>JACDOX010000495.1:45139-95497 GCA_014549065.1 Cardinalis cardinalis
GCTCTGTGCACAGAGCTCACCATGCCCTGATATGAAGCTCAGACCCACACACTAAAGCAGCACAGAATGTGAAAATACAAAAGCTAAACCTGAGGTATCAATTCTTTTGGACAAGRAGTCCAACCCACAGCTGGAAAAGGTTTTTTCCCCMAGAGGGTGYTGGGCACTGCCCAGGCTCCCCAGAGAATGGTCACAGCCCCAAGGCTGCCAGAGCTCCAGGAGGATTTAGACAAAGATCTCAGGAGCAGGGTGGGATTGTTGGGGTGTCTGTGCAGGGCCAGGAGCTGGACTGGATGATCCTTGTGGGTCCCTTCCAACACAGGATATTCTGTGATTTCATAATTCCCTCATTTTACTTTGTGAGACTTAGACCAAAATATCTGGAATCTTTTTATGAGCAATTTTAATCCTAACCATAAACCTAAAGCCACTCCATAAACTGGGGGTCGTGTACATGTGTAACTTCACATCAATCCTGAATAATCAGTCTTGTGCTGATCAACTACTGTTTGGTTTTTGTTTTCTTTTTTTTTTTTTTCCTTTATTTCAAACATGTCCCAAACAGGAACTGGTGAACTTGCTTTTGACTGGCAAAGCTGTGTCCAATGTTTTCAACAATGTGATCGAGCTGGACTCTGGGAATGGCAATATCACCATTTTGAAAGGCATCACGAGTCGCAGTGATATTGGTTTGCTGTCCCTCTTTGAGCACTATGACGTCTGTCAGGTATGCTTCCCATTAAAAATGTAATTAAAAAGAAAACAATTACTTTTAAGATCAGCTTGGAGTGGTAAAGCAGCAAAGAAATTACTGTCTTGATTCAGTTTATCTATTCTGTGCTGTAGTGGTTGTTCTTTTACCAGTAAAACCAAATAAAAGACAGTTAAAATAGCTGTTAATACAATGGGATTGTTCCATTTAATTACTTTTGATAGTCATATTTAATTGTAGTCATCATGAAAATTAAAAGATAGATTAAAACTTCCAAAGGTGTGACAGGTGTTAATTTACCTCAGGAAAAGCTTGTATAATGATTTCACTAGTTCTTCATCTACAGGAAATGGAGGATGGCAGGATGGACATCTTTCCCAAAACATACTCTGTCCTAAACAGCCATTCTTGTGTTTGATCCAGGAATATTTGAAATTTGAAAATTTGAGAATTTGAAATTCTCTTGCTTTTGTKAGATACTTGTAGCAGTCCCACCTACATTTGCAGCAGCAGCACCCCTATAAATTTTGAAAGTGATTACCAAAGGATGTGTTTTTACTGATCTGATATAAATGTGTGRCAAAACAAAGCTTGATTTTAACTCCTTCCATTTGGCTGAAGTGAGCTACATCCTCCTGCTACTGGTAAAGTACACATTTTGTTATTTTTAATTAACACGATCATTTACATTATTCACAGGATTACAAAAGGCTTGAATTCAGTCAAGGCATCTTATCAGTGTACCCAAATCAGATTAATTCAGAACAGAGTGGACTAAAAATAAACAAGCTTCTGTGTCTAGTTCACACTTCTTTTTCTTTTCTATAAACAATGTGACATTTAAACCCTCAAAAAATGGTTATGCACCACTCCAGCATTTTTTCCATTCTCCASTGAGGAAAGTGACTCTGGAGTAGCAAAATGGTAAATGAGGTCAGGGCAGKTAAGAGCTATTTCTTGCCCACCTGCCCTCTAAAAATAAAGTAAGTTACCCAGAGATTCCAACACCATTTTCCACTTATTCTGCAAATTATATGGTAGAGGGGATCTCTTTCCACTGCTGGGCTCTTACAAGGGAGCTGGACTCCTTAGCAGGGATCTGTTTTTCCAAGCCAGTGACTTAATCACTTACAGAAACTCCAGTAGACATAGTTTCCTTTTTTTTTATTTTTAAGAGTCTACACTAGTTGGGCATCTGCTGCAAATTGTCCTGGTTTTTATTAAGAACATCTGGGTGTTCTCTGCATTTCAGTTCAGAGGCAATGTCTGCTTAGGACTGGGACAAAAGTCAGATTCTGGTGGATGTTGGCCCAAAACTGGGGAGTCTCCACTGTGGCTTCTGTGTGAGGGGCCAGATTCTGCTTCCTGTTATAAACTTTAGAGCAGTTCAGGAAAAAGAAATGTCAGTGGCAGTTCGCAGAGGTGGAACTGAGAATAGAATTTGTCTTTCAAAGTGACTCTTTTATTCCTCTCAGCATCCAATTACAGTGTGGCTCTGAGGCTGGTAACTGAAGCCAGCCATGGAAAAGGACTGTCATTTTTGGTTGGGTTTATTTTTTGTTTCCAGGAGTAAGAAAATCCTGAGCGTGCTATATGGTGAATCATAGACACTGGAGTCWGAGAACTCCCTTTAGGTCACATCCAGCCAATCTCTCAGGGGATAACTCAGGATATTTTTGTGTCCTGTTATATAGCAGGGTTTCTTTTAAAAATCTTCATCCATGAAGTTTCTGCCTTTTTGTTCAGATGGCCATTTTTTCATTGATTTTAGTGCATATAACTGTGACCTTACAGTTTTTGTCATCCATCTCTACTCCAAAACATGAATAAATGCAAATAAAGATTTGCAGATCCTTGTGAATTTGGAGATTTTTATATCTACTACACAGCCTGTGTTTGGAAATACTATTAATAAATCAGACTCTTCATTTACTTAGTTTCCTCTAATTATAATTTCCCTCATAATCCAAGCTGCCCCCTGAACAATTGATCCCCATCCGCTGGGCATTTGCAGCTGATGTAAGARTGCCTCCCTTTTTTATCAGCACATCCTGTCCAGAGCTTGTTTTTATTCCCCTGCTCCAGACTTGTTCCAACTTACCAACACATTTAGGATATTCAAGATTCCAGGCTAGATGTAGTGAATCCACAYAGAAGAAGACTTTTCTAGCATTTTATCTCATTTTTCTAATATGTGGAGCATTTGTGTGTAATCCACAACTCCCTTGGCGCGGCTTTGGACTTGCAGATGTTRTGAGGGCACTTGAATTAATCCTCAAACTCCCAACAGTGGCAAATCCAAAGAAAATGATCCATCCCTTTTTTTCCAGCCTGGAGAATCCCTCTGTTCCCCATCCATTCACCTCCTCCAGTGGATCCTGTGTTATCTTTGCTGATGAGAAAAACGTGTGCCCCGAGTAATTTGTCTGCAATTGTTCATGTTCAGTCATCACTCTCAGTCCTGACATATCACCAAACTCTGTGGAGTTTTTGCAGTGTAATTACTTGCTGCAGATTGTTTCACAATGACAGATGGATCCATTCCATCTGTTTCATGTGCAAATGTTTAGTTTCACAGTGAGATTCYGGATTTTAATGGGGGGAAAAAAGCTAAAAGTCCAATTCTGGTACTTTTCAGTAGGCAAGTTGCACATCTTGGGGTTTCTTTTCTTTGTGCTAAGCAGTATCAACTCCACGTGATCTTACACATTTAACTTAGAAAATGGAGATTTTTTTTAGGTTTCCTGGGATTTTTTTAGAGCATGTCCAGCAATAGGAACATTTCCAGATGAAATTGCTGGGAGTTTTCTCTGTCTGCTGAGCTGCAGCAGTTCAGTCTCAGGGAAGCTGAGTGGTTTCTCAGCAGGGACAAGACCTTGGAGAAGGGGATGAGGCACAGGACCAATTTTAGCACTCCTGGGTGAGAAAATCCCTGTGTTTGGGTCAGAGCCTTTGGCCTAAATGCCACATTAAAATTGGAGGTGAAAAGACTTAGAATGATGAAATTCTTCCTTTCAAAATGTTTTGAGATGTTAAAAGTAGGAAGAGATGGAAGAAGAGGCTCCTCATGTTGATGCCAGGTCATTAAATAACAGTGAAAAAGGGAAAAATAATCTTCAGTCTCAGGTAATCAATTTAACAGATTATTGTCATTTTTATAATTTATAACTTGCTAATTCTTTATTAATATTAATAACCAACTAACAAACACCACAGTGCTAATTAACATGAATAATTATAATAATAACAATAATAAATACATTTACATGCCATTTCCTATTAGCACATCTGTGCTTTGCAAGAGTGGCAAGTGTCATTTCTACTTTAGACAAAGGGGTAATGGGTGAATAAAAGTYAGAGGAAGCTTCTGGCTGAACTGGGATGAGTACAGGTCTGAATCTCTCATTTTAAAGGCAGTGTGGTGCTGGCTGATGAATTTCACCATCGTTCTGACATGTTTTTTGAAACTTCTTTAGGTATGTGCTGTTGTATGTGAAAAAATGTAAATATTCAAAGTTATTTGTCTCTTTTGAGCCTTCTCTCTAATTTGCCTTTGTTTTCACCAGTTCTCTCTTGCTTTAAGCTGTCCTGTCAGTTAAATTTCTGTTGTCTGACCTCCCAAATTCACCCCACTCTGATTCCTGACTGTCCCAGCATTTTGGGGCCTGGTGCTTTTTAGTTTTTGCTTCTCTGAAAACGGGGAGGGCATTGACAAAGAAGCTGCACACATTTTCCCTATTTCTTGTCAAMAAGACAGAGCAAAGCAACAGAAACAAACAGAATTTATTCATTAAAATTCCACAGATGGGAARTATTATCTTTGGTCCTTTTGAAGAAACCACTCTGTGCTATGACAAGGCCTGAATGATGAAATTCAGCACACATGCTCTGTCTGTTGGCACATCACCTGTGGTTTTGCCCTCCTATAACCTCCTTCCCAGGGAAATGTGTCCCCTGAAAACTCCCTTTTCCCCATCAGATGGGCTGGATTCAAGCCAGGCCATTGGTGGGGTTGTGGAGGGGAAAGTTTGGAAAGAGRGTTTTAACCACCTCCTTTGAGAAACCAACCACAAAAACACACAAGTGCAAAATGGAAACTGATGGTTGGCTCCAATTTTCCAGTTATTTTTCAGGAATAGGGGTAAATGTTGTGCCCTATAGGTGCAGCAGAGGAAGCTGCTATTTCTGTAAGACTTCAGTGAGCATCACTGTGGGCAAAACCATGGAGTACATTCAAATTTGACTGAAACAAGKCTGACAAAGTCTTTGAGAAAATCTGTTCTTCATTCCTTGTTTTTACATCTCCCTTTCTAGCCTGGAACTGAAATTTTCTTTAATGAAGCTCTATAGTCCTCTGAGTTGTGGCCAGTTGTTTTCCCAGAGGCCAGTCACTGTTGCTGGGGTATTGGCATTGCTTTCCTGTCAACATCCTTCCAAATGAAATAGAATCACAGACGTCAATAAGGATAACAAAGCCCACATGTTCAGAAGAGCTCTGTGTGCTTTTCAAACAGGTAAAGCAGAAAATGAGAAGTCAGATATTTCCCAGATGTCTCTCTAGATTATAACCTGCATGTGGATCTGGATTTATCCCATCACATTTTAGGATGAAAATGCTTCAGTTAGTCCAGATCCCTGCATCACTGGTGAATAGGAGGGTCTAAATTTCTGACAATACCCATCTCTTGCTTATTTGATTTTACAGCCAAAGCCCAAGGGCTAACTTGCATTAGAAGGCCTAGAAATAAATGCAGAAGTGTTCTGTGGGCTGAATCCTGCCCTGTCTGTGTCATTGCAGTGATGGAACTCCCTGAASTGGGCTACAAACTTTGTGTGTAGTGAGGAAATGGCAAAATGCWGAAATCTGAGGGAGGGTCTGAATCTCCCTCAAAATTTCTTCATTTTTTGAGGCGTTGCAGAGGAGCAGCTGAGTGGGACAGGGATAAAGAAAAGATCCTGAGKCTGCCTGGCACCCTGAGGTCTCTTTCTTTCTACAACTGCTGCTTTTTACACCATGGCAGTATAAGGGAACCTTAATCAGAAGCCAGTGCTTTCCAGGAGTCTCCTCTTTGCTTTGGGGATCTTATGATCTAACACACATCTCTTTCTGTTCTTCTTCAGTCATGTCCTTTTTTTTTTCCCCCTGGTTCATTATCAGAAAGATTTCCTTTTCTACAAAAAAAAAAAAAAAAAAAAAAAAAAAAAAGCAAAAAAGGATCCAAAGCTGCAGAGAAATTACCTAAGGCTCCAATGGAGCAGTAGTGTTTGCTATTTTTTTATGAGGCTAAAATTATTTTTGTGGCTATTATTATTTTATATGTCTATTATTTTATATGGCTAAAAGCTCTTCAATTTCTGTCTCACCTGGCATACTGCATACTCTGAATGTCAGATCTCATAAGCARTAATTTTRTTTTTMTCAATCTGATTGAAATCAAGTATTTGGCAATGGCAATAACTTCATTCTCACAGTGTCCCTCAATTATCTGCATTTATGTGGCTGAGCTGGGTCTGAATTTATGTGGCTGTTTCAGGGGTGACCTGGGTCAGTGGGGTCACTGCTCCCCCAAAGGATGCTGAAAAGGTGTTTGATTTTACAGCACTGACACTTCACTCTGAACACCCTGGAACATTGTTCAATATTCATTCAGAAAAGGTCACTGCAGCTGTGGGGAATAAAACACTGACAGAACAGACAATGGGCTGTTGCCTGCAACTCTGAAAGCTTGGTGTAATTATCTTCTTGCCTGTCAGTCCTACCAGAAATTCCTCCACTTGGCAGAACCCAGCCCTCTGTGGAACCATGACATGCTGTGATTACTTCTCAAATAAACATCTCTAGCAGCTGYATTCRGGGAAAGAAACATAAAGGAAGGAATGATTGATTATAACTGGAAAATGAACAGTAAAGACCTACAAGCAAGGAGGGAAAATTATGTTAAGTGATAAAACTCCTGGAGAAAAATTGGCCATATCCAATTATCCTGCTTGGTTTGGGTATCACATTCTCTTGTTGTTGTTGGTTTTTTTTTTGTTTTTTGGGTTTTTTTTTTTTGTTGTTTGGGTTGGTTTGGGTTTTTTTGGGGTTCTGTTTTCTTTTTTTGTTGTTTTTTTTTGGTTTTGGGGTTTTTTTTTTKTCTTTTTTTTTGGAATATACATGGCAAAAGTTGGCTTTGCTCAAGGGATAAACAAGGGCAGAATGGTCAGGTACCATCCACTGACTCTGGCAGATCTGTTGGGATAATTCTCCAGCAATAAATACTTGTCTGTAGGTTGAATTTCAYCATTGTGTGAATATGCAGAGGTATCAGATGGAGAATGAGCCCTTTGAAGGTGCTTGCTTTTGAAAAGTTGATGYTTCCCAAAGATCAGAAGGGTGTTCCTGAAATTTATGAGCATTCTTGAGGGCTTTGTAAGAGAGAGGATCAGGGTTAGGRAAGTCTCCATAGGAACTGAAGAAATGCAGCATGAAAGGACACCTCATTCATTCCCCCTTTATTTTCCTTTTGCCTGAAAATGAGCAATGGAAAACCAAGACTTGAATAGTGATAAAAACACAGCCATTAAGCTCTKATTAAAAAAAAAAATCATAAAAAGGATGCAAGTCACACATCCCTGATTTGCCTTTGGAATCCAGCCCTACGGATGTAGGGAAGACTCTGGAAAGAAGGGGTCTCTGCTAGCCCTGTTCTCTGCCAGGCTCTTGTTGGGTGACACAGACACTGATGAGTTTGAGGGGTTGCCTGAGGAGTCAGAASCCTGGGTGTTCTCCCCTGTCCTGCTTCCAGGTTTTATTCCAGGTTTTTTCCAGTATTACTGCCACCAAGCAGGCTGGTCAGGCAGCTGAGGAAGCACTCAGGCCTGACCAGCTGGAGCAGAGAAATGGGGGATTAATTCTGTGTATGGGAAGGGTCTGGAGAGTCAGGAGCTGCTGAGGGAGCTGRGGGTRKTGWGCCTGGAGAAAAGGAGGCTCAGGGATGACCTTACTGCTCTCCAAACTCCTGACAGGAGGTGTGGGGAGGTGAGGTGRGGGTCAGCCTCTTMKCCCAGGCAWCAAGTGAYAGGACAAGAGGAAACGRCCTCAGGCTGCACCAGGGGAGGGTCAGGCAGGACATCAGCAGGAATTCCTTCACTGGAAGTGTGGTCAGATGTTGGGATGGGCTGCCCAGGGAGCTGGTGGAGTTTGGAGTCATCATTCCTTGGAGTATTGAAGAAACCACTGGATGTGGCTCTCAGTGCTCTGCTCTGGTTGTTGAGGTGATGTTCAGTCAGAGGATGGGCTTGATGGTCCTGGAGATCCTTTCCAACCCAAATGACTCAGTGATTCTGCTCCACACGACAGCTGATGCTTGAAGAAGCAGCCAGAGGAATCCTCACAGTGAGGGTTGTCCTCACTTTGTCAGCAGCATGGATCCATATTATATTTTGTACAAAATATGTTCTGCATCTTGGTGTCAAAGGCAGCAGCTAATCCTCAGCTGGTTAAATTGATGTGACCAAAACAAAGACTTCTCCCTTCTTCTGGGAGAGGAAGATTTGAGCTACAATAATTTTAGACTCTCTGAGTTGTCTCAAAGTTCATGCCCTCGCTGCTTTCTGCAAAGATTGTAATTGAAAACTGCACATTTTTGGAGAATGTTCCTGCAGCCCTCAATCATCTGAACAATTTGTCCTGGCTTCAGTGGGATGGTTCATGTGAGAGAGCTGGAGTGGACGTGGCTTTGAAAGTTCTGCATCTCTAATCTTTGTCAAATGTTGTTTGATGAAGCTGGGAAGTTGCTTTTGTAGACAAACGTAGGAAGAACACATTTTTAGGAGCAGACTGGCTGTTCTTTTTGGCTTTGACTTATCTGCATATTAAAATATGCATGTTTGTGAGACTGAATCTTTTCATCTGTGTCCCTCTAATTTGCCATCTTTTGTTGAAACTGCGTATTTTCTTTTTTGATAACTCCTGTTACGAGTGTTATTGGAAGCTTGTAAAAAATTCTTTACTTCTAAGCCAAGAATTCACATAAAAAGCAAAACTGTTGTATAAAAGGCTGTTTTAAATAGATATTAGCAAAGTAATGAGTCAGGGAACAGTTACTTAATTAGCTGGAGACTTGTTATCTAACATCAGAAGAAATTCTCGTTGTGGAAGGCAGCTGAATTTGCACTTGTAACACTTCAGATATAAATTCTAAATGTCCATCAAGATGAAAACACAAACTGCTTATCACTCAGTTTTTATTACAACAGAATTAATGTTGGCTTCTGCCTTTTGGATTTTGCCATTTGCCCCTGTGCCCAGGGTGAAGAACTGAGGGCTGCACTGTAGGAGCTGATCCACAGATCTAGATCTAGAAATGATGTATGAAAATTTTTCTGTTAAATTTCCTCAGTTTCCACTAGGGCTTCTTCAGTGAAAAGCAAAATGACTGAAAACAAAACTATTTCACTGAAAACAAAACATTTAATTTCAGATTTCAGTTTCCCTAAGCATTTTCTCAAAGGTACAAAACCCAGCTGCAGTGCTGCTGGTATCCCGTTCCTCCATCCCTTATAGATTAMATCTCTTGAGTATTCTAGTTTAAAACATCTATGAATTAATATGAAAYTTTTAATACACTTTCTTAGAGAATATTCAGATTATTTATAAATACACTTTCAAAAGAAGGACAAAGGCTTAGAAAAGGCTTTGGTTAAAGTTTTATTTTCCCATGAGCATATTTCATTTTTAAGAATAATGAAGCAAAACAAATGCTTCTGTTATTGCTTTCTTCTATAGCTGAAAATATGTGTTTTGTATTTTGTATCACCTCCTGTGAACTAGGAGGTGATAAAGTGAAGGGAATACATTACTTTCTTTACTCAACACAAGATTTTGGGCTCAGTTGAGTTGCCCAGGCAGGGATGTCCCAGGGCACTTGAGATGCTCTGAGTCTCTTACCTGGTTTCCAGTCAGTGTTGAATGACAGCACAGCCTCCCATTGATCCAATGTTGTATTCCTGTGGTTTTACAGCTGTTGCAAGTGACATGTTTCYTGTTGGTTCAGCTCTTCTGGGATCTGATCTTGGAGCTGTAAGAACACTACAACTGCATTTCATTACCTGCCAAAACTCAAGGCCTAATATTTCCTTTATATGCCCCATGATTTACCAGAGCTGCACTGGTCTGCTTCATCAACAGCCTCTATTGAGCCTTCATTAGTGTTTGTAGCCTAGAATAAATAAATGATCTTCCAAATTTTATCTTTTCCACAATGAAATGTATCTCCCCTCAGCCCCAGTGACGTTCTGCTATTTTGTATTTTCCTTCTAGGTTGGCTGTTACTTGAAGACCCCCAAGTACCCAATTTGGCTGGTCTGCAGTGAAAGCCACTTCAGTGTGCTCTTCTGTTTGGAGAAGGATTTGCTCAGCGACTGGAAAAYGGGACGGAGGTTTGACCTCTATTACTACGATGGCTTGGCCAACCAGGATGAAGAGATTCGCTTGACAGTGGGTATGAGCAGCTCCCTGCCTCTGCATTTCACCTCTGGTGGGGCAGAAGGGAGGATCCAATAATACAAACAGTGATGGGTGCAGGCAGTGAATGTTAATCTGTGTGCTGTTGCCTCATTTCCATGTTTAGTTTTGGTGATTACATTTTGCAAGGAAGTTTTGAGGATCAGCTCTTCAAGGGTTAACAGTGAGCATGTGTCACTATATACACACTRGCAAAAATTCCAGTGGCACTGATTCCCAAGAAACAGGTTGTGATTTCTGCCTTATTCATACTCCCAGGACTACAAAACATATTTCTCTACTCCCATTCTCCTTCATGTCATCTCACAGTAGCAGAAAGTGTAGGTGTCCAGTTCCCCCCCCTAAATGCCTGTAGGAAAATGAGCAGAGAGGGTGAGGAAACATGAAATCCAAGTCAAGAAGATGGCCAGTCTCTGCTAAAAAAGTTTAGTCTCTTACCTGCCTGGAAGCACAAGCCTGCGAAAGATCTTCCAACTTGTTACACTCCTTTCAGGAAGCCATGCCAAATTACACAGCTGCTTTTACAGTAAATACTTCTTCAACTGGAAGGCATTTGGATGAGTATTCTGATCCTTAGAAAGCACCTACTTGAATACATTCTCCACCACTAAATCCCTGTTTGCTAATAATATCCTACTCACCTTTTGTTTTCTTTCCTTTGGTACATTTATTCCATCTTGCCTGTGATTCTTTGATAACCAAATTCCTTCTCAATCTTAAGGAGCCACTCTACTGCAGTCTGCTCTTTAAAAATAAGTTGTCTCTGTTCCTTATTTGCACCAACATCCTGGGTTTTGCACAGTATGGGTGTTCTGCTTGACTCCATGTGGCAAAGTTGTATCTGTGCTGGGAGTGCTGGGGGTTTGAGCCCCAAGATTTGGTAGTGAGTTCAATCATCTTTCTGCCTGTTATTTATCCTCTTACTTTAAAGAAAATCCCTGTCATTCTATTGTAGGGGTCACATGATATATTAGCTCCAAAATGATCAATTTTCACTGTGGTTGTCACATCCCAGACAAAAGTGACACAGATGATACAGCTCAGCACAGGACTAGAGACACATATTTCTGTTCTGTTGTACCACATAACATGGTCCAAAACAGGTATCCAAATGTGTTTTTCCATCATCAAGAATGTTCCCAAAATCAAGAGCTGCCAAGCCTTCTAAGATTCCTGGATGAGAAATTCCCCAGAGTACATATAAATTTTTCCTTTGCTGTCCAACCTGTCATGGCATTCCTTTGTGTTTCTCCTCAAAGCCAAAATGTGCATGGAGTTGTAGATATCTCTTTGTTGTGGCCACAGYCCCTTCCAGGGCTGTGTCTCAGTAAATCCTTTGTTATCTGTGAAATTCTGCAAAAGGCAGTAAAAATGCAAATACTTTCATCATTCCACAAAAACACTGTCCTGGTTCTGGCTGTGCAGTAATCCCTTGCTAGGTCTGGAGAAAACT
The DNA here is from genome assembly GCA_014549065.1 of Cardinalis cardinalis. Classification (NCBI taxonomy): domain Eukaryota; kingdom Metazoa; phylum Chordata; class Aves; order Passeriformes; family Cardinalidae; genus Cardinalis; species Cardinalis cardinalis. Next base: position 56,813 of record JACDOX010000495.1, read on the forward strand.
GTAATTACTTTACATCCAAAAAGGTAACACTGGCCAAACATCTAAACCCAGCACCCAGGGGCAGATGGGAATATCAGAATGCTAAATATTGCTGGTATTTCCCTTGTGGAAATCCCAGCAAGAGGTGATGTTTAGGCAGCATCACCTGGAGGTGCAGCATGAGGAGCTGGGTGCTCCCTGCTGCTGGCTAGCAAAGTTGTTTGCTTTACTTGAGCAAAAAGTTGAATTCCTTGAAATGGGAATCTTGGTTATAATKAGGTAAAATTATCATCAAGGTCACATTTCAGGAAATATTAAAGAAATTGCTGGGAAAGAAAAGCAAAAAAGACAGAAGAGTAGAATTATATTTTGGGAGTAGCTGCAATTGCTACTTTATATTGGRAATTTGCTCTGCTTCTCATATTTAACCATTTGCCAAAATGCAGACAAGAAACATAAAGGTCCTTCATATAAGCAGGTTAATGACATCAACATGCCATCATAAAGAGAGGAAAATAATAATAATAAATCTTTCCATTGGAGTAGAAATTTTGGATAGGCAGAGAGGAACTGTAACTGTAACTGGCACTCAGTTTCTCACTAATTAAGGGTAGAATATGCATGTTCCTTTTCTTTTACTCTTAGGTACACCTTTATACTTTTTTTCCCCTGTTTCTTTGGATGGAAACACTCCATTCAAACCTTTTGATTGGAAGAATTCAAGTCTAAAAATGACAAAATTCATCAGAGTTGGCCATGAGTGGGAAAGGCAGCCACACCAAGTGTCTGTCCTGCTGCCAGGGCTATGGTCAGGACAGTGGCTTAGGTTGCACCTGGAGAGGTTTAGAGAAAAATTTCTTCACAGATGGGGCTGTCAAGCACTGGAACAGGTTGCCCAGGGRAGTGGTGGAGTCACCATTCCTGGAAGTGCTCAAAAAACTGGAGTTGTGGCACTTGAGGACATGGTTTAATAGKGAACATGGTGGTGGTGCTGGATTTAKGGTTAGACTTGATGATCTTAGAGGTTTCAATTTTTATTATTCYAAAATGCTATGTTACAAACTCTTCAAAATTATGATTAGAAAAGGCTCTTTTAAACTTAAAAGATTCCTGTGTGCCTCTAAGTTCCTGAGGATCTAGAGGAAAACCACCAGTACTTCATGTACTTTTAAACATTGTCCGTGTCCCTCTGCTCCAACCCTTGCAGTCATCCAGAGTTTTCTGCATGTGTTTGTACCCATCAGATCAACACACAAGGGAGAGCCAGGTCCTGTCTGTGACATGAGAGAGCCAGCTACATCTGAGACTGGCAGCTGTGAATGGTCAGGACAATCCCCTCCCATCCTGTCTCCATCAGTCTCACTGAAGCAGACCCAAATCCTGCAMCCTGCCTTGGCATCATTCTCCATTGGCTGGGTGACAGACAGAAAAGAAGAAAGAAAAAAAACCCAAAAACAAACCCCTTGGTCTGCTGCAGTTTAAATGTCTGATTCCAAAACAGGAAACAGCTGAGCAGACTGACATCCAAGCTGGTGGCAGGATGTTTTGTCCCTGGGAMGTTCAGCTCTACTTTCACTGTTGACAGATGCCGTGGCTCAGACAGTGACCTCTCTGTTTTCCCTGGAGCACTGCAATGGCCTCTCCATCCCCAGGGAATGCTCCCAGCCTGGGGAGGCTCCCTGGTGTTCTGTAGGAGCCACGGCGGGTTAGGATGGTGGGGATGGAGGGAGATGAGAGATCTCTGAAGCCGGGGCTTGGAATTGGGGTTTATTGCCAAGGGCCTGGGTGCAGGGCCCTGCTGGGAGCTGCCAGCCACAGCTCAGAGCAGGCCCCAAAGAGGGAGAGAGGTAAAGAGAGTGGTAAAGAGGATGAGAGAGTGAGGTTCCCATGACAATACAATAAATCTTCTTCTGGTCATGGAACTTGGGGTTTATTGCCAAGGGCCTGGGTGCAGGGCCCTGCTGGGAGCTGCCAGCCACAGCTCAGAGCAGGCCCCAGAGAAGTAAAGAGAGTGGGAAAGAGAGAGAAGGCAAGAGCGTGGTAAAGAGGATGAGAGAGTAAAAGAGAGGAGGAGAGAGAGAGTAAAAGAGAAGATAAGAGGATAAGAGAGTGAGGTTCTTGTTACAATACAATAAATCTTCCTCTGTGCTGAATATTCTAATTCTCACTAACCAATCTAGTGCAAGATACAAATCCTACAGCATTTACATGCAGCCTATAAGAATCACTACATTACCATACTGTGTTACATTTTAAACCCTAAAAACTCCTCTTTGGGCCCCTTCTGCCAAGCTGGCAGGGTCTGCTCTGACCCTCGGAGCTGTCTGCAAGCAGAGGGTGTTGTCCCATCAAAAGGGGATCACCTTCAGCTGGCCACACCATTGTTTTCCTGTTGTTCAGTAACTGAGGGATCTCAAAGCTTGATTTCATTTCAATCTCGCTTATAGTTTCTATATTCTCAAGATCTTTTGCCAGGCAATCATATTTATAAGGCTTTCTTGTTTCATCTTCCTCAACAGTGTTCCACACAGCATCTTCTTCTCCTGTCTGTGCACTGCTTGCTGAGCAGTAAAGGGAAAATCTTCTTTTCCAGGGTGGAATGGTCCTACCCCAGTTCAAACTGGACTTGGGGTTTCTTGTTCAACTGTAGCACCACCACTGTCCTTAGCGTTTGAGTAACAAAATTACTCAGTAATTACAGCATCAATTGCAAAATAAAGGCCTCATGACAGCCCCGCAGCACATTATTTCATTTTCTGATCTGTGGTTTTCCTTGAAACCATCTCTGTATGAGCCATCTAACCTGGCTCAGGCACGGTGGTCAGTGGTGGATGTGGCAGTGGTTGGACTCAAACCATCTGAGAGGTTTTTCTGTGGGGTTCTGAAGGAAGAAAAGGCTCCCCAGGCACTAACAATGTCTGTTTTGTCTCTGCAGATACAACTCAGGTGTGCCCTGAAAATAAAGAAAATGATCTTACTCCTCCACTTGAGCACTGTATTAGGACAAAGTAAGTGAAATTCCAATTTTTCATACAGATATGTTCAGTTGTTGACACAAGTAATATATGGGAGGCTGGAGTGTCAAAAAAAAAAAAAAGTTTCAGCAAGTAAAGCTGAAAAATTAATGCTTAAAAATCAGAAAGGATCTGAATGGGCCAGGCTGTGTTAATATATTTTRCACATTTAATTGTGTGCTATTGTAATTAACATTGAACTGTTCAAAGTGTTCATTCTTAGAGGAACCTTCATTTCCATCACCAAGAACTGACTGATCCAAATTCAGTGTGAGAGCACAGCTTGGTTGCAACGAAATCTAAATCTAAATYTAAATCTAAATCTGAATYTAAATCTAATTTCCGAAAGTGCTGGATTGCAGAGGTATAATGAGAAAATGAGACAATTTATTCCATTTTCATCAGTTTTTTCTAAAGAACAAAAGGGGAAACCTGGGTGTTATTTTCAATGCATGAAGGCCCATTGATGAGTCTCAGTTTTCTGTGGAGAGCACAGGGTTTGTCTGGTTTTGTGCAGCCATTCCTGACAGCCCTTAGCTCATGTTCGCTCCTCACAGACAAGGATAATTCCTCTCATGTTGGGATTTTCATGGCCATTTTGAGGCCTATATAAGCAATTYATCCAAATCATACTGAAGTTAATGGGAACATTTTCAGCTCAGTGAGACATGAAAGAAGCAAAATGGAKAAATTTAACTGGGCAGAAAATTCAGCTTTATATCAATTCCAGCACAGCTTTGGAAGTTAYTATCTGAATATCTCTGGAGCAAGAAGTAAAAGCCTCATTGTCAYAGACCATAATATTTCTTAAATCAGCCAGCCAGGCAGCTTCAGGTTTCTCTTGCAGTTTCCCTCCTGTCCTTGCTACAATTTGCTCAGCAAAAAAAACCTCAAAAAACCAAAAAAACCCAGCAGAAAATAAATAAATAAGAACAATGGCTGCCAGTGTGTTGATCAGAAAATCACTGAAAGGTAGAAGAGGCATCCTGCAAGGGGACAGCAGTGACATCAGTCCAGCCTTCCTGCACATACAGATTTTATTGATTCCTCATTTCCAGTGACACATCAGCATGACTGCAAACTAAAGTAAATAATGTATAACCTCAGAAAGCCCCACAGGGAGAATAATGCATGCAACTACTTAAAGTCTTAGAATATCTTCCATTCCTGGCATTGTGTCAGAGTTATACAGTGGTGGTGGTGCTGCTGTTTGTTTATTTTAAGTTCCCTGCTTTCATCTGCTTGAGAGGTAAATTACCAGCAAATTCCAGTGTCAATTTATTTTCTTTGTAGCATTCTCAGTCTGATTTACCCTGGGCAGGCTGGCTCCTTGTTTTCAGTGTTTTCCCTTTGTTTTGAGGGTATTTATTTAAGCTTGGCCTTGCTGCAAAAAGTTTTTCATGTTAAWTTTTTTCCTTTTTGTTTTAAGAACTTTTTCTTCCAACTATGGAATAGCACATAAGGAAAAGTAAGAACCAACCCAAATAACCAATTTTTCTTAGCAATTTATGCCATAAAAAATGAATGTTTTTTTTATGATACAACTGTGTAAAATTCCCCTAAACTAATTTTTAATAAAGCAAAGAGCTGTTACTTATTTTGATGAAGAATTCATGAGGAAGACTTCTCTCTTCAAAAAATGCAGGATARTTTCTCAGGCAGAGTGGAGAACTCCACAGTCTGGACAATCAGAGCTGACATAATAAACTACCATTAATTGGTTTTATTGTTAATTGGGAGTTTTGCTTCTATTCATGTGCCTCAGTTCTGGTTTAATCCATGACAATGGATTAAATTAAATTGATTAATTAAATTAAGGCCATTGCCTACCCCAATACCTGAGCACCACCATCCTCTAACACATTGAGTTCTGTGCCTCACATCTGCCTGCTCTTTGTTCTCTTACCCTCTCCTAAAGGGAAAACTGCACTGGTTGGTTTTGCTTTTAAATAATAATAATACTAATAATAATACTAATAATAATAATAATAATAGTAGTAGTAGTAGTAGTAGTAGTAGTTCATTTCTGAGTTTAGAGCAGGGGACCCTTCAGCTGCCTCTGGAATGACCAGTCATCACCAGGTACCAGTGTAACCTGCAGATCCCCAGAACAAGGACACATGAAAGTACTTTTCTTGTGGCATTTAGTTATTATTATTATTATTAATAATAATAATAATAATAATAATAATAATAATAATAATAATAATAATAATAATAATAATAATAATCCTTACTGTTAATTACATTATTATTAATATCAGAAGAGAAGGGTTGTTTTGCTTCTGCAGGAGGAGGAGGAGGCTCCTGTTTCGGTCCCTGTTGTATAAAACATCAGAAGAGTTCAGTTCTGAGTTTAGAGCAGGGAACCCTTCAGCTGCCTCTGGCATGACCAGTCACCCCCAGGTATCAGTGTAACCTGCAGGTCCCCAAAAGAGGACAAGGAAAAGTGCYTTTCTTGTGGCTCTCAGCCCCAGACATCTGTGGCAGCAGTGGATTCTGCCCAGAGATGTCTGGAATGTGCATCCCTGGCTTGTTTTGGAGATGCCGTGCAGACAACTCATCCTGTTCTTCCCTGAGGAATACTCCTTATATCACAGTGCTGATCCTCAGCACTGGAGGAAATAACATCTGTTAGCTCTGCCTGAGGGGCTCCAAATTCTCATCTGCTCTGAGAACCTGAATTTAGCAGGATTTTTTGTTAACCCTCTGTGGTGGCGGGGCTGTGGCATCCGTGAGTTCACCTGTTGGCTGTGAAACACCCAAAGAGGATTTAAYGGATGAGGGAATAGCAGATCCTGGGCATTTCACCCTGAATTATTGATGTGCTCCAAAACAATAMCAAATTGTCAGCACAGGAGATGCTCACTGAGTGCTATTCCAGACTGAGCATTGTTCAGGGCCTGACCTGTTCCTCCTCAGTTCCCGTTAACTGCATGACCCTTGGGTGAGGTTGTACTTGAGGCAGGTGGGTCAAATGTAGTTTTCCTTTTGCTAATCTGATAAATTATAATTGAATCAGCASCTAGAAAATGCCTCACATTGCAATTACACTGAGGCAGGATAGTTTGGGGAAGTGATCAGCTGCATTGKCCAGGAAGTTTTGTATCTGTTTGTAAATAAAATACTATTTCAGCTTCTGTGAGTGAGATTCCTCACTCTTTGACACCTTTTCTTGTGCAGATGCAAGAGGGGGAAAAAAGTTTTGGACCTGTCTCATAGAAACAAACAGCCAAAAGCTGCTTTTTGGTCTAAAAAATGGTTTGAAAATAAACCCAGGAGATGAGGCTTGTTCTGAAAGTAACCTTCAGTCCTGCTTCAAAAATTATGCTCTGTTTAAGCTCTTTATGGAAAACCAGTTTTAAAAAAGGCCAGTTCCTCACTGCACAGTGATTAACAACTTTACCAACAGCAGAAATGGTGTCAGCAATGTGAGCAATCCCACAGGGCACAGTGCAGGCTCATTTGGGGTYTTTTTTTGGCCTCTGTGGATCCCTCTCAAAGCTTTAATCACCCTGGTGAGACAGAAAGTTGCACCTTGGGAAGATTGTACTCAAAGATAAGGGATGATTTGATGGCATTGCCTGACAAACCCAATGGGGACAGAAGGTGGCAGTTGTTTTTTCCATTTGGTTGTTTAAGGGTGACATTCTGAACTGTCTGACAGGGACACTCTCACCTCTGGCAAATGCCAGATTTAGGTTGAATAACCCCAGATGAAACAAATTCTGCTTTTAATTTAAGATGTGGGGCATCTCTGCTGTGTATTCCTGCTAAGTATTCCTGGGATGGAGACAATCTCTGCAATTGTCAATTTTAACTTTCTCAGCAAAGTAAAAAACAGAAGGAAAAATTTCACAACAGCCCTCAGATGGTCACTTCCTTTGAGACATTGCCCTGAAGACTGCAAGAATTCAGCTTTTGGTTTTGTTTTACACTTAATTGGCTTGCTCAGCTCAAGGACTGAGCTGCCATGCCCTTGCTGACACATCCTKTCCTCGGTGACAGAAGGAATGTGGCACTGGCAGCTCACTGCTCCCTCCACCCCCTCACCAGTGCCTTACTACTCTGAGACAGATTTTCAGAACAGATATAAATACTCAGCGCTGGGAATGCAACAGAAAATGTTGACCATGACCTTGGAGATGAGAAAAGCCACAGCCAAGGGTGAACCCATGCCATGAGGGGTGAGCTGGCTCACTTCAGGGAGGGTGTCTGGAGAGCACCATCCTGCTTTCACCAGGTTTTGGGTCAGATCTCTGTCTTTTGCCATGGTTTGAAGACACATTTTTTTGGCAGATTCAGGATTGGTGCCTCCTTTGCCTTCAGTCACATTGCTGAGGTGGGCAGCTGAGCTGTGGCAGCCAGTGCAGAGCCAGGAATGAGAAAGGTGGAAGGTTCCAGAACCATTCTGTTCTCAGTGTTCATCTTCAGGGTCATGCTGAAGCAGGAAAAAGGGCAGAGAAAAGCAGAACCTCAGCACAGGAAAAGCAAAACATCACCATTAAAGTGAGCCATGGAGCCAAGGTCAGGAGCAAAGAAAGGTGCTCAGAGAAGTGATCCAGGCACGGGATCTCAGAGTCAGAGAGTTCCTAAATTGAGCTAAACAAAAATAACAAAATAAGCAAATTGCCTACTGACAGCTGAGAGTGAGTATTTTGGGTTAATATTTATTTAGGGTTAATTCTTGTAGCCATCTTGGGCATTCCCTAATTATTCTGTCCAACATCTTGGGCATTCCCTAATTTTTGTGTCCAGTATGAAGGTCTCTGTTGTGAATCAGCTGCTGCTGTCTTGCCCARAGAGGCTGGAGGAAGAGTCAGGACAGAGACATCCAACCTTGGCACCAAAAATTAGGGGTAMAATTCCCTCACTTCTGCTCCATTCCCTTTGGAATGGGATTAGTTACCTAATTATAGTGTCCAACACAAAGGTCTCTGTTTTGTGAATCAGCTGCTGCTGTCTTGCCCAGAAAGGCTGGAGGAGGGTCAGGACAGAGACCTCCAACCTTGGCACCTAAAATCAGGGTACAATTCCCTCACTTCTGCTCCATTCCCTTTGAGATAGGATTAGTCACCCCAAACAAGTCCATCCCAATCTCTCTGAGCTTCCCTGGGTGGCTCAGGGGTGTGGGTTTGCCTTTCAGGTGATGAACTGATGGATGTAAATKATTTCATTTCTAGGTGGCAAGGAGCTGTCATCGACTGGAACGGCACAGAACCCATCTTGTGACTGATCTGAGCTGCACTTTATTTGGGAAGAGCAAAAGGAAATGACTGAATGAGCACATTCCTATTCCCACCAATACAGGAAATAGGGCAGTTGGAGATGAGGAAGAATGACAAGGTTTGCAGGCTGGCAGAGTTTCACCTCAGTCACCTCGTGCTTCAGATATTTTGCTTTTAATATAAACAACACTGACGTAAATTCCTTGTCTCTGCCCTCAGCATAAAGCTCCTGAGGGCAGGCTGGGTTCCCACCACCAAATCAAGGTTACAGATGAAGCTCTGAAGTCATCAACGTCCCCTTGAGGTCTYCTGCTGGATCCACTCTGTATCCTGCAATTGTTTGGAAGCATCTGATGGGAGATGCTGAACCCAGATTTCTCTCACTTTACAGCCTTCTCTGTCCTGCCTTGTTCTTCCTTGAAAAAGCTCCAGTGCCACTATAAAACATCATCCAAGGAACATATATTCACTTAGTTACCTGGTGTTAGCAAGCCTAAAAAGGCTGGTGACCATCTGGGCTTTTTTGGGAAAGCCTGGCCTATACCAAGTTCTTGTTGTGTCATAAATTTGCAGTAAGGATTGTGGTTGTGTGTTACCAAAATAATCCCATTTTTAGTTCCTAGGTGCAGCTGGTGTGTAACAGTGCCTCATGCTGATATAGCTCATTTTTCTTTCTGGTAAGAGGCAGCTGTATCAGTATCTTTACATTGATGCCCTTATTTCTACATGAGGGTTTATTCACACCCAGGTGACAAATCAGAGCTGGGATTTTGCTTCTCCATAACTACAAGAAAGCAGAAGAGTTGTTAGTTTTGAAATCCAAATGGTGCCTATCTGTGATAAGTACCAGTTTCCATGGTTAAATAAAATGCATRTGCTGGAATGAGACACTGTGGAGATGGATACTGAGGTACTGAAGCCACAGTTTGTACTCTGATTAATTCTGCTTTAGCAACACTTTACCAAAATTGGGGCAAGTTACTGTGCAAAAGGTTGGAAAAAATGCCTCAGGGAAAAAGGCAGATAAATGATAAATGGTGTTTCTAGAGGCATTCCTCTCTTGAGAGTGAATATTTCATGAGAGTTCAATAAAGGACTTTTACTTCCTGATGTTTATTGTAGCATCTTCTTCCTMGTCAGTGTGGAAACTCCTCTGGGTCCTGAAAAATGGGTGGAAAATCAATTTCCAGCAAAAATTCAGTGTTGTTCTGGGTGCAGGGTGCAAACTGACTGTGCAAATGGAGATCTCAGGGAATTAGCACTGGAGTTAGATTTGAAAACCAACCTGAATATAGAAGTTACAAAGGAGTGCCAGAAAGGTTTAGATGGCCTTTGGAAGATCTGCCTCCCCCTTTGCTTTCCATTCATATCAAACTGTCACAGAATCACAGAATGGTTTGGGTTGGAAGGGAAATTAAAGATCATCTCATCCCACCCCCTGCCGTGTGCAGGGTCACCTTCCACTCTCCCAGGGTGCTCCAAGCCCTGTCCAGTCTGGCCTTGGAYGCTTCCAGGGATCCAGGGGCAGCCACAGCTTCTCTGGGAACCTGTGCCAGGGAAGAATTTCCTCCTAATGTCCAATTTAAACCTGCCCTCTTTCAGTTTGAAGCCATTATATGCAGTAAAGCATCTCAGGGTTGCAGTTATTTTAATTTTATTTATTTCTGTGGAATAAAATCTGTTTGGTTTCAAAGAGATTCAGCCTCTGAGACATCATCAGCATCAGGTCCATGCTCATTCCTGACTGCTGGCTCTGCCATCCTTGTGTACTTAGGGATGTTTGAGCTGTCAGCTGCAGCTGGATTCAATAATRTCTTTAAGATACCTCAGCTTGAGCTTCAGTGTTTCTGGCAAGTCCCAAACAGCCAAAGATCCCAGATGTAAAACCTTTTTTCACCTCTTTGAAATTTTTATATTCTATAATCCACACTTTGTTTCATGAAACAAATAYAGTTTGATTTTCCCACCTGCTTCACAGGACATCCATAAAGTAAGATGTTGAGGGGTGCATTTGGACAGAGATGACAAATGCTGGAAGATTTTTGGAACAAAAAAAAATTCCTTTCTGGTTTTTCCAGACTAGTAAACCCACACCATTTATTTCAAAGCTTTAAACTGTRTCAGGTTGGAGATAAGGCAGAGATAAGGGCTGGTCTGGGGCAGGAGGAGCTGCTGTGGGACAGGCAGATTTGATCTGGCTGAAATCTGGATGTCTGCAGTGCTGAGGTGTTCAGGGGATCTGTGCTCTGTCCAGAGGGGGGGAGATTCCAGGGTGTGGTGGAGCTTTGTTTTAGGATGAGAGAGTTGTTCCTACACAGGGATCCCAAGAGGATTGTCTCCAGTGCATCACACCCATGAAGATGTAAAGATTTTTAGGGTATGAGAAAGAAAATGTTGGAAGAAATATTGGAAATTTAATTTTGGGGTTCTTTTGGAGAGTGAACAAAGATGAGGAGAGGCTCTGAACTCTGTCCCTCTCTCTAAAACAGACTCCAAAGAACTTTGAGCCTCCTTCATCACTGGTTATGGAGAATATTTTTTGTTAAAAGAGATTTTCCTTACCTGCTATCTGTCATTGTGTCCTTGTTTATTTGTTTGCAAAGTCCACTGCCCACCTGACAGTGAATCAACTCCAGATTCACCCAGATTCACTCACAAAGGAGGAAAAAAAGAACCTGAACCACCTCCCCAAGCCCCAGCTGGGCAGGGCACCTCAGTGTCCTTACCAGGCAAGAAGGAATGGCTCCTTGGAAGGAATCTGCAACCAGAACCTCATTTACACCTAAATACTCTCAAAAAGTAATGCCAGAGCATTGCCTGGTCGCTGCCTGCATCAAAATTTGCATGTTTTTATTCAATGTAAAGCACCAGAAATTATTTTCTGTAAGACATGACTTTTTGGGCATTTTGGGTCAATCACGTGAGGCAATGCAAAATGTTGTGTGGCAGTGCAAAAACATTTTCATAGATCTGTGTAAAAATACATCCTRTGCACACCATGCATCCAGTTTTTTAAATTATATTTTCCTCTTCCTTGTTTCTCTTTTTTTAATCTTTTTTTAATTTCCCAAATAATGTGACTTTCTGAACTGAACAAAACAGTGATCATTTGATAATTGAGCTTTAAAAGGCACCAGTGGTGTTGGCCCTTAGGTCTGCATGGTGTCTTCATTTTATTCCCTTTTCTTCTGTGGAGTAAAAAAAGTGTACTCTGTGCTGAAAACTGACCCCTTAACTAACAACAAACATGGATTATGGAGATGAATATGGAAGCAGAGTTACTMTTTTGGCAGGGTGTAATATCTACCACCTTTTTACAAAATGTTTATTTAGCTTTGTCTTGGTACAGAGTGTCTCATACAAATAAAACATTTAAAGCAATKGTCAGGCAAAAGCCCAGATTTCCTCCTCATTTTTTAATAATTGATTTGCTAGTGGAAATTAATCTGGGAGATTGAGTTGTGAATGTTTCATGGGCCTCATCAGCTCAGTGGAAAAATAAAGCCAAGAGCAAAAAATTATGGTTGTGGGTAAAAAAATTTCAATTTTATAGACCTGATGTTTGTTTTTACACGCCTGTCCTTATTCTGGTTAAATCTAGGAAATGTTTAAGATATGATGACTGATCCCATGAATGAATCCCTGCAGTCACTGTGAGTTTGGCTCCCAGGTAAACTAAAAATGACAATTTGAGTCTCTTGYTTTCAATTTTTCACTTTCCTGGGGCAGATTTGGATTTGTTTGTGTCTGCAATGTATCTRATGCGCTAATTTGAAATGGCAGGAAATGGTCACTTCAGTAATCAAGGAAAGCTGAAGAGCTTGGAAGAATGACACCACCAGAAGCCAAGTTTTCCRTTAGGGAGAAGTGATTTAGGAGCTCTGAGGGTTCAGTTGCTGAAAGTGAAGTACTGGGAGAAGACAGGATTTTTTCTGGTGCTGGTTGAGAGCTGCATTAAAAAACCAAAGACATCAAACCACTGTTTTTTCCTCAAAATACTTGCACCAATCTTTTGAAGCAGTAAAATAGTTTTTCAGAAGGCCTATATGATTTGGGGTATGATTGCAATAACAAAATGTAGTAAAAAATATGGATTTCAATTCTTTTGGTAACTCTGCTTTATTTTCCTGTCCCAGAGTAAGTTTACCATGAAGGGAACTGCCCTGAATTTCACATTGTCAATACATGGGGCATGCACAATTATGTTTTAGATGCCAAAAACTTAACCCTCACCATTTTTGTCCTGTGATAATTTATCTCTTCAGTTTGTGTTTTCAGAAATGGCAAAATTAAGAATCAAGCACCAAAGCCTTAATGTGCATAGTTTTATTTTATTTTTTCATCAAAAAGATCATGTTGGAAACAGAGATTTTTTTTTTAATGGAATGGTTGCTCCTGCATCTCTGCATGATCCCATCTGCTGCAGCTCCTAAGGAAAAGTCACTCCACAATGGACATTTTGTGTACACTCACAGTCTTCAATGATTTGTTTCCATTGGCTATAAAATAATAAATTCAACACCAGCTCTGAAATAAGGAAGCTGTTCCTCCTCAGCAGCCTTGTTTATAAAACTAGCAAAGGAAAAAGGGCTTAATCAGGTATTTTATTTGTCATTTCAAACAGGATGGGGAGGGATTGTTGGTACAATGRAAAGCAACCAGAATTTGTGACAYCCCTCACTAATAGTTGCTGACTATRTCAGCAAGGAATCAAGCACAGATTTTACAAGGAGAAAGTTGGGTTTTTTCTAAGATAAATCATTCAACATTTTTTGTTTCATCTCCTGTGAGGTTTTTTCCTTAATTTTTTTTTTTCTGAAGGAATTATGGGTAATTCCAGTTTAAAGGCACAACTCAAATATCCATRCAATGATRGCCTGAGACTYTTCCAGACCCTCACATTAMAACCCTTTCTCTGATCTCTGCCTCTTGGCCCCACAGTGAGTTTCAGGTGGTGTTTCAGTGYTTTCCATGGCACTGTGCACATCCCATGCATTCCACATCCTTACTCAACACTGATTAAAATGTCCTATAGCAACCCCTGGATCTGGGTGTCTCAATATTCAAGGGCAATTTATGAAAAAACAGAGCACAAAGAGTTGGCTGTGGACAGCCTAAGCTGAGATGGAGTCTTGCAGAGATACTCAGAGGTGATAAATCTGCAAGGTGACTTTAATATGGCTCTGAAATTGAATTCCAGCTGAGCTGGAGCAAGTCCAGAGCAGGCTCATGAGGATGGTTAAAGGAGTAAAACACTTCTCCTTTGAGAAAAAGCTGAAAGATTTGAGGTTGTTCAGCCTGGAGAAGAGAAGGCTTAAAGAAGGGGTGACCTCAAAGCCCCTTCCAGTGCCTAAAGGGGCTCCAGGAGAGCTGGAGAGGGACTTGGGACAAGGGCATGGAATGGCAGGACACAGGGAATGGCTTCTCACTGCCAGAGGGCAGGGATAGATGRGATATTGGAAAGGAATTCTACCTTGTGAGGGTGGCGAGGCCCTGGCACAGGTTAACCACAGAAGCTGTGGCTGTCCCATCACTGGAAATGTCATCATCATCATCATCATCATCATCATCATCATCATCATCATCATCTTCAAAATGTCATCATCATCATGATCAAAATATCTCCTCACAGGTGTTTACAGGGTGGATATCTCCATCTAAACCAGTGACTTGAAAGCCACTGGTGAGAAGCAGGCACTGGTGGAGTTCAGCCACCTGGTCTGGGTTAGGTGCTACAGAAGGAATTGCATTTTTCTCTTCCCTGCCTGCTGCTCTCTGGATCTCCACGGGTTACACTGATTATTAGAGGAGTCCAGGATGACTGATTCAAATGAATCCCACTGTGTGTGAATGACAAAGCCTGAAAAGAAGGAAGTTGTGTTTATGGAGATTGGCAGAACAAGTGAACGAGCTGATGGGTCAGAGACTCCTCCTGCACCTCTGGCATCCATTTCACAGCTTTCACCTGTGAGAGAGAATCTCCTCCGTGGAAGAAAGCACAGGGGTGAGTAGCAGGAATTTTCCCTCTTTTGGAAAAGGAGTTGCTGATAAATCAGGTTACCCACGTGGGCACACAGGAGCTGTATCAGAGGTGGAACCTAGAAGGTGTCCTGGAYGTGAGAATTTGGAAGCACAGATTCCTTGTAGAACAGCACTGGGGCTGTGTCACAACCCTAAATCCTGATAAAACACCCAAGATAACTGTACCTTGTATGGGTGCTCTGCTTACTTCCTTATCATCATCTTATCTTTTGGCAAGGCCTTCTGAATTAATCTAAGAAATATTCTGGGCATTTGTAAAAATACGCCGTGCACTGGAATTCAGCAAATATTTATTAATTGACAGAACACYGGTGAAGAATGTGTAACCAAAAAAAGAATAAGTGTTCAGCTCCTCTCTGTAAAACACACAAAGGATAGSAGGTTAAAAGTTACATTCCACTAACATACCTTTTGCTGAGCTGTACTTGGTTTGGTGAGTGGTGTGGATGGCAGCCAAGGTCTCCAGACCCTGAGTTCTGAATCATTGCTGCAGGGAGAATAGAAAAATGTCCCTTGTGGCTGGGGAAAGGGAGGAGTGCAGGGTCTCCACCTGTGCAGGTCTGGGGGGCAGTTCCCCTGAGGATGGATGGGTTTCTGCAAGGCTGTTTCCCCAGAGATGTGCAAATCCAAGCTGAAGATCACAGGAGCGGCCACTTGGTTGTGGATGATCTGTGAACATGTCATGGGTCACACTAGTGGAGTTTTGGTAGGTATTAAATCCCAAACATTATAAAAGTATTGTCATGGGGTGGGGGGTGGAAGGTGCAACAGTAAGTTAATTTTAGTATCTCAAGTAAGAAATAAAAATCCACCTTAAACATTGAGCATGGAAGATGACACAAATTACAAATTGTTTTACTCTGAGGTACAGGACATCACCAATCGCAGACTTCTGTGTTATTCAGATTATTTTTCATTTGCGATGCAGTTTTAGGCTTGTGCTTCATTTGCCTTATTAACTATTAAAGTTAGTCAATAAGGGCCAAGCTTATTCCAAGTGTAGATCTGCAGATGTTCCAGAACTGWCTGGACASAATCCTCTGCTGGAGCAGGAGGTTGGACTCACTGTACTCCCTTCCAGTCTGACCCATTTCTGTTGAAATCAGCTAAACACCGTGTTCAGTGGGCTCCACATTTTTCTCTTTCTGATGGAAGATCACTCCCTTGCATGCTGTGACATCTTGGCTGAGGAAAACCTCCATGGTCCATGCCTTTGTGTTTSATTGTCAGTGACACACGGCCGTATTCCTGTTTTGAAGTGGCTGCAGCACGCTGTTGATGCCATCTCAGATCTGCTGTCAAGAATTGTTTACATTTGGTCAATGGGAGCAAAAGGGGAAAACTATGACAATGGCAGATTGCAGCTGGTAAATGTCACTCCCAGGCAGGGTGACAAATGAGCAATGAGTGCTCTGCCATGGCGTGTGAAGAAAGCCGGTCTTTTACGAGCACTTCAATGCAGAGCAGTTTTATTATGACTGACATCCTTCTCAGGGCTGAATTCCTATCACCATATCCTTCCTGAGTCTCCCTTGCTCAGGTCAGTCCTGTGAAACAATCCAGCATTTCTCAAATTGTTATTCCAGTTTGCAAACCTGGCAAACACAGCACCAGCAGTAGAACCTGCTCTGGGTTTGTTGGGGTTGGTTCTCTGTCAGTAGCAGAGGAATATAAAAAGTGAAAATGTGAAAATTAGGCTTTTGATTTTTTTTTCCCAGTATGAAATATAGCTCTGGATATGCAACTGTTGAGTCATCTGAGAGAGCAAATAGGTTTTTTATAGTTGCACTTGAGAAATGCATAAAATCRCAGAATCACAGAATATCCTGAGCTGGAAGGGACCCACAAGGATCAAGTCCAGCTCCTGGCCCTGAACAGGACACCCCAAAAATCACACCACATGTCTRTGTGCATGAGTAGCAGGGGTCACAGCAAGAGGAATTAGGATTATAATTATYATATTTTTAAAATTTTGAGTAGAATCTATAAAATCATTCAATAAAGCAATAGTGCTAAGGCACCCACAAATTAATTTTTAACAGAACAGTGAGTGAAAAACATAGGGAAATGTCATGATGAGTGAGAGGCTATATTGAGAGCTATGAGGAAAGGCTAAAAGAATTGGGATTATTCAGCCTGGAGAAGTGACTTAATTGCAGCCTTCCAGTACCTGAAGRGAGCCTGCAAGAAWGATGGAGAGAGACRATTTACAAAGGTGTGGAGTGACAGGACAAGGGAGAATKGTTTCACTCTGAAAGAGGGCAGGTTTCAAGTGGATATTAGGAAGAAATTCTTCYCTGTGAGGGTAGGGAGGCCCTGGCACAGGGTGCCCAGAGAAACTGTGGCTGCCCCTGGATCCCTGGAAGTGTCCAAGGCCAGGTTGGACAGGGCTTGGATCAACCTGGGATAGTGGAAGGTGTCCCTTCCATGGCAGGGGGTGGAACTGAATAATCCTGAAGGTTCCTTCAAACCCAAACCATTCCATGATTCTGTGAGAGCCTCCTCTAATAGCACCAGCCTGGGTTTAAATTCTTGTAACAACTGGTGCTCTCTAAATATACATTGCCCCTGTGCCTCCTCCTTTCAAGTTTTCTCAGCTGCTGAGAGCAAAGAAAGGCACTTTGTAACTTGAAGTTTAAAAGCAGCATTAATTTTTACTCTGTCCTTGTTTTATTCCACATCACATATTCTATGTTTAATGTGTAACTGAAATAAGAAGCTTCTTTATTTTGTGGACAGCAAAATGTAAGCATGGTCTGCAAGGAGAAAGGTGATTTATGAGATTTCCAGGATGCAGGGAACAGGTGACTTTTGCTTAAAGGAAAAAAAAAAAAATCATGTTCCTAGCTTAAAAAAATAATCAAGTAAAAGTAAAGCCATAGAGAGAATATATGTTATCTACAATCATTCCAGAAAGCATTTCCTACAGAACAACAATTACAAGTCATTGTGAGTCCCTTGGGAACAGCAGTCAAAAACATCAGCAGTTAATTACTAGAACTTCCTAAATCAACCTTCTTTGGCATGACATGAAGTGAATGAGAGCAATAAAAGCAAGGAAGTGCATTGTGCTTTGTCCTGTCCAACTCCTGTTCGGACAGGCGTAGGTCACAAGCACAAATGTAACCAGGCATGAATTGTTGGGGTTTTTTGTTGTTTTTTTTTGGTTTGTTTTAATATTTTAATTCTTGGCCTTGGGTTAAATTAAACCTTGGAAAGGCCAAGGTAAAATTCAGGGCCAGGTCYTGAGGCTGCGTAAATCCTCTGAGTTGTGCCATGGCCACACCTTCAGAGCAGAGTCCCTGCTCCAGTAAAGCATCAAAGAGGATGGAAAAAATGTGTCCTGGAGTGGCTGGTGAAGTAAAGGGGAAATGGAACAATCTGTGTAAGAATAAATTTTTTCTTATTGGAGTTTTCAAGGCTGCATGTTGGGGTGCTGCTAAATTTTCTGATATGCAGCTCAGGCAGGTGGAGCTTTTTCTTTGCCTTGCTTCAAGTGCAGGTTCTGTGGCTGCTGGGGTGAGCCTGAAAGGGATACCCTTAGCTATGGAAAAGCAAAAATATTTCATGTGGACCCTGCTTCAAAATTGATTTATTTGGTTTAAAACCAGTCTGAAAGATCTAGAATATTTCTCTGATAAAGCACTTACTGCTGTCTTCACCAATCTCCTTATTCGTGCCCCTCTATCTCACAGTGGGGTGGAGAAAACGTTTCACCAGCTGAGGTGAATTGTGATTTGGTGAGTCTTCCCAGGAAAAGGAGCTTTGAGTAGGGATGTGAATGGAGGACAGCTTTGAGTAGGGATGTGAATGGGGCACAGCTGTCAGCAACACACATCTTTGGCTCAGAGTGAATGAGAAGGGAACTCCGAAATAAAACTCGTGGCTTAATTGGAGGGAGGGAGTTGCAGGGAAAGGCACACACCAGCAAATGGCACAGAAGCTGTTTATCAGGAAGAGGTTTATAGGATCTCAAATCTTCACAGATGTGGGTAAGGAGAAGCTGCTGATTGATATAGGGTGGCTGAAAGGAAGAGAACACAAGATGTTCACCAGGCAGGGCTGCCCAGACCTTGGGAAATTATTTTTTTGATTAGCAGCTGTGCAAGTCATGCTTGGTGCCATGGAAAGGCTGGCCAGAAAGAGCAATAAACCAGGCAGAACGTTTCCCTAAGCCATTAGCATTGGTGATTAACAGCTAATCACCATAAACCCAAAGACTCATCAAGGAGCTGAGGAACTAATATTAGGTGGAGGAAACCCCAATATTGTGATTGATGCCAATGGGATTTTCTSTCTCAGTCACACTGGGGCTGGTGAGCAGCTGAACCCCACTGAGATGGCTTGGCTTGGCCAAAGAAATGCTCCCCAAGGGGATCCTGAGAACTGTGGGGTTTACTGCCCTCACAGGAACAGGGATACAAGGGAGGAGCATTTGAAGATTACATAAAACCAGCAGTGAGATGATTTTACAGGAGCTGTGAGAGTGTATGAAAATTATTGTAGGATATTTAGAGAAGAACCAATCAATGTGGCTTGGGGAGGAGCAAGTGTGGGAAAACACAGAGATAAGGGGATAAAAGCTGTAGAACATGCAAAAAACCTGAGCTGGCCACACTCTTTTCTTGCTCAATCTGCCCTGTCTCCTTATTAAACTCCATTTCCAGGTATTTTCCTGGGCCCCCACAGGTTTGTGTGGGGTCTCAGGGCCAGCAGCTGGAGAAGGGGCCRTGGCTCACAGGGCTGGTGTGGTCCAGGAACTGGATAGAGCAGGCTGTGAGTGTTCCCTGAGTGTTGGGGAAGATGAAACAGGAGAGMCTTATAAATATGATTGCCTGGCAAAAGATTTTGAGAATATAGAAACTATAAGCGAGATTGAAATGAAAGCAAACTTTGAGATACCTTAGTTACTGAACAACAGGAAAACAATGGTGTGGCCAGCTGAAGGTGATCCCCTTTTGATGAAACAACACCCTCTGCTTGCAGATGGCTCCGAGGGTCAGAGCAGACCCTGCTAGCTCTGCAGAAGGGGCCCAAAGAGGAGTTTGTAGGGTTTAGAATGTAACACAGTGTGGTAATGTAATGATTCTTATAGGCTGTATGTAAATGCTGTAGGATTTGTATCTTGTACTAGATTGGTTAGTGAGAATTAGAATATACAACACAGAAGAAGATTTATTGTATTGTAATGGGAACCTCGCTCTCTTACATTTTACTCTCTCACCTTCTCATCCTCTCTACCCCTCTCCTCTTTCAGGCCTGCTCTGAGCTGTGGCTGGCAGCTCCCAGCAGGGCCCTGCACCCAGGCCCTTTGCAGTAAACCCCAAGTTCCAAGCCCTGGCTTCAGAGATCTCTGGTCTCTGTCCATCCGGACCATCCTGACCTCCGATGCTCCTACACCTGAGGAGCTGCGCTCCTGCACACATGGATGTGCCTGGCTTGTTGAGAGAACTTCAGCCCAGCTGGGGACAAGGGGAGAGGTTTGTGAGCTGGGCCTGGCAGAGATTGTGGCCCTGGGACAGATTCTGGAGGGGCCAGAGGGTGGCAAGTTGGCTACTGCAGGGTCTGAAGGTCTCAAGCATCTTCTGGGGAGGCTGTGGGGTGTGTGCACAGCTGTGGGGACACACACTGGACCTCACAGCAAGCAGGGCTGAGGGATGTGGAGCTGGGGCCACCTCACATCCACTGGGATCCCAAATGCCTTGGACATCCATCATCCTGACCCATGGTCCCCCATCATCATCCTCTGATCCTCACTGAACCTTGGTGCTTGTGGTGATTGGCTTTCAGTCATGCTGTGAGTCCCCAAAGGAGAGACCAAGCTTTTGGGTACTTATTTCAAGCTTATTATTTTAAAAAAGGGAAATAAATTTCATGTTAATGCTTTTGTGGGATTTTAACAGCTCTAATGGACAGCTGCAACCCCCTGAGGACTCTCTGTGCTCTGAATCTCTGGGATGGAACCTTGTTGCTCCACCAACAAACGTTAATAAATATAATAATAAATAAAATAAATAAATAAATAATAAATAAAGTACTGGAATGCTCTTCCCAGGAAGGTGGTAGAATCAACATTTTTGGATGTGTTAAAAAAAGACTGGACATGGCATTGGTGCTATGGTCTAGTTGAGGTGTTAGGGCATAGGTTGGACTTGATGATCTTAGAGGTCCCTTCCAACCTCATTATTCTGTGATTCTGTTCCTGAGAGGACTTGTAGGACATTGTGTGCTGACTTCAGCAACTCAGGGAAATCTCCTTTGCTCCTTCATTCCACTGCAGACACATATCAAAGTCACATCACCACCACTCTTGGTCTGGGAGAGCTTCAGATTTCCTCTTTCATGAGATCATCTCTGTCTTTTGGCTTGCCAAACCATCCAGATTATTTTTTTCTCCCATGTTTCTACAGATCTGGAAATGTTTCAGGCCAGGCTGGACAGGGCTTGGAGCAACCTGGTCTGGTGGAAGGTGTCCCTGCCATGGCAAAGGTTGGAGCTGGATGATCTTTAAGGTCCCTTCCAACCCAGCTGTTCTGGGATTATGTGTGATTCCATGGCCAGTGGGTTTCTGATTTAATATTTCCTCTCATCTTTTCCATTATAAAGGTGAACAGTTATGAAATGCCAAACCAGTGTGTTGTGCCTCACATCCAATCCAATCACATCCCATCCAATCACAAATCCAAGATTAATCCAGGTGTCTGAACCAGAGTTTTGTTACTGATTTTTAACTCCACGTCACCCCAGTGAAACCCTAACACCAGCTTCTTCTTTGCTGTGAGTTTTAATGGCAATTAGTGTAAAAATATTCTCATTATCAAAAAAATATCCAACATCTAGACAGATACAAGCAAAGAGAATTTATACTATGGATAACTTTGATCTGTGATGAAAATCCAAAGGCAAACCACTGCCAGAGCCTTACAGAAAATGCAGATCCACTCTCTTCTTCTGTTCTTTATGTTCAGAAGTATTTTATGCTTAGGTGTGCTTACCTGCTCTTCACCAGTGCATGACCTTTATTTTCATCTGTGGTTTGTGCTTTTCAGTTTATTGCTGAAAAGAATCTTAAAAAATAAAAGACTTATTTTAATGAACAAGCTCATTAACTTGTCTCAATCAGGGTTTCCTGGGAAAACTCATGCCAAATTGTGCTTTTTGTGCTATTAAAGTCTGCAAATCATACACAAATTTTAAGTGTGAAAACAGAGAACTGGAGAAAAAAACCTATTCAGATCAGGAAAGTGATGATTAGCCAGGAGATTTTATCTGGGTTTAAGTCAAAATCATAGCTTACCTATTTCTTGTAATCACTTTTATGTTCAAAAACAAGTGTCCCTTCCAGCTGAAGCAAAGTTGCATTTTGTTTACTGCAGCACAGGTCTGCTTTCCATTTTATACATACATGGGTCTGCTTTCCATTTTATATATAAAAATGGGGCAAAATGAGGGGAAGAGCTTTACTTTTCATCCCCTCTGACAAACATAAAGTTCTCGTGGGCTGTGAGGATGTGTTTGAAGAGCTGCTCTGATAATCTGTGTCAGGGGTTTGAGCACCTGAATTGATACCTGAATATCAGACACTGATTGGTACCTGAGTATCAGAATTGTGTGAAATGCTGCTTTCCTTTTGAGGTGAAACCTGTCCATTTCAGTTTTATCCTTGAAAGGTTTATTGGAGCTCATCACCAGACACAACTTTTAGGGCCAGATGAACGGATGGCCCATCCTGACCCAGCTTTTGGAGTTGCCTTGGGAATGCACAAAAGCAGAGCCCAGCACATAAGATGAATCATAACTTCAGAGGCATTTTCTGTGTGCTCTTTCTGAGTTTGCAGAGTCTTTAACTTCTTGTTTCAGCATCAGGGTTGGTGTCATTTACGCACGAGGAGCCCTTTATGATCTCAGGGCTCAGCATTCCCTTTCCCAGYGGGGATTTTTGAGCAATCCCAGTGCTGTGTGTAGGAAACGGCCTCTGGTGACATTTCTCTGCTTTTTGTGCCAGTGCCWACCTGTGCCAAGATGTTTGCTGCTACAACAAATAAACTCAGCCATGGTGAAGTTGCCCTTTGTGTAAATTAGRAGTGAGAAGGGTGAATGCTCCAACATCCTCCAGAGCTGGAGTGTAAAGCTGCTACTCCAAAATGAGCAGCATTTGGCAGCCCCAATTTAGCCTGCACATGCTTCTGAAAGCACCCATGTTGTAAATGACATCAAGTTATTATTAAATTAAAAGTGACTACTTAAAATGTCCTCTCTTCTCTAATTTGAAATTGAAATAARGAATATAATGAGAACAGCAATACATGATTGCAATAAGGGGAAGGGAAATTGGGAGAAGAAAGAAAATAACTTCAAATAAATTCAAATGAAGTGGCCTCATCCAGTTGTCTTTTGTTTACTTCTGTCCTAATTTGCTTAAGGATATTCAGGGAAGTCTTTATTGACTGAGTTTAATACCTCAATTATTTCAATTATTTCTATTTCTTAACAGCATGGAGTTTTGAGAATGAAACTGGCATCTTTGTACTCTAACATGCAGGATCCCATTGCAAAATAAAAAGCAAAATTCTCCTGTGATTTTGAGTGGATGCTGTAAAATTAGAAATGAARCAGTTCAAGGCCAGGTTGGACAGGGCTTGGAGCAACCTGGGATAGTGGAAGGTGTCCCTGCCATGGCAGGGGATTGGGACTGGATGATCTTTGAGATCTCTTCCAACCCAAAACATTTTGGGATTCTCTCAGAATTAATCAGAGAAGTTCTATCTTGCCTTTAATACTTTTCAGTATCCATCAGTATCATGTCTAAAGGGCCTTCAGTCCCYACTGGCATAAGATGCTTAGAATAATTCATAGCAGGCCCTGACAGGCCTARACATTCACAGAATGCACAGAATTCCCAGARTGACCAGGTTGGRAGAGACCTTCAAGAYCATYGAGTCCAACYCAGCCCCAACASCYCAACTCAACCCTGGCMCCCAGWGCCACATCCAGGCTTTGTTAAACACACCCAGGGATGGGGACTCCACCACCTCCCCGGGCAGCCATTCCAGAACTTTATCACTCTTTCTGGGAAAAACTTTTYCCTKCTATCCAACCTGTATTTCCCTTGGTGCAGCTSGAGGCTGTGTGCTCTGGTTGTGTCASTGCTGCTGSAGAAAGAGCCCAGCCCCAGCTGAGCACAGGCACCTTTCAGGAGCTGCAGAGAGTGATGAGGGCAGCCCTGAGTCTCCTTTTCTCCAGGCTGAGCACMCCCAGCTCCCTCAGGGGTTCCTCACARGGTTTGTGTTCCCRGCCCCTCTCCAGCCTCGTTGCCCTCCTAATTCCTAATTCCCAGCTAACGAGTCTGGCTGATCTCCACCCATCACTTCTTTGAGGAGAAAAGTTTTAGGATTGGATTGAAGGAAACCCAGTGTGAAAGATAATGTACCCCATTAAAAGGATTTAAAAGTGAAACTCCWCTCCTACTGAAATCAATATGATTTCATTTCAAAACAAAGAGGATTTCACTAAAAATGGGCTTTGAGGTATCTGGAATCAAATAAAAATCCATAATTGAGAAAAAGTWCTTGATTTGGTAGCTTCCAAAGCACAAAATAAATGAATGTAATAGTCTTAAAAGAACTGACTGTGTGCTATTCCATTGGGCTGGCCTATTTCAGCTGGAGTTTTATGGCCATGGTGCACTTTCAGTGCTAAGTCAGTGATGGATGGTTCCTCACAAAAATAATCATATGGTCTTTTTCAGATTAATTAACTGGCTGAGCAATTACAGAGTCCCAGACAAAATGTAGCCTTGACTTAAACAGAAAAATTCTGTTCACTTAATATAAAAAAAAAAAGTACAACCATTTGGCTACACAAAGATCTTGTTTTTTATCAGTTAATTTGGGTTCTCTATCAGGGARTAAGTGTCTACACCCATGAAGTTTTTACCAAAGAAGGAAAAATGCAGAGTCTTTAGCCAGGTGAAGATAATCAGTCAGGACCTGACAACTGAAGGACTGTTTACCAAGGTTAACAGAGAAAAAAATATAAAAAATTAAGAAAACTTGGAACTGAAACAACTGAATCACTGATTCAACAGAAAGTGGGATATGAAAAAGCAGTGCTGCTAGCAAGGCAAATGAGCTGAAAAATCAGCTTGGACCAGGGGAAATGGGACCTTTCCCTGCCCCAGGAGGATCATTAGTGCCTAATCACTCCCTCAGCATTCCCTGGGAAGCACTTTTTACAGTGCATGCTCCTCCTCTCCTTTTTAGGGAAGTGGTGTGGAGTGGAGCCTTCTCTTGCCAAAGAGCCAAAAGAATAATTTCTCTGTATTTAATCAGCCTCCCTAGGCTTATTCTGTAAGAGTAAGGACTGAGAAGAGGCAGGAATTTGTTGCACGTGGAACACTTCAATACTGGAATCTCCAAGACATCCCAGCTTCCTGCTTTGAAAAGATATTTCTGAAAACTTCATCACATTTTYAATTGGTTTTCACAATTTTAGAGCTGTCAAGGTGAGGGGAGCTTTAGGGACTGTTGGTATAAGGACAGAATTCCTTTGCTTTCTGTCTTTGAGCTTGGAAACATCAGAGCAAGTTGAACCCATTTCCATTTTAACCTCTATTTGAGATGTCGCAGTTATGCTATAGCTGCCTTAAGCTTTCAATAATGTCCAAACCCATTTTATTTCCAAAAAATGATGCAGAATTCACATTCCTCTCTAATGACTGAATCATTWGGCTGAGCCAATCRTACCCTGGGYKTGATTCTCACCTTTTGTCCCCTCRGTGAGACCCCACCTGCAGAGCTGTTCCAGCCCTGGGACCAGCACAGGGAGGATGTGGAGCTGCTGGAAAGAGGCACCAGGATGATCAGAGAGATGGAGCAGCTCTGCTGGCAGGAAAGGCTRGGAAAAYTGGGATTGTTCAGCCTGAAAAKGAGATGTSACCTCATTGTGGCCTTGCAGTGCCTGAAAAGAGCTACAGGAAAGATGGAAAGAGATTGCTTGCAGAAGCCTGGAGTGACAGGACAAGGGGGAATGGCTTCAAACTGACAGAGAGCAGGTTTAAATGAGATATTAGAAATAAATTCTTCTCTGTGAAGCTGGTGGGGCCCTGGAATACATGACTCAGAGAAGCTGTGGCTGCCCCTGGATCCCTGGAAGTGTCCAAGGCCAGGCTGGATGGGGCTTGGAGCAGCCTGGGATAGTGGAAGGTGTCCCTGCCCATGGGAGGGGGATTGAAAGAAGATAATCTTTCAGGTTGCTTCTGACCCAAACTTTTCTGTGATTCTGTAAAAGCAGCAAGAGCTTGTTGACAGATAGTGGGATCTGAGTGTTTGGCTTCCATATTTTGAATCCAAATCTCCCGGATTTTTCTTTTCTAACAACTTCGTAGGGAGTTGGTAAATAATGTTGAAATTCATGCCAAATACAAAAAAAAAAAAAAGAGTTCTGGTAACTAAAGGTACAGCAAGCCCAGAAGAAGCCTTAAAATTCATTCTTYTCCATGTCTCTCTGCTGATTTTATGTCATAACCAAAACTTACTTAGTAACCACAATCTAAACTACACCAYGGTATCCAGCACAGATCATTCTTATCCATTACTGGCTCCACCACAGTATGGAAATGAAAAAAAAAAAAATTCCCTTTCTCTTCCCATAAATCAACGGTAACTTCTCATTAGGTTTTATTTTACATGTCAGAATAAAACTTGAATGAGGCTCCAGAGTGCAGAGTGAGTTCCAGGCAACACTTTAGTTTTATTAAAATTATTTGCATCTGTTAAAATGCATATGAAGATTATTTGATTCTTTTTTTTCTCTTTCCAAAATACTTGGCACTCAACATAAGTGCTGGAATTTAGAGTTCTGACCCTTAAGACTCCTGTCAGCAAGCTGAGAATGCAATTTGCTTTGGGGTTATCATAGCTCTGAAAAACTGAGCTGGATTTAACCTGGTATTTAAATCAGTTTGCAATCAAATAGAAAAGCAAAAATAGAATAATGGATCGTATTTTTAAATGTAGGCATCTGAGATTTTTGAGTTGTTTAYATCATATAGATCAGCACTGCTGGAACATTGGAGGGCTTTATAGATGATTTCGTTTTTCATTTACCCAACAGGTTTGGTTGGAGATGATGAAGATTTTTGCTAGATACTTYTGGAAAGATATGGTTTGGCAGTTACAGAAGATCTTACAGGGAGGCCTGAAGCTGAACAGAACTCTGTGTGCAGAGAAGATCTGTCTGTTCCCAACAGGTAGTTCTTGTCAAGGACCTGCAGGTTCAGTTCAGGTGATCCCTCAGAAGTTGATTATTCAGGTTTGAAACTTAAATATCCTGGAAGTCAGCCCAGAACTTGCATTTAAGGACAAAACAAAACAAATCAAAACTTTCTGGAAGTTACTTCTGAGGTGATCGCTATGTTCTGTGAATTTAAAATAGAACAAAGCTGGCTTAATTGTGTTGACTGGGTCTGAAATACCATGAATCCTACGCCTTCCGCATAATCCTGGCAGGTTGGTGTTCTGTCCTGGCCAAATCTCAGTTGTACCAAAGAAGGAAAACATGTAAGAAAATGTTATTTCAYGGAATTAGTCAATTTTTCACATGTCAGGAAAGCTACAGATGAAAACTGAAGTGGGTTTTCATTTGTTCAAAAGTAGATTATCATCAAAAGAACAGAGCAGAAAGAAAAGTCTGTTTTTCTCTAGAGCTGAATCGATAACTTGTGAATAAACCTTTGACAACATTTCAGTTTATGTTGAGCTGGTTCAAATTATGTGCTCAAATTTTATGCAATATTTGGCTTCCCRAAAAAGAGAGAGCATAAAAGTGGGAAATAAATTGACAGACAAACCACAGACTCTGCCTAGAAGTGCAGAATGTTCCTTGTGATTTCTGTCAAAGGTGTTTATGAGACCATGTTATGTGCAGGTAATTGCAAGAATCTGCCACWAAATTCACAAAATGACTAAATTAAGAATTCTGAGCATTTCATCTGGGTTTGGGGAAAAAATGCTCTTTTAGATAGACTAGAAATAATACTTAAAGAGAAACGAAGCAGCAAGAGCAGAACAGATTGTAAATGAGAAATGTATCCCAACAGAACTGCAGCAAAGAGTGCTACAAGCAAACCTTCAGCCAGACTGCCTCTGACAAAATGCTTTCCCAACTGCTCCCAGCTATGTGCTTCTCTGCCAAGGCACATGAAGCAGTTCATTAGGAAGAAATGCCTTTATCTATTGGCCCAGAGTTGGGAATGTAGGTGGGGTTACACCACTGTGTCCCACAGAAGGGGCCAAGCTCCCATGAGAAGTGAGGTTCATTGTGTGGTTGCCCCTTCTTGCTCCCTGTTGCCTTTCTTGGTCAAACCTTCCACCTTGGCCTCTCTCTCCTTGTCCTTGTCCCTTTGGGAGTCACCTCCAGCTATGTCTCTCCTGCAACCCAATCTGCTTTCCTGGTTCCACGCCTCACACTACAGAACAACATTTCATCAAAACCCATTTCTAATTAATATGTGCTGGATTTGGTCCCACCTCGGAGAGAAAGTCCAACTGATTTGGGTGGGAGGAGGATCAATCTTTGTTGTGTTCTTTTCTGCTAGGAATGTACCAAGATCCTGTGAAGCCTAATCAAATAAAGKATTTGTCTCTGACAGTCTCTCTGTCTCTCCTGAGTCTTTAGGAGGCTGTTGAGTTCATTAAAGGCACCTTGGAAAATGTTGCTCTTGGAGACGGCGAAAGGCGCAAACATGATTAGCTGCAGATGAGCGATTTCTTTTTAAAGATCAGGAAATTAGAATCCAGGCTTTGGAAATCTTTTCTGCTCTGTGGCACCAGCAGTTCCTTCTCACTGCACTTGGGAAGGATTATCTGAGAGGTGATTCTTTCCTTGCTGTGTGTTTGGAAGTGTATCACAGCCAAGCCAAGCAATGCACACCAGCACTGCTCTGTCAAGAGAGTCACGCTCTTTAATRGCATTTCCACCTCATCAACTGCTGTAAAATATTCTGCTGGAAACACATATTTCCAAGGCTGGAAAACCAAGTAAAGAATGACTGAGAGTGCACCAGAGCATGTGCTGGATTGTGCAGGGGCTGCCTGCTGCCTTCGRGTTGGTGTTTTCCAGCTGGGAGGTGCTCATGACCAGGGATTTGAGTTAACAGAARCMAAACCAAAAACAAAATTGGGAAAATCCTATTTTTTCTTTCTTTCTTTTCCAGTAATACCTACAGGTCCAAATCAACTTTGTGTCTTTTTGTCTTGGGCATTGTAGACTTAAGCTGGGTTTATGCTGTTAAAGATGACCAGGGCAGGGTCTGCAATCTTCCATAGTGATCTACTCCCTGAAACATTTTCMCTCCATGCCATTTTTCTCTTTCCCAGAAAATGCTCAGAGATGGTTCAAATACTACCACGGGTCAGAGCCTGTTCCCAGGAGGAGGTGTGGGTGAGGCCACTCTTTTTTTTTTTCACATGGACAGAAGTTTAGCCATATGTCCATAAGATGAATCACACCACTTGCCTTCAGGGCCAAGGAACAGGTCCTGAACTGTTTGTCCTGCTTGTGTTGGTGTATCCTTTTGTAATCAGATAAAGGCCTTGCCTTTTAATACTTGCAATCTCAACAGAAAAGAAAATCAAAAGGGAAAAATAAAAGAAATATTATTTTCCAGATGGTACAGAGAGATTAAAGACATGTTTGCCTAGTGCAATGGAGCATTGTGCAGATGTCCTCGAGCTAGTGCTGACCTGTGGTTGATACATGCTCACCACAATGATGAATAGAATATCTTTGCTGGCCTGTCCAACTTCAGAAGTTGGCTCAAATTCCATATAAACCAAAGACCACTGAGAAGACAGTCAATAAAGTACCAAAGACAGTTGAAAGGAGACACAAAAGGAGGAGACTTTATTACAATCCTTTTATTTCATCTGGAGTGTGACTCCAGCACATTTGGTTCCATGCAAAAACTCAACTGCTGAGCAGTTGCCAGTGTCATTTTCTGGTGGCATTTCCCTGCCTCAGAGCTGCAAGTCCCTTCAGCTTTTCATGGAAGGATCATCAGATCACAGCAGTGCCTSTGATGTCCATACAGCACCTTCCCTTTTTATCTCCTGGAATTGTAAGTTTTTCACCCTTTTAGAGTTCTGAAAGAGTCTGAATCCTGATAGAACCGCAACATGAACTCTTTAATGTGAAAATTGTGTATTTATGCTCATCATGGGCCATTCCACCCTTTTTAAAGWAGGACCCCTCTAATCAAAGCATACTGAAACATCCCAGCTCAGTTTCCCTTTGCTGTGGGTGGAATTGGGGTTTTGTGACCCTATCCTACAGTAGTTTTAATGCTGACCACATTTCCTTGATTTTTTGCCCCTTTGCCTTAACCACTGGTAATTTTCCCTCAAATCTTTCTGGCTGAAGACTTGTTCTGTATCTTGACTGTCTCTTGACTGTCCACCCAGTGAAATACTTGTGACTAAATTTATCTGCCTTTTAAGTTGTTTTTAAATTGCCCTTAGCGTGTGATGTTTCCTTATCTTGGACAAGAGAGAGGAAAAAGGAAGGAGGCTATTTCTGCCATCTCTTTCCTCCCTCAAGAAACCCTCCTCCCCCTTCCCTTCTCCCTGCCTTCCAAAGCTTTTGTTCATTTAAAATTAGCCCTTTGAGGTGTTCTTGGGAAAATCAGGCTGYGCACAGCGCGCAACTCCCTGTGGGGAGGTTTGCTGCAGTAAACATGGGGCAGAACCTCAGTGAGTCACCTGGCTGGCG
Organism: Cardinalis cardinalis; assembly: GCA_014549065.1. Lineage (NCBI taxonomy): Eukaryota > Metazoa > Chordata > Aves > Passeriformes > Cardinalidae > Cardinalis > Cardinalis cardinalis. The sequence goes on from JACDOX010000495.1 coordinate 86,844, forward strand.
TCCCCCCACTGCAGGAGGGACAGGCCAGTAGGAAACCCATAACGAAACATGCCAGCACCACCAGGGATACCTCAGTAAAACCATTTCCCATCCCATCCARGCATCCTACCAGCAATTCCCTGCAAGCGTCAGTGCGCGCAGTAATTAGCGGGCACTGGATGCCTGGCTCTGATCTCATTGCCATTGTTTGACCAAAGGAAGGATTCAAAACAAGGCTTGGGGCCAAAAGTARGGTCTGGAATGCTTTTAAAATTCAGGTTATCTTGCCCCCATGGCTTTTTTTTTTTTCTCTAATTTCCCTTGCAGCTTAATTTTAGTGACACCCACTGGCCAAGGCTCAGCTGTAATGAATCCCTGGTAGCCGTGGTTGGCTTGGAAAGAAGGTGTTGTTGGCCTGCAGTGCAGCACAGCAGTCTGATCTATCTGTCTGCCCACMCCTGCTGCTTGTTTCAGCCACCCAGAAAATCTTGGGATCACTGTTGCACCCAAAAATGCCTCTGCTGCAGCTTTTCTCAATAAAGGCATTGCAGGAGGGATGCAGCAAAACAAATTATCCTTTGTCAGCCTTGGATGAAAAAAAGAAAGCACGTGGGATGTTTTATTCAAACCACCTGTCAGGATCTTCCACAGAAGCTGCGTGAAACAGGAAGGAGCAGAAATACACAAAATGACCTTTTTTGGCATCTCCATTATCTGTTTTGTTGYTCTGCAGTGGAACACATGGATGGAGGCTTTGTTTTGCAGGAGAGGGAGGATGACAAATGCTAACAGCCTGCTTCAGGGGCTCTGCTGGGWGGAAGGTTTATAGCAGCTCCTGACAGCTTTGAGGACAGAGGGAAAGGGCTTTATTTGATATTTAAGTGGTACCTGGGCAGTTTGGATGATGAACTTCTTTCCCATTCTCTYGCTTTTCTCTACATGTAGGTCAAACCTCAGGTTCTAGGAATTCCAAACCTCACCTTTCTAATGCTGCAGTTCTGTATATCTTCAGTTCTGGCCTTAAAACGCCAATGACTTAAAGCTTCCTTATATTTAGAAAACCTTGTTTTCAATGAGTAAATGGGATTTTTTTCCAAAGTCTTGCCCTGCACTGTAAATGTAAATCTGATACCATGGGATGAATTTATCACCTACTTCAAGCTGGTACCAAGCCAGCTCTTGTTGTGGAGGTGGAGCAGCCAGGGCAGCAGAGGTCTCAGCACGGGGGGATTGTTCTGCCAAGGGGTGTTTTGCTCTGGCCCATCAGACACTGAGCCCACAGGGATGGCATTCACTGCTCACAGCAAACACGGGCTGGGAACAGGACATGGCTTTGAGAGGCTGCATAAATGGGGGGACTGTTCCTGAGCAAGTGCCCATCCCTGTGACACTGGAAATTTACAGCTCATGGTGGAAATGGTTGTGTGTCTGCTGCCCCATSAAACAGAAAGCCTTTCTTCAGCTGGATATTTTACTGATCTGTTAGGATTTTGTGGTTTTATGGCATGGACATGCTTATCATGAAGAAAAAAACAAAAAATCAGTGGTAGGTCTGATATTTCATCCAGAATAGAGCAGTGYACAGAACCAGGACATTTCATATTACATTTTCATCTTCTGTTTTAATAGACAGCTTTCAAATTTATATTTTAAAACCAACTATAAGTTAATTTTCAAAAARATACCCTCAAAGACAAAGCAAGCACATATCACCTGTCAGAACTATAATAATGAATAGTGTTTTCAAATCAAAGATTTTATAAAAATAAATAAATATCAGCGTTAAGAAGTCATGCATATGTACACCACCAGGAAAGTATTTCCTGATTTAATTTTTTAAATAATTCCTTCATTTCTAAAGATTTTTTAATTAAAAAATCAATTTTGCACATTTAGTATTTTAGAAGATTGATCAACTATGATAAAGAGAAACAAATAGAAAGCCATACCTGAGTGAAAGAATAATGAGGAAATAAAGGATAGCAAATTGTTGTCTTGAAGTAAAACAAGCAAACAAACAAACAGGAGAATGAGCATAAAGAAGAAAACAATAAAGAGTAAAGAAATGCAGAACTCGACTGTCTATATCTGAATTCCACCAGATTTCCATTGTGGTGGCTAATAGAAGGTGGACTTCTAACCAAAATAAAATTTCATCTACCTTAAAAGAATTCTGCTTCTCCTTCCCATGTCTGGTGGGAGGGCAAGTCATATGTCAGTGTGTCTTCTACCTCAAAGATTTTACATAGAAGAGTTGTTTGTGGCTCTTATTCTGATGATCTTGATATCATGCATGGTAAATGTTAAGACTGTTTAGGAATTTTTAAAGGAAAATTTTCTCAGATTTTGAAACATTTTCCTTCCTGAGCACCGAAATTYGATGTAATTTGATTTGCTGCACAGAACTGTGCACCCCTTTATAAGGTAATGAGGAATTCCCTTCCTTTAATATTTGGAAACAAACAAAAAAGCAAAAAAATAAGTTTTCCCTCTTCTCACATTTTGCTTAGGATACAGTTTCCATAACCTTTTCCTTTCAGGAACAGAGCAGCAGATAAAACTTTTTCCTTAACATCCTTAATATCCCAAATTTCCTGTTGTATTCTGGTCCCTCTTGAGTCACGGCCCTCTACTGATTAATTGAACAGGATGAACACTGTGACATTGAGCTTCAAGACAACACACAGGTCCTGTTGTTATCTACATGGGAAAGATGAAGTTGAGGATTGTCTTTGGATTCCCAATGGCATCACCAAACACTGGGATCATTCCTAGGAGGGATTGGAAGTTGCTGTTCATAGCTGGTCTCTGATGGGAGCTTGCTGACCTCAGTGTGAGCTCCTTTCTCAGGTCACTCTCTTTCCTGGGCCCTGACCAGCTCTTCTGAACTCTTTGATACCTCCTTGCTCCATTCTGCCTCGCTGGTCTGTGTATCTTGGAAATATTTCCAGGCTAAGCAGTGGATGTGTGATAGTTCACTGAACTGTAAACCACCCACTTAGATCACCTTCTGCATGCCCTGAAATGAATTTAGCACTTGTCTTTAACAATTTCAGAGGTTTTTTTCTGAGGAGAGTAAAGAATTTAACCAGGTTATAGAGGACGACACTTTATCCAGCAATGTCCAGCACAGACTTCATTTTGAAGTTAAGTAAATACAGGTGCATGTGGGGCTGGTTGCAAAAATACATTATCATAGAAAYATAAAATATGCTGTGTTGGAAGGGACCCACCAGGATCRTGGAATCCAGCTCCTGGCCTTGCACAGGACACCCAAAAAATCCCACCCTGGGCCTGAGAGTGATTTCCAAATGCTTCCTGAAACCAGGCAGACTTGGAGCTGTGCCCCTTCCCTGGGGATCCCGTTCAGTGCCCCACCACGCTCTGGGGAAAGAACATTTTCCTGATATCAACCTAAACCAAAAATTGTATTTGTCTCCATCCAAAAAGGACACTCAGGCAAGAGGAACTCAATGTTTTAGGGGGGCCCTAGGTCTGCCATCCCCATGAACACCTGGGATACTGGGAACACTCTCTTTGTTCAAGGGAACAAGCAAGTGATGCCCCCATTCCCTCTATTATGAATCCCCATGGCTCTTTGCTATACACGAAGGAAGGAGTGGGGGAAATAAAATAAAACATAAAAATAAATAAAAATAAATAAAATAAATAAAATAAATAAAATAAATAAAAATAAATAAAAATAAATAAAATAAATAAAACATAAAAAGTCCAGGAGCATCTTGAGGAATGTCAGGAAAAATCAGGTGGGACATGAACTCAAGCTCTGTAGCTACAAGCAAGACTTGTTGATTTCTTTTTGGAAAATCACTGCAGATGTTCAAGCAAATTGAAGAAAACTGAGTAAGAGCCTGTGAAATGAAATAATGTCTTCCGTTATGAAGCTTGTTTGCTTTTTTTTCTGAGCCCCAGAGAGGATTTTAAAATGCTTTAAATTGTTTGTTTTGACTTAAGTCAAGATTAATTAAGTTTTCCTTGGATATAGCTGGGCATGTCCARAAACAATTGGATGAGTATGAAATAAAAGTGTACATGGTAGGTAAGAACTCTAACTTTTCATATAATTTATAAATCCTGAGGCAGATGACTCCCAGTTTCAATATTGACTTGAAAATTATTAAAGGAATAGGGAACTTTTTGTTCTCTTGATGCTTTTTAAGCCTTTCTTAGCAAATAATTTTTTGAAAAAAAATAGTAGAAACTGATATTGTCCCATGAATTCCAGGGAAGTTAGCAAGCTCAATAGCTTCAAGGATAGGTGGATTTTAAAGCTAAATGAGATCATTTTAATTATGTGGCTTGAACACTTCTAAACCCAGGCCAGCATATCTAAGCCAGTAATTCCTGTGGTGAGTTTCATAACATCGGTTGAGATAAACCAAGTGTTTCTTAACTGGGTTTCATAAGGCACCTCTTCATCTCGGCCCTCACCTCTTATCAGTCTATGCTGTTCTATGAAATATTCCTGTTTTATCAGTAAAATAATGGAAGGAATTTTCAGGGGTGTCTCAGAAAGCAAGGCCCTTGAATTTCAGCTGACAGAGACTTGAGCAACACGAAGGACTTCAATGCAGATTTAAAAAGGGTGTCTCCACAACCATGGGTGTGAGGAGGTGGATAATGAGGAAGATCTCCTCCTAAACCTTTCAAATTTGCCCAGAGTGCTCGTTTCCCATCCCTTGGAAAACCTGAAGAACATCCTGSAAAGCAGGAACGATTTTCCGAGCTGTTCAACACTTTTCTCCCTCTGTTTTCTCCATGTTGTCAGCACACTGGCTTTGGTTTCAAATCCAGATTAATCACTTTGCAGGCAAACAGGCTGGCTCTGGAGGTTTGCAGTGTTTTCTTCAGAGGGTGGGTTTATTTTGGAGGTCAAGGGAAGAGTTGCCAAGCAGCTGCCAGAGCTGATGGATAGAAGGCGATTGCAGGAATGTCCAGAAATGTTTCATTGTTCTTTAAACAAATGGATGCAGGATGAACTCCAGGGTGTTCTGGGTGTGGGCACTGGCCAAAAGAGAGGACTTTCAAATGTATGTACATTTTTTWAATGGAATTTTGTTGTTATTTCCACTATTTCTGCATGCTGGAGAATTCCAGGAATATAATAACTTTATGTTGTTGTTGTTATTGTTGAAACAAACTATTCAAATTCAGAACTTGGTTTGAGAAAGGATTTGTAAGAAGCTGGAACCTAATGGGCCTAAATCACTTCACTCTGTTATAGTGATTGCTGAAAGTGCTGCTGATACCACCAAAAAAACCTGACTATTTTTTTAGAAAACAGTAACTCCACAAGCAGTGGTGTCTTTATATTAGAAGATTACRTGAGCACACACCATGACAGCATTTCATACTCTGGGTCAAAGAAGTTTCATACCAAAATGGCTCCTAGAAAAAATGCCCCTTCCAGGAGTTGGGTTGAACTRGAAAAGAAGTTATGTGGAAAAGAAAGTTACGGAAAAGAAAGCACAGCTTTTAAACCTGAAATTTCTCACATGCATGAACTGCATGTGAAACACAAATATCTCTCCATCATGACCTAGGATTAATTAATTCATGAGTATTCATTTACAGAATGAAGACAAATAATGATGACTGAGCACCACTGAAGTGCCAGGTATTTAAACAATACTTATGCTCCAGGTAAATACTGAAATTAGCCCTGAAATCAGGCTTCAAAATCTGTCTAGAAACCAACTTCTGCAGCTAGGAATAATGGTGTTGCACATCTGGAAAGTCAGAGAGTGTTCAAGAGTCTAAAAATGGCAATTGGGTTATGATTTAGCTCTAAATAAATGGTAAAAAATTCCTTTGCCTCACTGAGGCAACACCAGCCCTTTAAGCAGATTAATTAAATGTTAACAGTGGTAATGGCAGATTAAGGGATAATTTGACTATAGAGGATTTGCTGTTAATAATGGAAGCTGTTACCAGTTATTAGGTTTTTTAGGCTGAACATTGCCTAAGTAGGAGAGTGAGGCCCTCTGTAAGTGGACTCATTCCCTGCTATCTTCAAAAGTATTTTTAAACTTTCTCATGTGGTTTTGGAGCTGTTGAAAAGGAATGCAATGACTCTGCAACCTGCAGTATGAAATATTATTCATCATTCTGACCTTTTGAGAAGGTTTGGGGTTTTGGGATGGTGTTTTTTATTGGTTGGATTTTTTTTTTTGTGGTTTGGCTTATTCAGTGGAAAAAATGGAGATTAAAAAATCAGAGAAGGAAACAGTAGAGTGAAAAATGATGTTTTCTGAAATATTTGCTGTGTTAGAGACAGGAGTTTCTTCTCCACCTCATATTTCGTTATTCGGGGCCGCCCTGTTTTCTTGCATTGACTTTTTCTGAAGATATTTTCATCACATTAAGCAGGCATGGAAAAATCAACTAAATAAGTGAGAATCAAGTCTTATCATGGGGAATATGGCCCTTGGAGTGTCTTAGTTTTCAGTTATCAAGTTTCCAGAACTATGTGCATCCCTGTGTAGGCTCCATAATTCARGGAATAGACATTGTGGGGAGGGAGATGTTCCTGTCACCTCATTTTAAAAATCAAAGTTTGACACAAAAATCAGCAGTTTGTGATCCATGCACTTATCCAAAGGAGAGGGATGTGTTTATGAGAGCCTCTGGAGAAGCCTCTCCTTCAATCCAGGAGACAAATCACATAACTGTGATCCTCTTCCCATGATAATCAGTCCTGAGGGACCACAGCATGGGGATCTGCAGCCCAGAAAAGGCAAAACCTGAAGAAAAAGATTACTCTTTGGAAAGATGACAGCTTCCCAGGGAGGRCCATTTGTCCTGCTGGCATTGGCTTGGACCCAGTCTCTTGGAAGCAAAATTTAAGCCTTGAGTCTATGATGTTATTTCTTGCAAGGGCTGAGTAAAGAAATGCTGWGTCTGGAGTAAATCCTTGTGGGTGATACACCAGGGCTGGCTGTGGGGGCTGTGAGAAACCTGGATATTGGGTTGTATAAAGTGAAAGAAGTTTTAGTGAGGAAAACTTTCCTCCTTCTTAATGCAACTGGTCCTATGATATCCTAAGAGCCTCAGAACTTTCCCTTCTTTCTGTTTCCTCTGGCAAAAACATATTTTRTCTCTCAAATCACCTGTCTGTCTTTAGTTAGCAAGAAGGAGTGGTTCCCTTTGAGATTTATTCCCCTGCTTTGGGGCTGATCCCCTCCATATCTGCATCAGTGACCATTGCATTCCCACCTGGGCAGGGGACTGGTCTGGCTTCCAGTGAAGCCAAGAGGATCCATTTTGTGGCCTTCAGTGGCCAGCTTTGATTATCCTCTGAAAACCAAAAGACAAACATAAATAAAAAGGTTGATCTATCACATCATCAGCAACACAGAGTGAAGCATCAGGAAGGCATTTATTTCACATTAGGATAAAACTGCCAGAGAAGCCAGAATCATTAAATCTGACAGGACATTAGCAGGCAGGAATGATTTGGAGGAGGCTGTCAGGGAAATCCCAAGACTGAAATATAAATTATGTTGAAACAGTGCCTATTCAGTGATAAGTTAATGCTCAGAAACACATCTGCAAGGTTTTCTCAGATCCATAAATCCTGAAGCAATTCCATATGAAATTAGATCTTCTTCTATCAAGGCATCTTTCATCTCATATCCATCCCACTCTTGGAATGGTTTTAATACAGGCACAGAAAATATCTGGAATGACACCAGGAGGTGATTCATAGACAAAACCCACGTGCAGAGGGTACACAAGTTTGTTTTCCTGGGCAAAGACCCTGCCCTTGGCTCTCTAGTCTGGAGATAGGTGGGTCTAGAGGTAGGTGGGTCAGCAGGCATGCACTGGAAAGAAGCTGGAAAATAAGAAAAAATGCTGTTCCTCTGCCTCATCAGTTTTGATTATCTTCCTCCTTGTTTTTCTGAATTTTCCTCATGACATTAATAAGGAATCACAATCAKAAGGAAATTAGAATGTCCCTGTTAATGACAGGGCATGGGTCTTTAGAGCAGAGCAGATGTTCCATGGCATTCCATGCTTCCACTCTTGGCTCCATCACGTTCCAGGGTCACAGGATGATTGCAGTGATCTGGTTTGGGAGATTGCATGAGCTGCTCTAGGAACTCTCCAGCTGTTTCCTCCCTTTGGACTGATAGCAAACTACTGCAAAATATCTCCGTGGCTCCTTCAATCTCCAAAGATCTTCACAAACCAGAGATGCGTTTCTGAGGCCTGCTTTCACAGCTTTCTCAAAGTCTTCTTACCTTTACTGTTTCCCAAAGGAGAGGGCTATTAAATGCTCCCATTCCTTGTCAGCACAGGTTTCCTGTTCAGKGCACACTTGTTGGTTTGGAAAAAAAAATCATGTTTAGTATTTCAAGAAACTTTGTGCTCATCACTTCCTCAGGGGAGTTATTATGCAATAGGTCTTGTTGGGAAAGTTTCTCCTCCACCTTGATAATTTGTCCTGGATTTTCTCCTCCTAGTGGTATATATAAATATAAATATATATGTGATATATGATTACTTTATGTATCTATATAATTCAAAGAAGTTCCTGATTCTGTTCTTTTAACACATCATTAAATCATATGATACCCCAGAGCCCTTCCTATCCCACACCTTGGATAAACTACTCACCCTCATGAGCTTTTGTTAATATTCATTATTTTTCC
>JACDOX010000495.1:95945-170930 GCA_014549065.1 Cardinalis cardinalis
AACAAGTGCTGCTCTAGAAAGGAGCAAAACTTTCTTGTCTTTATTTGTGGCATGTTTTTGGTACAGGAAATACCCCACTCCCTCACTTCTCATCTGATTCATCCAGTGATTTCAAAGAAAATAACAGCAGATAATTTGAAAGGAATTACKGCAATTTATGCCTGGTGGGCTTGARAAATTTTGCGGTATCTTTCCTCTACTCTTGATGAAAACTCTAAAGGTTTCTGTGTGGGGAGAGATTGGCAGGTTGTTTTTGTTGTTAAGCTGAGACAGCAAYGTGTGGGTGGAAGAAGTTTTTGTTTGATTCAGTGCTGGGAAATGGGGGGACTTAATCTTGCCTCCAATATCCTGCATTTCTCTGTTCAGTGGAAAACACTTGAGTGAGCAGCTAAAAGTCTCTGGGAGCAGCAAAATGCTGGACAGCCTTGGTCAGCAGCCAAGGACAATGCCCAGAGCACATCTAAAATTGTGTTCTGTGTCTGAAAGCCAAGGAGAAAAGAGGTCAGAAGGCAGCAGAAAGATTTGCATTGCCATAATTAAGATGTAAATTGGGATATTTTAACCAGGGGAGCCTTAATGGGTCACCAGCTTCCTCCTTATCCTGCCTGGACTGTGCAGGTCCCAAAACCTAAATGAGCCAGGGGAATCTGCTCCATGAGATGCTCATATTACACACGTGGAAATAAATGGAATTCTTCATCTAAATCTTCAMCTTAGGTCTGAAACAGGTTACCAGATTTTCTTAGTTAGGGGCCAGAAAAGGCATTGGTAAAAATTTAATTCAGGTCCTTAAGAAACAGTTTTTGAATCTGACAGCAAAGAAGGGTTGGCTGGATATGGTGCCCACACAGTGTGGGCACAGGTATGGGCAGCAGGAGGAAAAAAGGAAGAAAATGCTTCCTGGGAAGAACATCAACCAAAAAAAGAATTATATTTTTTCCCCCAAGCATGATTTTGTTTCACATAAAGTGCCATTCATACTGCATGAGGACTTTATCAGGCTCTTCACACAATACCAAAGTATGCTCCATGGGGAAGTGTCTGGATTAGCCTGAAAAACAAGGCTGGCTGCTTTAGTCCAGTGCAGGAATCCTTGATAACTGTGAGACTCCTAGGAAATTTAGACAGTTTAAAAGTGTATCTTAAGAGACAGGATGGACTTGAGCAGAAATAGAATTTAATTTGAGCCAAAGCTCACCTTTATAAACTTTTTTAATCTTGCATGTATAGAAKTCTCCTCTCTGGCATTGTTCTATGTCTGTTTTAAATTGGTCATCCTGGCTGCAAAGCAGAAAAAATAAAAACTTGGCTAAAAGCAGTGATTGAGAAAGGATTTGGCTGGTTTCTTCTTGTAGTAACTTTGCAGAAAGATCGAGGAGTGAAAAGTAATTGTTTAAGGTAAAGCATGGCACAGGGATAGTGGGAATTATCTGAAGAGTAATATATATGTATTTCGAAATGAACTGTTCCTGGCCATGCTTGCACTGAAGTTTGGAAACAGCTTTGTAATGRGAGAAACAGAGGAAAGAGAGGCAGAGGTGACTGTTATCTGGACTTTATGCATCTTCTGAAGTCAGAATATGATAAGGRTTCTTTTTAGCAGCAGTGAATTGAAAATTATGGAAGAGGTCATGCAACTCACTTCGCTTCCAAGACACAGATGCTGGCAAAACCACATGGGCCAGCRAAGAGATTGTGAATGTCATTCACATCCATGCAGAGGAAGCACACGGAATGAAAATGTATCTCCCTGTTTTGCTCTAATATTTGTGCTCCAGGGTTGAGATGGTTTAAGAGATTAAGGACAGGATATGGAAGATTTCAACAGAGGAAAGCTTTTGAAATCAGGCTGTGGTTCTCAGCAAAAGAAGAGGCTGCTGTGTGTTCAATAAAACTGTGTGGTTATCTCAGTCCATTTTATGGGGATGCACATGTGAGGCTACTCCTTCATGGCCCAATTCATTGCATTCAGCAAGATCAGAGCAAATTTCTCAATCAGCTCATGAATTTGTAATAGTGGAGTCAGAACTCGAATCAGGCTATAATTGATGCCTTGGAAAATCACTCTGCTCATCCCCGTACTGGAGACTACTGGTCAGTGCCAATTATGCTGACTTTTAAGTCAAATTTAATCCAGCTGTTCCTCTTTGGGTGCTTTGTTTGGTGTGCCTGAGGGATTTCAAGCTGCATTAGACTTTGTTGTCTTTCATGGTCAGAAAAGACTCCAAATTCCTTTATTCCTACCTCCTRTACTATATGAACCAATTCCTGCCATCATGGGATTTTTTATAGTTCTTCTTGATTATATTTCTACTGTTTACTAGTAACTACTGCTAGTACACTGCTTGTAAACTGCTACTGCTCTATTGGTCCAGTGTGAGAGAAGAGTCAAAAGTAGAGAAAAGTAGAGAAACTTTGTCTGCATTTTGTAGACTCTGGTATTTGTTGCTTTTGAACTCTGGAAAAAATAGGAAGAGAAATAATCTGGAAATAATTTCTCATGCCCATCCTACTCCTCTCTCTGCCCATCTCCCTCTAATGCCCCACACTGACTCTGTGAGTTATTAAACCCAGGTGATGCATCAGCCAGACATTAAACCACTTGATCTTTACTACCTGATATTCATGTTACATAAAAGGAAAAGAAAAAATGCAAAAGCCCTGTGGCCAAGCCAGCTAGAGGAAATGGAAAACCACAGCAGCCTGCTAGGAAGAAGGAGAGATTATTACAGTGCAGTGGGGCAGAGCTGCTCCCCCGGAATATTTAGGAACAAGCCTTTGGGGCAGGAGCTCTGTCCTCTGCCCTCCACTGCAGGAATAACAGGAATCCTCCAAATCAAATCCCTGCCCTGAAGATGTTCATCCATAATTTCTTTTGCTGCCAATGCCAGCTTGATCTTCTTGCTGTGGCACAGCTGGTTGAATGGGAAATATTCCATGTCATCATCCTAATGCCTGCCCAGGAGAACTGAAAGCAGTCCTGCTGAAAGTCCCCAGAGGAGATCCAGCTGCAGATCCCACCACCTCATCCTCCTGTCACACTCTCTTGGTTTGAACAGACAGGTGTCTGCTRAGGAAGGCARGAGCCTCCCCTGAAATGGTGAATGTGAACACCCTCCCTCTGAATTGTTATATTTTTTGAAATTAAGGGGCTCTCAGGCAAAGATATGGGAATAGGAAAACCAGTTCTTTATTAGGAAAGGAAATAAAAATAAAATAAACAATGCAGTAATACAGAACAACACTGCCAGAGTGAGACCATGCCCTGCCCCCTGTGTGTCAGGGMGGTGTCCCAGCCCCATCCCATGGGGGCTCAGCCCTCCTGCAGTGCCAGCTGTGGCTCTGCTGCAGCAGGGATCCTGCACAAGGGGGGAGTTTTCCTCTGCAGCTCCAGGGCTGCTGCAGATGGGCCTGGGCTCCCTCTGCCAATGCAGGGCAGCAGAAAGCTGCTCCTCTGGCAATNAGCTCCAGGGCTGCTGCAGATGGGCCTGGGCTCCCTCTGCCAATGCAGGGCAGCAGAAAGCTGCTCCTCTGGCAATGCAGGGGGCAAAGGCTGCTGGGCTGGGCCAGGCTCAGATTGGATCCAGGTAGGAATGCTTGGCTCCTCCCCTGGGCGCAGCATCTCCCCATGGGATGCTGGAATTGGATCAGCCCTGCAGGGACACTCAGTGGCCATGGACAGCAGAGATCTCCTGGAGGGAGGATTGGCTGTGGGAGAGAGAAAGAAAAAATTGCCCCATGAACAGAGATAACTGCCCCAGTCTGACAGATGGCAAATAGAATGCCCCAGGTACATCTTCTAACCTAAGACACACCGTGTGAATCCAGGTGATTAAAACTGCCTGTGTTTTTAGAAGAAAACTGAAGAGGTCCAGGTCCTGGGGTGTGTCTCCTGCAGAAAACCATTTGTGTCATGAAGTTTCTACCATCCATTGTCTCTAACATGGTGTGGCTGTCTCCACAAATTTTTCTCTGGGAAAGGCAGGCTGATTTTTTTTTTCTTTCAGGAACACCAGAGAAAGATTTAAACCCACCAAACTTCCTGGCTGAAGCACTGAAGCTGGGAACCTGGTTGTTGCAGACTGGGATGCTGGAGTTCACTGGCTTCTCACCTGAACTTTTGGAAGGCATCCAGCTACATTTCTAGTGATATTTTGGCCTTAGTTTCCCCACTGAATTTGTAGAGAAGCTGAGCCTACATGGTATTATTCACATATTATCCCCTCTAACARCACATGCTCTGAAAGTGCTGTGGATACTTTCACAGGCACTTGATTTTAGCAGGGCTCTGTAGTATCAGAGTCACTCCTGAATATGGAGGGGAATGCAGAAAGATTTGAGATAAAACATTAAAAATATATTTTCTGTCATCACATGGGGTCGTGCTCAGCTGAACACTCACTGCTACTGGTGTATAGCCCAGCCTAAATGATCCTTATTTTCCATCAGCACTGGTTGAAAAGAATAGAAAATAGCAATAGATTATTGATCATGTTTTTCTCTGCATGTTGACAATCAGTGTATTAAAAGCTGATCTCTGTGATTATTACCATGAGTCAGTTAGTGCCATCTGTCTCTTGGCACTGATAACTCAGCCAAGATCAATATCTGCATCATCCTACCTTTGTGTCTTTCTTTTAAAAATTGTTTTAAATTGCTCTGAGTGATCTTCTTTTTAAGGACTTTTCAGGCTTTTAGTCTTTCTATGGAATAAGTGTATTTATAAATCCTAGAAAACAGCTTTGGAATTCTTACCCATTAAAGAATATCTGCCTTATACATTAGCAACTTACCATGCTCAAAATACAAACAGAATTTCTGAATGCTTTTGCAGARACAGAGGGCGTGCAGAGCAGTGGACAGTGAGCCAGGACTCTTGGATCACCCAGGCAAGGCTCTGAGAGCTCTGTGGGCCCCCCCAGGTTTGTTTTTACAAGAAATCCTTGACACCAGCCAAGGACTGGTGCACTCTAACATCCCATCCAGATGAGAGTCAGGAATGTGCCTCTGCCAGCCCCTCCCCACCTCTCTCCCTTGGCTGCACAAATTCCCAATGGTTTGTCAAGCCATTTGTATTTTATTTTAAAGCASAAGGCTCAAGCACTCTGTGACTACTGGAAGTCTTCCAAATACCAGTTAAACCCCAGCCTGAAATAAGCTATTTTCTCCTTATTTGAAACCTTCAAAACAATGCAAACAATCTGCTTTCRCTCTGTATCATCCACAAGGCCATGGATCACTGATTAATTTCTGTTTCTCATCTTCTAGGACTCTGTTTTGTCTCTTATCTCACATTTTACTTCCATGCATTGTTATCATGGATGTTGCCATCGAGACTATTTTGCTGTAACTTAAATTTTAAAGATAGTTCACAAGAAGTGTAGCAAAATTAGAGTTTTTCACCCTGTGCCAGTCCTAGTAATAATCTAAGAAGAAAAATGGTGTGGCCCCTGAAAATCAAAGGTTTTCTTAAGCCTGTTTTCTTGACCCCCTGTAGAAGAGATCTGCTGTGCTAATGTGGATTTGCCACATGGCAAGGAAGGCCTATGGTATATTTTTCAYGGTGTGTTGTTGCTCTAAAGAAGTTGTATATGGTATTTAACCTCTCTGAATACAGGTTTTGCTGTAGGCCATGGCCTGGTGTGGTCAGTGGCAGAAAAAMCAACCATGAATCTGCAATTTCAGTCTGTGAACCGCTGCCTTGGGAAGGAGCATTGTTGGAGAACAACTTTAGGTTTGAATCAAAGGCCCTGGGCCAAAATCTTCACAACAGAGGCAGGGTGAAGCTGACAGTCCCTTGGAATAAATTGCTGTGCAATGCCCCATTCATCATTATTCTGATTTCTAGAGAACTGGTTACAGCATCACAAATGTACCATGAGAAAGGCAGTCTCACAGCCCCAGCTCTTTCCACCACCAAAAATGCTTTTTCTCCATTGTTCCTTCACAGTGCACCACGATTGTTTTCTTCTCCTGGAACATTTCCGTTTATTGTCCTGGGAAGATCTGTGCTGGCAAATAATATCATGGAAGGGTTCTGAATTATTATCCCCACATTCTGTAAGTTCTCAGTTTCCACASGATTTTTGCTTATTCACATGTGGGTAAAAAGGTTCAGAGCCAGGCCCAGGACAGTTAAACATCACATTTTCAGGTGGTGAAGGAAAAATGCAGCTGGAAACTCTAAGTTCACCAAGTTTATATCTAGCCGATTATTTTATTCTAATTTTAACATGTGGTAAGAAGGGGGAGAAAAAAAGTGGATATTTTGAGTTCACTGTGTTTTTGTTCTCTTGAATAGCTGGCATATTGCTTTGCCAAATGGCACTGTGGATCCATGATGGAAAAGGTTATGCAGAACCCTTTATTTCTCTTCTGAATAGATGCAGCTCCTGACAGAAGAGAGCTGGATTTAAAGATGATGCAAGGCAGRCCCTAGGCACTGAGACTTATCATGTTTGTCCAATTATGAAAGTTGCAAAGTGTGCAGGAAATATCGTAATCCTAAAATACAGGCAGGCAACCCACAGAACGATGGTTTTGAGTGTTTAATAGTTAAATCTGACATGTCATGGCTGGAAAAAATTGTTGTGAATTASAGAATTCTAGATATAAAACTTCTACATGGAGACAGGAATGAAGCCAGAGAATCAGCAAAGGCTATGAAAAGGCTAAAACTGATGAAGAAAAAAGTTTTATAAATAATCTAATGCAGCAATGGTGGAGTGGCTTAAGAATAATTTTAAAATAATGAGGCAGGTAAGAGCAACAGAGAATAAGAGACCCAGTGCTATTAATGCAGAGGAGTTGGAACTGGATGATCTTTAATGTCMCTTCCAACCCAAACCATTCTAGGATTCTATGAACATCACCAGGAGGATAAAGCAATGTGAAAGAAAAGAAATGTAATTTAAACTTAATGCAATAAACAGCTTTATAATTGTGAGACCTGTCAGATCCTAGATCAAGGGTAGTAAATAACTCTCCACAATGAAGASATCTAAATTCAAGCTGGAGAGAGAAATATAAAAATACTGTAATAAAATGGAGTATAAAAGTAAGCAAATGTACAATTGATATATAAATGTTACAATCAATTGATAAACTGAAAGACAATCAATACATAAACACTGCAATTAAAWGACACCCATATTGGTTTAAACTGAATGTATTTCTATTTTCAATGTTTGCATCCAGGAATTATTTTGGAGAAGTTTCTTGGAACAAGAAATAAACTGGACCTTTCATATGACTCTTCAGTTTTGTATATAATTGGTATTGTCCACAGCATTTGGCTGTTGAACAAATCCTAATATATACTGATTTCACTTTCCTTGGAAGATCTCCAAACCTTCTGCTTAAATAACTACAACCAACAACCCTCAAAATATTTTGTATTTTTCTTCTACATGTKGTTTTTTCCAGCTGTTACTTGAAACTCTGACTTGTCAAGGAATAAATTGGGTTGGAGACAGCGAAATTGGAACCAGGTTGTCTAGAAATATGTGATGGGTTTCACCTGAGAGATGAAGATATTTATATATTTAGGTGTTTACATGGAATTGGGTCCCATTTCCCACTGCAATCTGTGGATGTAATCAGTGGAGTCTAGAGAATAATTAAACTGATCAAATGTGTGCATTTTCCTCAATGCACTCCTCAAAACTCCATAAAGTCCAGCAGTTCTAGTTGATCAAGTTGTCTAAAGATGGGGTCTAGTGCCATTTGGGGTAAACCCATATGGAAAAAGTGGGCATTTTCAGGATCTGCAAATTTTTGGACTATCAGCTGATTTTCAGATGGGAAATGGAATCCCAAAGAAAATAAATTCCCCTCAACACAACAATATGGTGCCTTGATACCTATATTTAGGTAATTTAATTAAATCCCAGATCTCAACATACAAGGATCATAGAAACTTAGTTTATATGTAGATATGAACACTGAGACTTCTGATTTTTTGAGCTGAATGCCACCAGAAATCATCATTAGTAAAAAACCCCAAAGCTATAAATCATGGTGCTCCTAACAAGTTCATGCACTTTCACACAGGTAATGAGTTTTTCAGCATGTAGGTTTTTTTTTTTTGGCAGAATTCATGGATTGTTAAGTTGAAGATGTGAACATTTTATAATTTCCTAGCTGGTCCTGGAAGAGAGATTATGGAACTTCCAATAACAGAAAAATAAAATACTTCAGAAAAAAAAATACCACAGAGAATACCATATTTCAAACATAATGCTGCACTTTTTGGTTTTACCCCCAAGTATCGTCTTGTGTGGAATCTGAGGGTGCATCACATGAACTGAGGCTCTGGGAAAACAAATTACCTGGGCTTCTGGAATTTACTGACCCTTTGAAATGTGTAGCCAAAGAAAACACAGAGATTTKTCTTGTTGATCTTATTGTCACGGAGATTTGAGCCCTCATCCCTTGGGGAGCAAGGATGGATCAGATCCCCTCCAGAGGTCCCTTCCAGCATCAATGACTCTGGCWTTCTGTGAACAAGCAGAGTGTAGAATAAATTGTTCAGAACATTTTTAAAAAATAAATTTTTTGTTGTGTAAAACATAACTTGGGAAAAAGTCTAAGGTCAAACCATGAGAAAATGGAACAAATAGATGAAGATATTTGTCCTCACTGCCTGCTCAGATTTTTCTATCAGCTTGTAAATACTAATTGAAAAGAAGATAATGAAAGTCCCTGAGAAGGAATATGATTTTCAAGCATTTGAATCATTCAAATGATTGAATGATTTTTCATGTGATACGAAAGGAACGAGATGAGGGATCAGAGGAGGAGGACAACAAATCAATAACTCCCAGTAAAGACTCATGGAGGATTTTAAATTTGGATGTTCCCAAGGCAAGGTAACCAAAATAACAAGGCAAGGTTGTGTAGCTTAAGATCTGAGATAAAAGAGAAGAGATGATAAGAGCCCAAATGACGTCTGCTCTTCAGTGGATGGACAGGAAATGCAATATTAAATAAAATATTATGTGGAATAWGGTGGGATGACTCAGGACATGAAAGTCCTTCCCAGTAACACAGAAACCTTGAAAACTATGGAATTTTGCAGCTCATCTCTAGTYCCTCAAAGGGAGGTGAAGAGAAGACGCCACACTGAGCAGGGTGACAACCCTGGGGGGACAGGTCTGTGTGCCACCTGCACTGGGGCAGGAGCTGGAAAASGAGGCAGAGTTGAGAGGCAGAAGGGGAAACATGAGGTCAGAGATGCTGTGAGTCATTCTGACACACCATTAATTATGTTTGCAAGCTTGGAGTGAGATTGTGTCAGTTCTGCACATTTGTTGAGGTGGAAAGTGCTGGCATGAGCCTGTGTGTGTGTCAAAGAGGCTTCCAAAGGGATTTAGGTGAGGCTGAAGTGATTCCTTATGGATGAGTTACACTCCAGCCTCTCCCAGGAAGAGAAATAGTACTGGAAAAATGTGCACTGAGCTTGATGAAAAGCTCAGGATGCATATCAGCTTTAGCCATCTGAAGATGAAGGAGCAGCTCTTTAAAAGAAGTTGGTACTTCCAGGGAATGGTTTGCATCGCCTGTCTTGTTTGCTGTGCTGGAACAGGGTCTATTCCCGTCTTTCAGTACCTTCAGGCCACAAAAATATCATCCTTCCACTTCTCCAGGCTGAACAACCCCAATTCTCCCAGCCTCAGCCCCCAGAGGGATTCTTTTTTATTTTTATTTTATTTTATTTTATTTTATTTTATTTTATTTTATTTTATTTTATTTTATTTTATTTTATTTTATTTTATTTTATTTTATTKTATTTTGTGACACCATTACAATGATAATTGTCTTTAATATTCTGCTTTACTCCCAACCTGCAGAACTATCATGGAGATCACAATTATGGGAAATGGTGCTGAAGCATCCAAAGTCCTGCCCAGTCCTTTAACACATGCACAGATGTAAAGAAACATGGGGCAGATAGAAAGTTTTCAAACCAGACTCTAAGATGGTGTTAGAAACCTCTCAGTTTTCTCCTTTTCACCTCTGTAAATTGGATATACAAGTGCTCTTGGGTAAGACTTCCCTGTCTGTGACTAATAGGAAGCATATGTGCAGAGAATACACTGGAGAAACAGTTCAAGAACATGTTATTCTAGGAGAAACATTATTTATGTGATCCTGCCAAAGATATCAAGACTTTTGGTTACTGGCTATGTATGTGCTCACTGGACAATTCACTACCCACCCCTGTGCTGGCAAAAGTTCCTACAAATATCTTTATCATTTAGGACTCTGCATTAGGGCTTATTGTCCCCTACTKTCACAGGTTGTATGGTTATAGTGACTCACTCAAAGTGTTTATTCTGGAAAAGTCAATGCAAATAAGCCTTTAGAAGACCAAAATCTGAGCCTCAGCTACACTGTGAGACYCTGAGCCCCAGCCCCTCAAGAGCTCTGATTTCTGTCCTTAGTGTGAGTCAAAACAGTAACTGMAGAGTTTTGGACTTTTGCTGAGCATGTGGAAGGACAGAAGTGTGAGCCTTGGACTCCAGGCCATYCTCAGCCACTCTTTAGACCATGCAGACACAGAGCAGCAAGTCACAGAAGTAATTTCACCATTGCTTGTTATTTAACTTTGGGTTGTAACTCTAACAAACAAAAGTTTGTTTGTTAAGCTATATGTTTGTAGCTATAGTTTGTAACTATAGCTTTTGGCATAAAGATTCAGAAAGAAAACTTGGGAAAGTCTTGTGTGAGTTAAAAGTGTTTCTCTTCATGTTGACAATCCTTCAGGAAGCAGAGAATCCAGCTGCCCATGAACTGCTGGCCACCTTGCAGAGGGTATGAAGGGCTGAGGTGGAGTTCCTTTGGTTTTCCCAGTATGGAAAAACTGCATCTGAGTGCAAAAGGGTCAAGAGATAAGGGTAGATAGGGAGCATGCAAACACTGGGGACCCCAGAGCTGGAAAAACKAAGTGTATCTTCAAAACCCAAAGCAATAAATAAAATAGCAGTCTGCAGGAACCTTCCACAGAAAAAGTTATAGGCATGGACAAAAGGAACTGAGAAATTGTTTAGTTTAAATGCAGTAGATATTGGACAGAATTGAAAAGGCCTYCAGAAATGTGTGAAGTGGATAAAGCAAAAAGCCAAGTTGGACTTGTGCTGAAACAATAAGGATTATATTTTAAAAAATTGGAAAGACTGGACGGAATTTTTCAATGAGCCAATGGCAGTGCAGTTGTCTGTTCTCCTGATGAGAAAATAATAGACCCTTCATGATGAGAAARTAATAGACCCTTCATCAAGAGCAGGTAACATTGTGTGGTCAGCAGAAGAGACCCTTTTGGAAGTGGTTTGTCCTGTCAGCCAGTGATTTTATTTTATCACATCATAAACATTGGTTATGTTATCAAGTGTTCCAGAGATGTTTCAAGTTCAGGAACTTGATCTTTCAAGTTCCTGGGCTTCAGGAAACCACTGAAGAGAGGAAAAAACTRAAGTTAATATTGCTTCAGTGCTGTCTAATGGTTAGGAACTATCCCATGAGAAAACTCTGAGTTCGGTTTTCTGGTATCACAAGAAAGACAAGTTAGTAAATAATCAATAGGAAAGGAAGGATTAATTATTCACAGTTAGATCAAAGTTGTTKTAATGAAGTCAAACTGAGGCTGAAATGTCTGGGAGAAAAGACTGCAAGTTCTGTGTGTGGGAGGAGATAAATTTATCTGGCAAGTGGCAAATGAGGCACTGATAACTTTCTCAATGGCAACTATTGCAAAATAAAAACCAGTGGAACTTTTGGAAGTACATGGAGAACATTCAGTAGAAGGTGGGAAGTGACCTTGCCTCTATAAACTGCTCCATTTAAAACTTGTTAAATGATGTGTCCAGTTATCTAAACAATGGAGAGAGTTCAAAGGAGAACTGCAAACACAATCCAGGGCAGGAAAGCAAATCTTTCACTACAGAGCCTAAGAGGCTTAAATTTCTCATCAAAAGGCCAAGGAACAACGTCATCCCATCAAAACAACTGTTGCTTCACCACCTTAATGGCTCTACCTGGAACTGCCATCCCAATCTCTTTGAGAAGCCTGGAAAATGTTGTAGCCTGCTTTATATGTGGTTTTCCAGAAGATTAAAATAGAAAATGAAAACAAACACTGCCACATTAACACCTTGAAGAATTTGAGTTTGACTATATTTTGGGGTAGGATGAAGCATCAGAAGTTTCCATCCAAATCTTGCATGGTATTGAGTATCCACATGGTAGGAGATATTCTAGAGATATTCTAACCACCCACCTTACTTCTWTCTGYGACCACAATATAGCCCTGACATTTCTGTGACCACAATATAGCCCTGACATTGCTGCTTTTTAGGACTAGGAGATATCAAATGTAAACAAAATATTTCAAACTGCCAATCCACTGGAAAATTTGAAATAAACCTGCATTTAATTGGTGTAATTTTATTCAATATGCATATTTGCTCCTCATTTCAGTCCTATTTTGGATTCCTCACATTGCACAGAGAGAGAGAGGGTGAGTGTTAAAAAGACATTTGGGGATTACGTTTGGTAAAACTATTATWTGAAATAACTTAAATCACAGTCCCAGTTTTGCCAGCTGGGTGAGGAGGAATGCTCTTTTCAGCCATTGCAATTCCTTGGCACTGAAAGYCAAAATTTGTAACAATTTGATTATCTCTACATGATTCCAGAGTGATGGAGACCCAAGCCATTGTTGGTGTTTCACCTCTGTGGCATTACAGGGACTGCAGCCTGGAAGGTGGTTTGGTATTCCCAGAGGCCCAGTCCCTGATTTTGAAAGCAGCTATTTAGGAAGCCCAGCTGAGCTCAGTTATTGTTCAAGTCTCAGACAATTTGTGCAACAAAGTCAGCCAAAACTCCCGCATGTGCGGAGAACAATGTCCAGCTGTTCCTTTTTTATTTCCCTTGAGCTTCCCTCTCTCAGATAAATTGACATTTTTCCTTCCACCATAATCCAAGCACAATTCTCATCTGAAACATACACAGCTGAGCCAAACTTTGCAATAATAATTTGTTCAGTTATTAGCTTTCCACTCCTTACTATTCATTAGTCTGGATCAATGGTGGTGGATAACCAAAGGAAACAGGATKACACCCTAATCCAGATCTGCAGCTGCTTTGCTAATAGAAATGTCACTCCTCTGTGGCAGCGGCAACTGTCCTGATTTTGAGGGGTCCAGCTGTGCCTCAAGAAGCTTGGAAGGCTCTGAATTCCAGGACAGCTGAAGCCCCATAGGTGCTCTTTACATTCACGCTGTAAATGTCCTTGCTCAAACCTGCCAAATCCTGTTATTTTTCTTGTCATCCAGACTCACTCTTCTTTTCCTCCCACCTCCAGTGATCCAGTCATTATGGAAAAGTGAATTAATTGCTGGGACAGACTTAATTTATGGAACACTCTTGAGCCCCAGTTGCTCTCCAGCTGAGCAGAGRCACATCACTCCAGGACCCACACCTTTCCCTGTGCAAATTCCAAAATCCCTCTCATTATACATTTTTCCATCAGAGATGTTTCGTTCACCCACAAGCTGGAGAAGTTTAGGGGGCAAAAACCTAAAGGTTTGCCTTGGAAATCCCTTGGAAGCTGAAGTCCACCCTGAGGAGTTCTGCTGGATACCATCACACTAACAGGCTTCTCTCCTCACTTTCAGGCCAGCTGCAGGGTCTGGGGAGGAGATTCCCATCTCCTCTCCTTCCCTCCAAAGGCAAAAACGAGATGCAGGGCCACTACAATTGAAGAAAGTCGTCCACCATCTAATTCCATGGTTTTGTGATCCAACTGTCATGTGAGTGAACTCTTCCTCTCTCACAGGGATGGGAAATGAATGCTGGAACAATTTTTAACCTTCTCTCCTTGCCCTGGAGCTGGTGGATACACTATCCCACATTATGAGAGAAATCTGGTTGGGGTGAGAACTGTGAGAGGGAAATGACTGCTGCTTGAGTCAAACCAGGCAACTGACTGTTTTTTCCTGTTTCTTCCTCGTTTAGAAGGTCTTTGCCATTGAGTGCCATCCTGCCTTCCATTTTCTCCACCCTTCCTGAAGACACACAAGTCCTCCCACCACGTGATCCATGGGATAAAGTGGGAATGCAGAGCAGGGWTGAGTTCTAAAGCCCACAAACTCCTGCAAGTCTCTCAAAAGCAGCCAATTGAAGCYGTTTTTCCTCTTCACTGGTATTCAGGGTTCAAATTCCTATGACTAGGCTGACTTGATTGTCCTTAGGTATGGTAAGGTTACTTMGGCTTTGCCCTGTGAGCCTTGCTTCTCAGAATCTCTTCTTTTAAACCAATTTTATGTCAAATGGCAAAGTTTTTCTTTTTATTTTTAATTATTTTTCTGGGAGTKGGACAGATCACTGCAATCCTTATGTGCTATTAACAGCGATGAGCACAGACAAAGCATTTGAACTCCTCACGAGTATCCTGACAGCCCCACTGGAAGAAAAAGCTTGGAAAACTGTGTCATATAAAAACACACACACRCATTTCTACAGCAGAATATAAACACTGAGTCTGGAATAACTGAGAGCTCTGCAAACCSTGGTGGGGGGTGTAATTATCCCAGCCTTCAGTGGCTGAAGGGAATGAATGCACAAATTGAGGGTGTGACCCAGCTCTCTCCGTGCCACATTGGCCGTCGTGGGCTCCTCTCTGACTGGCTTTTCCCATTTGTTACAGAAAAGTTTCTTCCCAGCTGGCTGAGACACACCACCACACCATGTGCRCATCCAAAATCTATTTCCGTCCCAGCCAAAGTGTTTATTTTGAGTTGCTGCCTTGTGGGCGCTTTTGAGTTTCCCCTGGACATGGACCCTGACCCCATTTTACCCACGGGGTGGGGACTGCAGTGCAGGGATGGCACAAACAGGTCTTAAACCTCCACAGAAAGCTCTACAAGAACTCATTTTATGGCAGCATCACTGTTTTGTGCCCTCCTGCAGCATCAGTGGGAACACAGGGAGTGTGCTTACAGAGCACAAATCCATAAGCATTTAACACTGGAGTCTTATTTCCTTATGACATCAGGAAGGGATGGGAAAATAGGAGGGAATTTAATAGGGACCATKAAATTCTCAGATGAGAATGGAGTCACACAACCACAAAACTGGGAGATGACTTTGAAAAGGCCARAAGTTTTAAAGTTTACTGGATCTCAGCTTTGCTTCTGTTATGGAAAGCTGGGACCCAATATAATTTTTTCTTCTTTTTCTTTGTCTTTTTTCTTTAATTATTTTTTTAGCTGTGCATCTCTGTTTTTTGGCAAACTTTCTATACTCCATGCTGCTGCACATTGTTGTGTTTCTACAAGGAAGGACAATGGTTCTTCCTACAAATATACACATTTTTTTGTGAATTTATTAGAATTTGTTTAGAATTACTTCTCAAGGAATAAATAAGCCATTCKAAGTTGTAGCTGAAGGAATAATTAATCCAGTCACCACTTKTTCCTGAAGAAATGGGGTAGGTCTTGCTAATAACTGGTGTCACAAACAAGCATTGTAGTTTTGTGCATCAGAGTTCACTTGGAGGTAAAGATCTGGTCAATGTGGTAAATGGTGTCTCTGAGCATCCAAAGTGGATTTACAAAGAGAGTCATGTGCCAAAAGTGCCTGTTTCTTTCCACTGACTGCAAGGGAAACAAGTAAAATTAACAGAATAGGAAGTGCCTTATGTTAGATGGGGTGAATAATACTATTTTTAAGGACTATCTCTTTTTTTAAGTTTTTCAATAGGTATCCTTTGGTCTTTTTTTAAGTGTTTTTCAATAGGTATCCTTTGGTCTTGGTCAAGCTTTGAGTTTTCCACTCCTGTAAACAAAGGAGAATGAAATCAGCCAGGATTATAAATTTGCAGTAAGCTGGAAAAATACAGCTAAGWGATAATTATCAATCATTCATGATCAAAACTGAGGAAGTGATRGAGGTAAAGGCTTTTCTGGGATCTTGTTCTGGTGTGGTATTTCCCATTGGTTTATGCCTGGAGTGATGGAGCAGTCAGCAGGATTAAAAGTCACAAGCATTATTGAGTTAAAAGGGGCAGCTGAACTCTGGAGGCATAAGGTTAGAGTCAAGATGAACCTAGAGGATTATAAAACTGATCTGAAGCACAAAGGAGGTTCTCTGWAGAGAAAATTCACTGTTTTATAATCATAAAAACATCAGATAAAGAACTACATTAACAGGAGACAGGAGAACCAAAAGAGGAAAGTTTGCAAGAAAATGAGTTGATCAGTCTATAAAAAATAAGATGGAGAACATTTAAAAATCTTCCAAATTTTKGAGAGGGAGGGAATAAATATTTTCCAGTACCCATGTTGTTTAGCTTTTRTTACAAGGGAGATTTGGAAAATCTGGATGAACACACTGGAATCAAACATGTAAAGGGGTGCAGGAATCCCCCTCCTGGAGGAAGGTCTTTGGGACAGCCCAGAGAAGCTGCTGTCGGGGGATTAAGTGTAATGAAAATGCAGGGAAGACTCAGGAGCTCCCAAGGATGATCCGTTCACTGCAATTTTCTGGCACAGCGTTCTGTAAGAGATACAAGTGCTCTGCCTATGGTGATTTTGTTTTATTGCCTCATTTCTACAGCCTCTATCAAATGCTGAATTCCTTTGCTGCTGCAATGTGATCTCACAGATTTGACAACTCCAGCTGATGCTTCCCAGGCTGAGGCTGTGTGATAAACCTGACAAAGTTCACCTCAAGGCTTTTTTCTGCTTGGGAAATAGGTCACAAGTTTCACCTCAAGGTCTCCCTTTTATTTTCCCTATCAGTTCAACATCCAGTGCCCTATAACACTTGGCAATTAAAATAAATTCATTATTCTGAAGAAGTCTGTGATGTTGAATCAGCACCTCGGACTGTGCCAAAGACAAGCTGTGAGTCTGTGCAGTGGAGCCACKGGGAAAAAGAGCACAGAGCACACACAGTGATCAAATCTGGTGACAAAACTCATGGAAATCACATAAAAAACCTCCCTGGAAACAACCAAATCATCAGCATTGCTCTCATGGAGCTTTGCAGCTTAGGGCTGCAGCAGCAGCTTGGACTGTGCTTTAAAAAACCAGGCAAACTCTGATCCACACTGAAAATATTCCTATAGCAGAAACAATGGTTTATTCACCTCCTGTGTTTGTGATGAACTACCAMGGCTTTCATTAGCACAGTCACTGGTGTGTCATGCTTCGTATTCCTGGCAGACTTATTATTTTATGTAACACAATGTGCGGGGCAAAAAATAGGGAAAAAAAAAAATCGGTCAACCTCCCAGCGATGAACTGGGCACAGGAAATTCAAAAGGACAATTGTTGCTAAATATGTACACTAAGAAAATGAATAATGTTTGGATTTCAGCCCTCAGTGTGGTGGCATTTTCTGAGATTGAGAAACAAAATATTTCACAAGAGAGCTGGGTTTAAATAAAAAGTATTTGAGATGGTTTTTTTGGAGAAAGACATAAGATTTTCTTYTATTTTATGGCAAGTGTTCATACCCCCTTTCTCACAAAAATGGCTTTCCCTCAAAATGCATTGATGTTTGYTTGGTTAATATCTATTACTGATATGAGAAGGGCAATTATTAATATATTTATKCTGCTGGAAGTTTGCTGCTGCTATCAGAAGAGTGTGTGGCTTCTCTCTCCAGCATAAGCTTGGGGGGAAAAATGTCCAATTTGGAAGAATTTGTCTGAATTTTGCCTTCTGACAGAAGATATTCCTGATGAGAGACAACTTTTCTGTTCTTTTTCATGCTGTGTGTCAGAGAACAGGCAGTGGTGAAGACTTCATGGTCCACATTACTGCATCCTCTGGAAAGATGCTGCTGTCAAACTTGGTGGCGCAAGAATATAAAAAGGATAAAAAACTCTGCTTCCTGATGCAGGCTGGTTTAGCAGTTGTCTGGGAAATTCCCTTTTGTGTCTGGGTTGGAAGATAGTCATCTTTATTATTTCACATCCCAGAAGTGTCAAAAAAYGGGTAATAGCTGTCCTGTCACTGTTTGGCAGCTGTGCAGCTCCCATGGCCAGAGAGTCAGGAGTCCCAGAGAAGGGTAAGTGCTGAGTCTGGAGCTGGGCAGCCCAGGCAGCCTAAAAAGTTGGTTAAATGGAGGCAGTGCAGTGTAAATGTCTGAAATCCATGGCTGTGATCATGCTCTGAAAATGCTCACACTGAGAATTTGTTGAGGGRTAGGCAAAGAACATCAGAGCAGCTGCAGCTGTTTTTGTGGTAGGCACCTACAACTGGGGACAAAAGGCCACCTATGTGGCTTTGTTGTTTTTGTGATGAAAATCTCTGCTGTGCTGATGAATTTCTCACTGCATTATAGCTGTTTTTTGGAAGTCCAGTGGGGTCTTCTGTTCTCAGAGGAGAGAAAAACTTGAAATTGGAAGCAAAGTCTTTGAGGAGATTCAAGAGTGATTTTCTCTTCAGATATCTTCAAAATCTCCTTCAAGGGAAAACAAATCTTAAGTCATCTTTTCTATCAGTCTGAGCTAAATGGTCAGTGATGTCAGTATCAGCCTCTGCTGATACTGAGTTTCTTTTAATTTAATTGTACAAATACAGATTTTGTCCATTTTATATTCACTAATAAGCTTTCTCTTCTATTATTTTATTATGGTCTGGAGCGGCAAAAACAAAAAAAAAAAAAAACCCAAAAAAGTAAAATGAGAAGCAGAAACAGGGAATTGCTGTAGCAAGGAGGCTCAATATGTAGTGAACAGTTTTTTAAAAATCCATCAAAAGAGGATTATGTTATCTAGGTGAACATGGAGGAATGTACAGACACTTTTTGTGTATAAGAAATGAAAAACTTGATCAGTCTTCAAAACCTGCTTCGATTTCACTGAATCATGAAGCACCTAAATGAAAATTCATCATGAGAACTTTATGCCTTTGAATTTTGCTTGTTAGAGGGTCACAGCCCATCCTGCCTCCCAAAAGAGCAGGTGACTCATGTGGTGGATAAATAACTGCTGATCCCCCCAGAGGAGTTTGTGAGAGCCCAGGTCCAGCTCCACAAAGGGATTTTAATGTCCAGCCCCATGGGGGTATTGCTGGCTCTAAATTTTCCATACAGGATGTGGTGTTCCACTGTGGGGAACTGCAGAGAGAGTTCTGTTAAAATGGACGGTTGGGAATGAAATTAAGGCAAACCAGGGATGAAATAAAGCCAGTGCTGTA
Organism: Cardinalis cardinalis; assembly: GCA_014549065.1. Taxonomy (NCBI): domain Eukaryota; kingdom Metazoa; phylum Chordata; class Aves; order Passeriformes; family Cardinalidae; genus Cardinalis; species Cardinalis cardinalis. The sequence goes on from JACDOX010000495.1 coordinate 115,157, forward strand.
TCTGTGAGCTGCTTATTGGTAATGGGAATGAGAAGGAAAAGGAGTCACCCAAACAAAAGAGGGCTAGAAGAGACAGAGAAAAAGGAAAGAGAATGGAAAAGGAATGGGGCAGAGGAGATGTCGCAGTCTGGCTCTCTGTGAGCCTGAGTCCAGTCCAGCTAAAATAGATGGAGGAGATGGTAAATGGCAAAAATAAAGGGAGGAGAATGATGAAATTGCCCCCAAAAATAAACTTTAACAGCAAAATAACAAATACAGAAACTGCATCATCTGAGGGACAAGATCCAAAGATGAGGAGTTTGGTGAATGTAACAATTTATAGGGGTATTCTGARGGCAGGGATCCAATCACAAACACAAACTCAGAACATGACCTTACATGTTACAGGTCACCAACCGAGAACAAGAACCAGAAACATGACCTATTCTAGTATAATTCCATTAACATACCAACTCCCATGACCACACTCTTCTCACCATGCCCTGACCTGTCACAATAAGACACAAAATGAACGACATGCACGCTGAAACTTCCAAGGTAAAAAAGAAGGAAGTTTATTTCTCGACCTGGATGTATATAGAGTTCCAAAAGTGACCCTGGATTGGAGGATGAAATTGCCACCAATTGTTGGTCAAACCAACAGTCCATCAGATTTCTCTTCCTCCAGAAAGGAATGCAAAAACAATCATTATTTACATAAAAGTGCGTGAGAAACTCCGTTACAAAAATGTAAACATCAGAAGGCTTAGAAGAACTTAGAAGAACAGGGCAGCCCTGACCAGATATTTCCCTTTCAGTGTCTCACTTCCCATGGTCTCAGGTGGATGCCTCCTGTATATGCAACCATGGCTAAACTGCTGTTCATCCCAGCTGGTTGGGTTCCCACAAGGAGACAGGGAGGAGACAGAGAGGAAAAGAGGGCATTCCCACCAGCTGATCAGGGAAGAGCTGTCGGTGTCCAGGAGGCCTGTGTGGCTTCATGGGCATGGCTCCCACAGTGACGGGCACACATGCGGTCAGTGGCGCTGGGACAGGAGGTGCAGGACCCTGGACAGAGTCGTGGTGAGGATGGCAGTGATGGGCTGGGTCGGGACCCAGGACATCCCTCTGGCTGTCCTGAGCAGCCAAGACCTCTGCCAGGGGGCTCAGAGACCCTGGCACAGAGCCCAAGATGCCTGTGGTTTTGATTATGACCCATGGAGCAAATTACCAACCTTAGATGAAGATCAGCAAGCCATGGCAAATTAAGTAGAATGATARTGAATTTATCACAAGGTGAAAAAGTAGATTTTGGGGTTTTTAGAATGGGGATTCAGGGGGGCAAGATGGAGGAATCTGGGCGTGTCCAGCCTTTCTTCTTCTTCTCCTTGGCCTCCAACATCTGCTGTGATGTTGGCACTTTTAGATTGGTTTAGAGTAGAAGCTCACTGTCTAACATAGGTGATAGGTATTGGAAAGTAATTGTAAATACTGTACATGTAGTTTTTAGTATAAAGACATAACACTGCCCTGGGGGCAGGCAGAGTGCCTTGGACTGCCTTGCTGAGTGGACCTTKGCTGGACAGAAGAAAGAATTTTATAGATAAGGAACAATAAACAACCTTGAGACCGAGAACTGAAGAGCTCYGACTCCTTCTTYGACCACYGGGCTGGGAAAAGRGACTTTCTAACTCTTCTCAGGGTCACTCTGAGCAGCTAGAGATCAGACAGGCTGGGTCAGGGAGGGAGGGTTGAATGCAGGCCAGGCAAGGACATGGGGGAGAAGTGTCMGGGTGTGGAATCCTCTGAATCTTCCCCCCTCAGGGAAATCCCCAGAGCCTTGCCTTGGAGAGACTTGCTATAGAGTCTTTCCCCACTTGGATGGACAGAAAGGAGTTCCTCATGGTGCTCTGCAGCACTACTGCCAATCTACATCAAATTGCTTCCCCCATTGGCCAGCTGATCCTGCCTTCCCCAATTATTCATCCCTCACTCCCCCCCTACAGATTGCTACCCTTTCCTCTGGCCTTTGTACCACCCCTGTACCCTCCCATACCTAAGCTTGTGCACAGCACGTGGTCTTTGTCTTTTGTCCCTTGTTCCCCTACAGCATGCTGAAATAAACCTTGCTGGAACTAAGTTTTTAAGATTTTTTAAGCTTTCTGATGTTCACATTCTTGTAACGAACTTTCTCACACATTTTCTGTAAATAACTCATTGTTTTGCATTCTTTTATGGGAGAAGAGAAATTTGATGGACTGTTAGTTTGTCCAGTGTCATTGGAGAGGCGGCACTGTCACCCTCCAATCCACTGTCACTTTTGGAAAACTATAAATGTTAAAATCAGAAAGTAAATTTCCCTTTTTTCTTCACCTTGAGAGCAGTGGTGTGCGCTTGTGCTCTTTCGTGTCCTATAGAGACAGGAACTGACCATATAAAAGCCCTTCTGCCTCTCTTCACTGAGCTTGCCATGGTGASTGTGGTGTGTATGGACTTGACTGCTTTGCCTGGATGCTTACCCAAGCAGCTTTTCCACAGGAGATGCTTATTGGGGAATAAGATATAGGGAGCAGCAACCACCRTCTAAACCCCACGCTGCTACAGCAGGGTATTGGTCAGGGATACAGGGAGGTAGGACAGACACGAGGGTGAGTAAGAGTCAGCCAGGGTAGGAGAGCCRGGAGGGCAGGGCAAAGGAGGGAGAAAATGGGCCAAAAACCAGCAGCAAGCCCCAGGRACAGCAGAGACCATTGGCCCACTCCAACCTTTCTTTGCCACCCATTGATGGAGACCCTTTCATGACCTGGTTGGAGAAGTCCCTCCACAGTGTCTCCTAGTGCTGCCAGGCTAAGCCTCCCCAGAGATGAGGCTTCCCCCACTCCTGGCTGCCCTCTGCAAGTGGCACCTATGCACTCTCTCCTTCCCTCCCTTCTCATGTCTCTGACACCCCTGACAGCCAGGGTTGAGTCTGAAAACCAAATTGGATTATCACTCAGGGAACAAATCCAGCTGAGCAGCTCAGGAGAGAATTTTCATCAGCTGGCAGATGGAGCMCACATGGGTGCTGAGACTGGCTGGTAGTGAATCCCCTGGAGAGGGGGAAGTGTGTGAAATATTCCATCCTCCCCAGATTTAGGAGTGTTGAATCAGGGATTCAGTCTAAAGCCCCTCCCAGTTTGCTCACACTGACTGGTGTTGGTTGTGATCAGGCAGCTGCTGCAGAGAAATCTCCAGGCATCTTTACCTTGTCTCARTTTCCACCCTGTACTTTTTACATCAGCAGTATGGAAAGGTTCTGCTTCTATCCAAAAAAGTGATTTGAGTCCAGGAAGCAGCTTCTGAGTGTTCAGGCAAATCTGTTAAGTTTGTGTTATTCTTACAGGAGACTCCACCTGTGAACTATAACTTTCTGTATATTTGCATTTTACCCATCAGTTCTCAAATCCTTCCYATTTCTGAGATGTTTTAGGCAGGATAAAGGGATCCCCTGGCTCTTCCCTGCTCCATGGCTTTGCTGTCCTCCATGGTGGTGAGAGTGGTGATGGCTCAGAGGGGTGAAAGCCCATGGGCAGAAGTGGGAATTTTTGTTATCTCTGAAACTGGAGGTAAAAAAGCTTCCCCAGATCTGCTGCTTGCCTGCTAAAAGACTCATCTGGCAGGGTCACAGCATAACTGATTCTTCTCAAAAGAGGAGTAATTGTATATTGCTGAACTTCCCCTGGATCTTTCAATAATTTGACTGCTGGACTTCTGCTCATTCCTTCTGCCCTTAGACTTTGACTGTTACTTCACCTAAGAGGGAAATTCCCAAAAATTTTGTGTTAGCCAAGACCATATTTGAAGTCACTGACATTTGTTTCTCGCTCAAAAAGCAGAGATCCTGCACAATCTGATGTGTGGGATCYCAGAACAAAGCCTGCCACTTCAACAAGTACATTTGTTTTCTCAATGAAATGTTGAGGGACATTTGTGCTACAGCCCTCCAAAATTGGATTTGTTTCACACAAAAAAGGAGTCAGCCCTGAGATCTTGGCAATGAAAAACCCATTCCTGTGGGCTTGACTTTTCACTCAGCTGTCTCTAGTGTAACTAAATCAAAGAGAGGCTGGGAATACTCTGGTCTAAATCTAATGTGAGGAAACACCCCTCAGACAAAAAGCTCCTTTTTGTTGTTCCCAACAGATCTGTTCTTAATTGCCTGTCCTAAACACTGACATAAGTTTGGCAATCATCTCCATTTCTAGAAAAATCCCAACTTCACCTTTGTGAAGTAGGGTAGGTGTATCACTTGGAGAGAAATTTAAGTTTCAGGATTTTTAGTATGTTGTGGATGGAAACAAGATAAAAGGCACAARGTGTTGTCCTGGGTTTCTTCTTCATGCTTCTTCTTCCTTCTTCTTCTTCTTGGGTTTGGGTGGAATTTTGTAATTGGGCAGAAAAGTCTGCACTGCGGGCTCTTTAAAATCAGTTATTGAGTTTAAAAAGAAAATAATCTAAGTGTCAGTTCTTAATTGGACAGTTTAGTCTTAAAAGACCTTGTAACAAGAAATTGTTAGCCATTTTGTGCCTTCTAATGAAAAGCTACCAAACTCACAGTAGTAAAACTATTTTACTAATAAAAAATAATAAACGCTTGAATCCAAGCATGAACTACTGTATCAAGTGCCTTCAATGCAAACACAAAAAACCCAACAACTTATACCACCACAACCTTCAAGAGTGGTGGATAAGTCAAAACCATGCCCAGAAGAGCTGTCTGCACAAACCCCAGCTTATCTGATATGCAGGAAATTGGATTTTGCCCTTTTTTTTGAGCTTCTCCTGGTTTGGGGGTCTGAGTGTACTTTGTTTACTTTACCAAGCTCCAGGGTGTTTGCCGTCAGGCTGAGTAACATGGGATGGAGCTTGGTTTTTGGAAAAGTGACATAGTGCCCTGGGCACCAGTTAGATTTGTGTTGTGGCAGACATTTCTGGAGAAGTCCAACTGATGTGTGCTTTCTCTACTCACATTTTCTCTACCCTTTTTCCTTTTTACACTCACAGAGTTGCGTAATTTAATTTGTCCACAATTCCCTCTATTTGTGCAGAATATTTGTTCGTTTGTTGCCATCCCTTTTTGTTTCCTCACTTGGAGGTTTTTTTATGTGCAGGAAAAGTCTGTCTCTTCTATTTGTGGGCATTCCCTGTGGTTGTCTTTAATTTATTTCAGATTTTTTTTTTTCCTTTCTGTCTGAATGACCGTTTTTTTGATTTAGTGCGGCACGAAGTTCCAAAATATAACAAGAGAGGTTGGTAACATTTATGAAAAGACAAACGGAGAGTCCCAGGATGAAAATGCAAGTGTGAGGTGACCAACACCAAGATGGTGCCCCACCTTCTCCTCTTGAGGCGCATTTAATGTTTGTGTTSCTCACATAAAGGTCTGGCTTTCCTGGGGTCCTGTCTGTGGCACAGGCCAGTCAGGGATACCGTGAGGAGACTGCAGAAATCAGGGGAGCATTTTGCAGTACTTCCCCAGTCTCTTTTTCCACCTTCTGAAAGTTTTCCTTGGAGGGGTTCTTCCTCACCTTATCAGTACTGATACAGAGGTGGCTTGGTCATCCAGTTCCTAATTGTAGGAAGAGGTGAGTAAAGAGGGAGTTTCCTGTGGACAAGGGTGGCTATCTGGGCAGCTCCATCCCACAGAGGCCAGTTTGGGACACATGGAAACTCTTGCAAACTATTCACAGAGCTTTGCTGTCTCACTTCCCTGAGGTGTGTGATACATGTCCTGCCTGGGTCTTGGGCACCCTCTTGGAAAGACCAGGGAAGCTGATCACTGGAGATCTTTTTCTCAGATAGTGTTTGTAGTAAATAAAAAGTTCCAATGGACAGGATACAACTACAATCAACTGTATCTTATATTAAAATTCCACTATGTTCCACTATTTGGCTAAATTAGATTTTGATTCGTCAGTCACTTTGTTCCTCGTTGAAGTCCCACTCTTTACTTTTTCCTCTTTCACTGGTGCAGTCCTGTTGTGTAAGTGTATCATAAAACAAAAAGGAAATAAAATTGGCAATGTGAAAAATCAAGAACATCTGATGCCTAGAAAGAATAGGAACTTGGGTATGTCAAGCTGCAGACATCTGGGCTTTTACTTAAACTGTTTTCAGTTCTGTCCCTGAATYGTCTTTTGAAAACCAAATATATTTTAAAACCCCCCTTATTGGCTGTCTAATACTATCCAGGTGTGTGCTCAATTTTTTCCTTCTTCCTGGCATATTGKTCACATGAAAAAGCCTTGAATTAATTTAAAAACAATTCAGAAGATGTTACCAGCGTATTAAAGAAAGAAGAGAAAAAAGAAGAGGCAGTGAAGTAGGCTGCTTTTAAACACCCACCCTTCAAGAGTTGTGCCTGGGGAATTACCTCCTCCCTCTGGAACAGATTTTCCTTGGTTTGAAGTCAGAGCAGACCCCGGGATTTCYAGCTGGAGGCACCCCCAGCTGCAGAGCAGGCAAGGATCTGAGAGCTCAGGGGTTAATCCGAGCCGTGTGTCCCAGCCCYGCCGAGGTAAAGCCAGGCACTGAGACCTTTTGCTCCGAGAGGCTCTGGCACTGCCGGGAGGTTCATTTTGTCTGCAAAACCAAGCATGTAATTTCCCTTCTCCCTTGCTGTCCCCTCTGTCTGGCCAGTCCTGGGGCTCGGCAGCAGCAGAGTCTCCCTGGAGATAGCCAGGACAGCTGAGCTGACCTTCACAGGGTGGTGAGAGATGGGCTTTCACTKCAGGACCTGGGCCAGGAAGCCCCCAAATTGGCTTTTTTCCTGCCAGTCAGGCTGGGGATACCCTGGGACGCCTCCGKGCTAGGAAGCAGAAAAGTGAAGAAATGACATAAATTAAAAAAATAAATTAAAAAAAAAAATCATCCTTGGCATCCAAATTACATGCATTTAAAGCTTCCAGCTTACCACAGTGTTATGGCAGATTTACACAGAGATTAAAAATGATCCCTTATGAGTGAACACCAGCTCGTGTGAGCTGTGTAAATCCAAGAGTGTCCRTACAGCCGCCAGATTTGGCACCCAAAACAACTCCGAGTCCACAGAGCCAGCAGAAGGGACATTTCTACCTTTTTTTAAAAAAGAAACAGAGCTACTGAAGCCTCTGGAGTGTGGATTTAGCTGTCAGTCTTATTTACTACTTTCAGCTGTTATCTGCTGCCGCTGAAGCTGAGCATGAATAACTTACCAGCCTGCGCTGATAACTTTGCTTTCTGTTTCAGCTCCAGACAGAAATCCCATCAAAGCTTTCATCCCGATCCATGCACTGAAAGATGACACAGGAGTTAAAGAAGTGAGGCTGAAATTCCTAAGGCTCTCCTAAAGATTTTTCCAAGAATTTTAAAAAGCCTCTTAAAAACGGCGGCAGAGATCGAGCGCTGTTAAGGGAGGGGAAAAGGAAAAAAAAAAAAGGAAGAAAAAAACTTTGGCAGGCAAACAGTGTCTTACATCAATCTAGCAGTCAGCATCTATGTAGATGTTCTTTCCTCCTTTTGTGCAACACCCCTTCCCTCCTACAGACCACCCAAAGCCCTATAAATAATCCAAGGACTGTATTTTTCCTCCAGATTTCTCTTCAGACCTCAAAGGGAAAATATCAGGCAAAGGAAGGGAGAGAGGGAGAAGGGAAAGTGAGGAGGGGAGAGAGAGAGAGAGAGAGAGAAAAAGAGGAAAGATGGCTAGTGAATTCAGAAAGAAAATATTCTGGAGGGCAGTGGTGGCTGAGTTCCTGGCCATGAGCCTTTTCATTTTTATCAGCATTGGCTCAGCTCTGGGCTTCAACTTCCCTGTGGTGGCCAACAAAACATCAACGAGGTCTCAGGACAACGTGAAGGTTTCTCTGGCTTTTGGGTTATCCATTGCTACCATGGCTCAGAGTGTGGGCCACATCAGTGGGGCACACCTGAACCCAGCTGTCACCYTGGGGCTGCTGCTCAGCTGCCAGATCAGCATCTTCAAGGCGCTCATGTACATCCTCGCCCAGTGCCTGGGGGCAGTGGTGGCCACAGCCATCCTCTCAGGAGTCACCTCCTCTCTCCCAGAAAACTCCCTGGGGCTTAATGCTGTAAGTAAAAACTTTGAATTCCTCCTTTATTTTCTTTTTTTTTTTTTTTTTTAGAGTAGAAATGTAGCTGCTGTAATTTACTAAAGATGTGGGGGTTCTGTTGGTGCTGGTGCCCTCGAAGACCTCAACTGTTTATTGTAGGAGAGGACCCAGTCCTGACTGATAACCAGGATGTCATAGGGCTGGTCCTTCCTCCCCACCCTCATTTTGGAGTTTTAGGACATTCTGGTTGTGATCAGTTTTGCTTTTGTTCAGTTTTGTTCACCCAAGTTGCTGAAAGGTGGCTTCTGATGCCAGTTTAGCACTGAAATCACTGGCAGTTTTATGACCTTTAGTGGTTCTGAGGGTCTCTGAGGTGACGTGTTGATTAATGTGCACACACCAGTGTTGTTTTGGCTTCTGTGAGTGTGGTTCATTTTCAGTACTTAATGAATGATTTGTGTATACTGGTGATGAAGTGAAAACCCATTGAAACAGAGAGAGGTGTGCAGCAAGAAAAATCCCAACCCCAAAGGTTTGAGCAGTACCTGTTGCATTAGGCAGAGTGCTTAGATCCTGCCTGGCAGAATCCCAGCTGCCCTTTCTATGCATTTCTGGGCAAAAATTGGACAAATCCTGAATTCTCATGTGTAAACTGGAGGCAGGTAACTGGGGTGCAGGTTCCAGCTCTCTCCTAGCCAGTTGCTCACATCACGCTGCCTAAAAACTGCCTGGCCACAACTCCTCCTCCTCAAAATGTCATTTTGCTGTTTTTGTAGCAGAATAATAGGAAAGAAAAACGGATAAATACACTTCTAAACTTGAAATCATCCCGCTGTCAGAGGCAGTGCTACAGCCACTGCAGGACGCACAGTGCTATAAATGGAAATTCTTTCTGGTCACTTACTTGACCTGATCTCTTAAGAACAAGTATTTTACATATTTTCCTTGGCCCCTTTCTTTCAAAATATTCCTGACTGTAGTTTGTAAATTGAGCTTATTTGAAATCTTCTGCCCGTTTGTAGTCACAAGGGTATTTGGGACATAAAACTGCAAATGCAACATCTCTTCTGAAATAACTTCGGCAAAACAGCAAKATGGTTTTGCATACTGTAATTTGACATTACAGTTAATTCAGAACATGAGTCAAGTTTTCAAAACAGAATAAAGTCTGATATTAAGAAGATTCCTGGGCAGCTCAGTATCATTCACCCTTGTGTTACTCTGTGAGTTGGCTGCTCACCTCCCTCTCTCCTGGTGCCTGCAGCTATTCCATCCTGCCAGCGCTTTGGAAATTTTGATGGGTTAACTCAAAACATTTTGAGGAAGAAGAGCAAATAATTTTATTGACTCCAGAAGGCTCTGGCTGCGAGTGTGATATGTGATCTTTTCCTCTGAAACCACTGACAGAGGGAACAGCTCAACCACATGGGACAGGGTGTCTGCCCAAGTGGTTTCCTCGAGAGGTCCAACTGCCATTAAACACGGGAGGTCTGGTTTTGGTAGCACTTAAGCTTGGATTTTCCCTTTTGCTTCCATAAAATCCTGATGACTGGTTCCTTCCTCTAACCAAAGCTCTAAACCTGGCCATTTGTGAAGGGGGGTGAAGCTCTTTTTGCTCCTCAGTCAGTAACTCCTTAAGTTACAAAGGCAAAACCAGGCAGAGTTAAGTCTCCATCATATAAAATTTACAAATCAATCAGCAATTTCTGTACAATGGAATAACAGAATATATTTTCTAAAAGCTCTTGTCCCACTGTTTGTCATTGGAAAATATTCAGATATTTGTTTCTTTTTTCTTTCACATCCACTTACAAATGTTCTGGTGGGAGGAGCAGTGGGGAGACACCCCTGGGGACAGTGAGGCCAGCAGCTGTTCTTCTGCCTTGAGAGAGAGGAAAGGAAAGAAAAGGAAAGGAAAGCAAATCCATTCATTTCCCAGTGACCAGCCTGGAGTGCCTGGGGAGGGGAGGGCTGAGGGGGAGCTGGGTCTGAGCCCAAGGCAGGGGGGAGCAGCAGSAGAGGGGCTGYGCTCGTGCAGGGCTGATCTCAATGGGCACATCCTGAATCCACAGCACTGAGGCGCCTCCTCCAGCAAAGAGCTGGCAAGGAGAAACCACAGAGCTGCTTTTATTATGGCTTTTAACCTGAGGATAAGAAGGGGGGGCTCAGAGAGGGCATCCCTGCTAGCTGCTCTTTCTTCTGGCCCTTCTTGTGGATAATGAGGTGTGGATTCCCTGTTTAGAGAAGGAATAGAAAGAGAGTGCTGCATGTTTGGGAAGAGGGTCTGGATGCATGTGGCTGTGTCCTCTGTTCTGACCCTGCTGTGCTCTTGGAGAGGTGTTTTTTACAGGAAGAATGTGGTGGGGGCAGTGTGCAATGGAGTGAGTGGCCATCCAGTGTTCCCAGTGGATACTGGGTGGGGTTGCATGCCTGAACTTGGATTTCTCCTGCCTGGCTGCAGGTCCTGCACTGAGGGACCAAGCTGAGAACCCATTTCCACTGGCTGCTCTCTAATCCACAGGGAATGAGGGACAAAGAGAGGCACTTCAACCTCTAGATCTGTTGAGTTGCTTCCAGAGACACCCAGCTGCTCTTTGCCATGCTCCAGGCTTGCAAACCTCTGCTAAGAATCCAAAATTAAGTGAGATAAATCCGTGTCTTTCTCATTGCACAAAAGCAAAAAAGGAAACACAATCAAATGGAGCACAAACCCCAGCCATGGACGGTGCAAGGCTGAGGAGAAAGGAGGGAGGATGAAAATGCAGAATGTGCCTTTAACATGTTCAGTATTAAGGTCTGGTTTACACTAAGACAAGCAAACCAGTCACACATTAGGATTTTGATCCAAACTGTGCTTAAGTCAACAGACATATTTTTAGTTACTTTGGCTGGTCCCAAGTAAGACATTTTGGACAACACTCAGAGATGTATTTAGATTACTGAATCCTTTTAAGACACTTAACTTCCAATATATTTTAGTAGTGGCTTGTGCTCCAAAGTAAAAACTTTGAAAATTGGAGAAGCTGGAGTAGGAGTATGCAGTGTGTTTGCTCTTCCAAAAATTTAAATATTTTTCCTTACATCATCTTGTATCTTTTTTTTTTTTTTTGAAAGTTGGATTACTACACATTAGAAATTTCCATTAGGTAAAGCTGTAAGAATAGAGAATACCAGAACCAAAATGCACTCATCTGCCAGCAGAGCTGACTATTGTCTGGTGAGGACAGATCTGGAGTTTAGATAATGGAACAAACTACTCAGCACAGGCAGTTAATGACCAACAAAGAGCTCAAGCAGGAAAGAAGGGAGAGAAGAGACTTCTGTGCTGTAAAGTAACACAATATTTGCTGTTAAACAATGTTTATCTGGAGAACTTTTAGCAAACTTTTAAAAACATGGTCAGAAACTTTCTATAGCTCAGGTTATTTTTTATTTGTATATCTATTTTTCTATCCATCTATCTGTGTGTATATATATACATACATATATATATATATATATATATAATAACCTGAGTTAAATATATAGGTATAGATAAATAATTAGAATTTTCTGACAAATGCAGACGACATCACTTCACAATTTCCACGATTTCATAGTTTTCTGTATTTTGAAATAGTGATGAGAGTGCCAGGAAATATGTCCCCAAACTCTCAGGGCTATAATTTGGAAACTATTTGAAAACTTTTCATTTGAGTTTATAATGAAAGATATTATTTTAAAAGTTATAAGTGGATCAAAAATTGTAGGCAAGAAAAACAGACCTGAAGGTAATGTTGCTCGGGTAGATAAAGGGAAAAGAAAAACAACCAAGAATAACAAATAGGAGGCCTTGGGTTTAGAAAACACCCAGTGAACTGATAAATGTTGTTTGTGTAACTAAGGAGCTCTCTGGAAAAGCCAGAGGAGATCTGTGGTCAGTGGATTCAGAGGTCATTTTAAGGCAGGTGAATATTCATATGGATGCTATTCCTGGAGCATGGAGAGTTACTTGTTGCTGGAACACCTTTTCAATTTCTGCTGTGACTGGCTGGGCTGTGTCTCTGCTGCTCCCTGGGGCTGCCCAGGTCAGGATCAGCCATGGCAGAGTTGGTGCACACAAGGGTGCCGTGTGCTTTGGGGATAAACACCCCATGTCCAGCTCTGGATTTCTCAAGGGCAGGGAAAAAGGAGGCCTTTGCCATCTTTGCCTCCTCATGCCAGGCCAGTGTCTGCTGCTTTGACCTTCCAGCCTCACCAAAGGCACCACAGGACCACAAAATCATGGAATAGTTTGGGTTGGAAGAGACCTTAAAGATCCAACCCTCWGCCATGGGCAGGGACACCTTCCACTGTCCCAGGTTTCCCTGTCCAACCTGGCCTTGGACACTTCCAGGGATGGGAATGATTTCTCTTTCCATAACTACTCCCACTTAGCTGGATTGTGATCCAGCAGCATCAGAGCAACTTGGAACCTCAATGCTGGAGAATTTTAGGTTTTTTTTCCTTTACTGTCTACATGCTCCAGTCTTATTCTGCTGCTTGGGGAAGATGAACAATCTTTTGTCTCCATGAGAGTGGAGCATAGGATGTGATATGTGGATCCTTGTCATCTTTAGGGCATCCATGCTGGTGAATTTTCTCCCAATAAATTCCCAGTTTGCATTCCCACTGCAAACATAATGTTGCACCAGCACTGGGAATTCCCTTTTGTGTAGTTGAGACCTGCCACAGCTTTTACTGGTGTTTGTTGGTCAGCACTGAAATGTTTATCCTGATATTCCCCATTGGATGCTTCCCATCCTTTAGAAACTTGTCTCGGAGGGGATTCCCCATGGGGAATCCCACACTCCCCTCATTTGGTCCACACCAGTGGCCTTCTCACCATGGGGAGCAGGACTTGCCTGGTTGCCCTGGGTGACTCAGTGTTTGCCTTGTGATTTCCCTGGCTCCTCGTGCCCGCGCCCTACGAGCCCGTTCTCCAACCTCCAATTAAACAAAGCCAGCTCCAGTTGGAAGAACATCCAAAATAAACTGAGAGCTTGACAGTGTGAGGGGACAATTGAGTAAGTGATGCTGCTTTTCCTCTGAGTCACTGTGGAAAATTGCAGCTCCAGAGGTGCTGCTGGATGGACGACACACGCAGCTGAGATCCTGACCTTTAGTGCTTATTGAAAAATCCTTGGATAATTTTTTTTTTTAATGCAGATAATATTTTGTGCCTTTCTCAAGTCTAGGATAGTGAGGAGCTTCGTTCTCCCTGTCTTTGCCTTGCCTATTTTTGATCCAGGTTAGACTTCTCCTGCCAACCTTGCCTCTGCATGCTTGAGGACTCCAACCTTCACAAGGGACAAAAAGCTGCTGCATTTCTAAAATGAGTAAAATGGTTCCGGTACATGACATTGATCTGGGATTTTTATTTCTTAACAAAGACTGTCACAACAATAGCTCATTGTTCGCTGTCAGTTTTTGCAGCAGAGGGCTTTTAAGGCTTGCCAGCATTGTACTGAGGGGCCCCAGGCAGGGCAGGTGGGACACAGGAAAGGCACCTGCTCAAAACTGGCCACGGTCTCGGCCTCTTTTTAATGAGTTCACACAGTGACAGCAGAAACATCTGGGCTGAGATGTAAACCTGATCGTTATCACCCATCCCCCAGAGAATTCGGGGTTATGGCTCTAATCCTTATCTCAGATCTCAGAGCTTTTTATCTGATTTCCATTTCCATGAAGATTTGCTTAGCACCTCTCCAATAATAGAGCCATACCCCGGGATTTTGGCAGGGAGCATGGAGAGATGCAGCAGCTCAGCCTTTAYGGGGACAAGGAGAGGCCCTTGGTGCTCATCCTCCTGCAGCCCTGTYCTTTTGTGCTAGATCAAAGTGGGCTTTGTGCCAGTGGATCCAAGGATGAGCGTTTGGAAACTGCTCTGCAGGCTTCAGAGATTCTCTTCATTTATTTCTGCTTAGAAAGGGCAGAAATTCCTGAAAAGGGTACCCAGGGGTGTTTAAAACAATGAGTTGCCATAGATCTAAAAACATCATTAATTTGGTAGGTTAGTTAATATTGTAATACAAGTAGAGTGGGATTTTCAGAGAATGATTTTTTTCTGTGTTAGATCAACTGTCAGACTAAGTAGGATTTAAGTAAAATTCATTTTGCCACCAGCCTTCCTGAGTGGTCAATAAACCATTAAAATTGGTTTCCTTTCCATAGAGTTCTCTGTTTACACCAAATATATTTGGATGTTCTATATATATTTGTGTCTTCTGTGTTTGCACACCCCAAACACACTCACACACCAGAGACAGATGGACAGAAAGATTCTTCAGGTAAAATAACTCCAAATTTCAATTTTTAATTTAAAATAATTTTAAGTTTACAAAAAAAAACTATTAATAGGTGTGGGTTCTGAACCAAGATCTGACATGGCAAGGACCACAGCCTGAGAACAAATGGAAATGTCCACAGCAAGAGAATTAATATTAKGGATTAAATCTGGTTAAATTAGTGCAATGGTAAGAAAAAAAATCTAGGTTTTTACAGCAGGGCTCGTGGGTTTTAACACTTAATGTAAATCTTCAGAGAGCTGAGAATAGCATTTGTTTAATCAGAGAATCCTAAAAAATATCACTATCTGTGTAGATATTTTTAAGTGAAACATTTTTAAAGCATATCAAAACTACTAAAGGAAGAAAAGATAGCCCCTGAAAAWTTTCCTGTTTGTCTCCATAGGAAATTGCCTGTTTTCTTTAGGGCAGTAGTACATTTTTGCTTATTTGTCCATCCTCCATCTTAATGGAGAGAATTCAATAACAGAGGGGTCTTTACCTGGTACCACAATTGTCTCCTGGAGGTWTTTCTGGCCTGGCTGGGAACATTCTGAGCCCTGAGTATTTATTAATGTGTAATTGATGGGAAAATGCTGATCTTCCTGGCATGCAGAGCCAGTGCTGGTGTTTGACTGCTGCAGATTCATTGAACTGAGGAGATCTGAGGCTGAGGCACAACATCAACCTGTTAAATCAAATATACAGAGCCTGACAGGCATCCTGGAGGAAACTATAAACAGCAGGGGGGCGAAAATGTGGCCTGAGAGCTCTGCAAGGCACAACTAGACTAGAAAGGAGTAAAGAGATTCTCTGTGTGCTTCCCTGGACGAGTCCTRTGCATCCCCTCTCTAGGAACCACTGGGAGGTGTCACAGAAAACTCAACTTTTCCAGGCTAATTCTGTGCCAAGTTGAGTCAATGAAGGCTTTCAGAGCAGAAATGTGGCCCRTTTCCTTACACATTTACACACACARCTCCTCCTGAGGGCACTGATGACTGTGYTTGGAATGGGTAAGGTCAGGTTTGGCCCCTTTTCCTTCCTTTGTTGGGACCTCTTGCTTGATGAACAAGGTGGAGAACTGGAGGAGTTGGAATTGTCCTCCCCAATTCCTGAAATGCATTGCACAGGGTCAGAGCTGGTTTTTAACCCCATGGAAATGCCAAGTGTTCAGTGCTTATTTATGGCTCATAAATTTTGAGAACTTGACAGATTTTCTGGAGTTTGTCTAGAAATATAAAATGAATATTACTTTGGTGGAATTGCCAACAACCATACAGTGAGGGTTGTGCAAATCCAGGTGTTATTCCAGTAACAACATAAAAAGGATGATTCTGTTTGGCTCAAAATTCAGATATGCCCAAAATCCCCCACTGAAATGCTATCTCCTTGTTGGCTGGTAATAGAGGAGATAATAAACAGCTCTGTGGTTTAAATGACTGCTTCAACTATTACAGAAAATTAACTATTTGCTTGGGTTTGGCTGGGTAAAGGAAAAAAAAATACAAAACCTCAGGATTTCTCATCCTCTGAATAGAAGTTGTTTATTTCTTAGCAGCAACATTTAATCAAAAAAAAGAAAAAAAAATTCTCCCAAGCAACTTTCCCAGAGGCACATTAAAAAAGTAAAAGTGTAAATAAAAAAAACCCACAACTGTCTGTATCTGATCATCTGTGCTRAAACCAAGTCCTGTAAAGGAACTTTTACTCCCTGTCTTGGTCTGACATAAAAATTTTATGTGCTCTGGTTTAATACAGTAATCATTCTCCCCTCTTTCTCTCCACTAGAACACAAAGCCCTGGATAATTTCTCCTCGGCCTGCAGAGGGTGGGAGGAGGGAGCTGAGCCTCGTTCCTGGAGGGTGTCTGCTGCCTAAGGAACGGAAAATATGATTTCTGCTTTGGGAATTGAATKAGTCCCCTTTAGAGCTCTTAAGGCTGTATTTATAGGAAGGATAATCTAGCAGAGGACAATGTGTTTTGTCCCCAGGTTCTGCTGAATGCTTCCATTGTTGATGTAGGAAACCATCCAAAGCTAATTTATAAGCAGCTTCTGAGTCCTCTTGTCGTATAATTTTAAGTGAAACTCTTGAGATCTTTGCCTGTCTCCCCTTACTAAAGAAATGAGACTTTTGTACTTCCTGAATCCCTAATACTCAATTAATGGGTATAGAAACATCCATTTCAGAGTGATACTGTTAAATAGCAAGGGTAGAAGTGAATAACTGTAGTTAAAACAGCCAGGAATGAATCTCTGAATCAATTCTGACTATCACTCAAGGTTTATAGCTATGGAGATGTGGGACAGACTTCCAGGAGAATAAAAGTATGTTATCAATGTGGAAATCATCAAGTTCTTTTCATGACAGAGTTGAAGCTGAAAGAGTGAGAAAAGTCAAACAAAATGACAGAYAAGACAGTGGGATGTGGTTTGGAGGGAAGTGGGGAGATGAATTTCTGAGATTATGTTTGTAAAACATCCCATTAAAGAACTTTGCCAGCCAAACACTTAAATTATAGCTACTTGGCGTAAAAAAGAGTAATTAATATTTCAAAAGAGTGGGGAATGAAGAGAAAATGAACCATCTAAACTATTGTGAAGAGTTTTCCTTATTCAGTAAAAGAAGGAAAGTCAAAGAAGAKAAGTTGTAAGCTATAAGAAGAAAATGCTGTAAGACGGCAAGAATTTACTTGAATAAAATGCTAATTTTAAGAAAAATGTCTGCCAAGGCAGAGAAAAGGTAATCATTTAGGTAGGATGGTGAGGAWATGCAAGGAAGAGAAGTCCCAACCATTTAAAATGCTGTGGCTTTCTTTCCTCAAAACCACACCAGGAGACAGAGCTTGCTCTGGTGTTTCGCAAGAATGGGGAAAGCTGACATTTCCCTACTAAAAAATAGACTTCTGCAATACCAGAGGCCTCTCTTTTTTTTTTTTTAGTTTTTTTTTTCTGGAACAGTGAGAAACTAATCCCTGTTATATGAAAGGAAGCTGGGCCCTGGAAGCTCCAATCCAGGGCTGAGGGTTTGTTGGATGAGATGGAGCTCAGCCCATCCCATGTGATGGAACCACCTTGCATAACAAAGTGTCTTATCCATATAACGGGAAACAGGTTTGAACTTGATAGACTTTCACTGGTAATGAGAAAAATATGAAGCCACTAGAGAAGTACACAGTGGGGTTTACCTTGGGCCAGTTTAATTTCCTGTCCCCATTTCTCTTCCGAAGGCGGACAACTCATAAATATCCTGTCTTAAAAAAAAAAAAAAAAGAAAAAGAAATAAAAAAAAATTCAAAAGGAAAAAAAAAAAAAAAAAGAAAAAGAAATAAAAAAAAATTCAAAAGGAAAGAAAACATATCATTAATTTGCCCAAATGATTGCTGTAGGAGGCAGTCAGCTAAACATGGYAGTTAAGGGCACTTCTGGGAAACAAATTCTGTAGTTCCCATCTCCTGTGTGATGTTATGGAATGCTGGAAGCGATATGGCCACTGCCCATTTCCTAAGATATAAAGCAGGTGTTCCTCTCAACTAATTGCTCTCATGTTCATGTCTAGATAATGTTTTTTGGTGTTTARCATTCCTCATTTGAATATCTCTTGAGTCACTGTGCCTTCAGTGCTTCCTTAGTTTCCAATCAGTTGCATCTCAGGAGTTTTCTGAATAAGATGTGATTTCTGTACATTTACTGAATTCTGGTAGATTTTTATTCCATGACCTTGTTCAGATTTACAGTGAACTGAGGAGAAAAAAAATTAATCGTGGGATTGTTAAGGGTGGAAATGGTGGAATTCAGCTCACAGGAGGATGCACCTCCCTTGAGGTGTCTCCATGTTCTGCTTCTTGTCTGGGAGCTGTGAGGTCGAGGAGGAATTACTCACTGCAAGCTGCTGCAGCCAAGATTAATTCAGCTGATCATAAAAATGTGTCCACAGACAACTCTCCCATCTTGCCAGTGATTCAGCCCATTTCTTACGTGTGCTTCTGGTGCTTCTTCTGTCAAAACACTAACATTAGAAATGAAGTTTAGTGGAATTATTCATGCGAGCAAAAAAGGAAAAGAAACCTATGTAGGCTCTCTTGGAGATGAGTATGGGCTTGTGTGTTTCATTTAAGCCCTTAGAGCATGTTTGRGTACTTAAAGCTCTGAATCCACTCCTCAAGTATCTCAGGTCTGAAGCCTGAAAAGCTCAGGGAGTTGCTGTGCTGTTCTCTACCCTCTGAAATTTTTTCTGTTACCTTAATGAGGATTATTGGACTGCAGAGAAGTGTCAAAGATTTCCCAGCAGATGCATCAAGGRCAGATGCAATGTCAGCCCTCATACCCTATGACCACTGGTAAGAGGTACCAGTGCAGGGAAAAAGGCATTGCAGTGTGGGTGCAGGTCACTGGAAAGGATCTTCTTCACCCCAACGCTGCACTAGAAGTGGCTGTGTCTCATTTCAAAGCATTATTTTGTCTATTTAGGAACCAGAGATATTGGACACCTTATATATTATTATATATGTATTTTGGATATTCTCAGAAACAGAATGGCAGATGTTAAGAACAGCTGTTGATTTTTAGTCAGGTCTCTAATGTGTGGTACTGCTTCCTACTAAATTCAGATTAAGCTTTAGACAACACTGAAGCTTCTGGAGTCTGATATTCTACAAAATCTTCCACAAAAGCTCGGACTGTCCTTAAAAACCTGAATAACATACAGAATATACAAGAAAAGGATGACAAACTCATGTTGGTTGTGCCTCCCTGGTTCTGTGAAGAGCTTAAACCAGCAGATTCAAAAGGTGCAAAATGTTATCTGAGTAAGACTTGCAAATCCTCTGTGAATGAGGATGATATAAATATAAATAATATAAATATAGATAATATAAAAATAACTAGAAAAATAACTAGAAATAGAAATATGTACATGTACATTTTAACTTGACAGAAGGGAATGTACCTTCTTATTCACTTTCTAAAGCTTTTCTGGGGTGTGCTTGGGATGGTGAGCACTGGTGCTGTTCCATGTGTACCATGGATGGCCCAGGCTGCTGCTGCAGTGATAATTTACCTCTGATAAGAAGGCAAATAAATATTCTGTTATCCTACATCTACACACTGGAGATCCACAGGCCCCAGCAAGGCAGGACATCCAAGATTTGCCAGGGTTTGTCCCATTTTGGAGCACGGCCCAGGGTCCTTGCTCTCACAGTAGAATCTTAATGTTTCTGGCAGGCTGTGTAAAATTACATGGCTGGAGGAAAGCAAAAGGTTTCCTATGATATTTCCAGGTTTTCTTTGATCCCACACAGCCCATCAATAGGTGTTGATTAGCAGGGAGAATGACCTCAAGTCACGTCAGCTGTAGGATGTGTTTTTCCTGGAGGGAAAGGAAGAATATGATTTCCTCCTCTCGAAGATAAGGATTATCACAGGTTTTTAAAGAATAATTTTGCTCTTATTGTCTTTTATAGAAGCCCTTCAAGTGAAGGGAAAGCCCAATGGCTGGCCAGTTGTTTAATCTTTTAAAATGTCAAGGCTTTGTCAAATGCCAACATTGATGTATCACACATCAGCTCTGTGTTCTCTGGGGTTGCATTATGATAGAAAAGAATTTGGCTTCTTATCTGCTTTTGGCCATGTGCACATCAGTCACTTATTTGCTACCTGGCTTTTAARTTTGGCTTTTTGGCCTTCCAAATGTGAGATAAGATTTTCCAGAGGGTACATAGTCCACATTCTTAAATTAGTTTTGATACAAGTTGTCTCTCTAATTTGTTGAGAGACAAAAATCCCACAGTTTCTACAGTGTTTCTTTTTAAAGTGTTTCTTTTTAAAACTTACAAAAGCAATAGAATATTAATTCAGAGATATCAAGCATGAATTTCTGGATCCTGCAATTTTCAGTGCATCTTGTRTGGATGCTTTTATGTCAGACTCACGCTTCTCATGTGTAAGTCCTAATAATGATGAAGGTTTCATTAATGGATTTTGGTTACTACCCTGTGSATACTGAAGGAACCAAAATATCCATCCTTTCAACCAGAATTCCCKTCTATTTGTGGACAAACTACTTCCAGCTCAGAGGATATTGCTCCTGCATGTTAAAGAACTAGCTATAAAAATACATATTAGTGTCTCAGAATAGCAGGATTTAAAAATCAGATTTATGCTGAGGAAAGACTCAAATTACTTTTTTTCATTGCTTAGGAATTTGATATTAAACTCTKTTACAGAGAAGAAACAAGAAATGTTAACAGCACCTGTGGAAAGTGAGATAGTTCAGTTAACCATCTTTAACTTTTAAGGCTTTTCAAATATTAGCTTTGGGGAAATTAGGGCATAAACCACAAAATCAGATTAACAGCAGGATTTCCCGTGGTTTCATTGTTCTGGACAGGTCACAATAACATGTAATTATGGTTTTTTGCCACGAATGACCCAGCAGTTTTTAATGCAGGGTCTCTGACAGATGTGATAACCCACTGATAGCACAAATTAATATAAGTTCTGCAGAGTTTGCTTCCTACTCTGATTCACATTCTCAGTTCTCTGGCCTGTGGCCAAGCTCATGTTTCATCCCATCCATGCAAGTGAGTTATTTCTGCTTAACATCAAGTTATTCAGCTCAGTAACAGACTTGCCTTGACTTAATGAAGACACCCCTGAATACAGCAATTAAAAACAGAACTCAAAACTTGTTATAACATCAAATGGTTTACCTYCATGGTTTCTTGTAAGGCACAAGTTTTTAGCAGTATTTCTGAAATATGACAGCATTTCTGCTCTGTAATGTCCATTTATGTGAATCACCATGGTTTCAATATGCTCTACAGCATTTACAAGAAACTCTGCTGATTTCATGACTAATAATGCCATTGGAATATTTATCCCTGACAGTTTCAGTTTTTCTAGATAATCTACTTCAGCAGGAAATTTAAGCACTCGCATCAGCCCCTTGGGATTCCTTAACTGGGGATTTTTTTTAATATATCCCAAAGAAGTTAAATGAGCTTCAGTTTGAGTCTAAGGAACCAAAAAGTATTTCACCTGTGAGTTAGGTGTCTAAGCTCTTTGTAGTCAAATGAGATCTATTAAAAGAAAAAAAAGAGCTTTCAAATGATTCCCTTCATTTCATCAGATGAATGTATCTCATCTCCACTGACTACACCATTATCTGTGCAAATTAGAGATATGTTAACTAAATATTAATATCTAGAGATGTTTTACATAATTTTTAGTCTTCTGTCACACCTACCAGTCCCCCATGAACTCTGTGGAAATCTTAGGATATTTCATGTGGCATATTAATTTACAGTATAGGTGGAACATTAATAACTTTAATATTAATGTGGAAATTCCTGAAACAACGAGTGACTGTCCTAAGGCACCACAGTTCACTTCTGAAAAGTCAGCTCTGCTGAAGGTGTCTCTCTGGCTGATTTGTTTCTCACACACAGATCAGTTCCACTCTCACTGTGCCCAGTGGCTGAGTGTTCACTTTGGCTGGAAGAAGCAACCACTCAAAAAAACCCAAACAACTGCCTATGCCTAGGCTTCAGTACAGCAGGGAGTGTTTCAAAACTAATTTCTCTTCAWTTTTTTCTATTTCTTCCTATTTTTCTCCCCCTGTTAAGCAAAAAGAGCACCAGGAGGGAAATAGATGTGCAGGTTCATATTGAAGAAATAGATACCGCAGAACTTTGTTACACTGCTTGAGATCATGCAGGAATATGAAATAACATTTTCCTTCTTSCCTCCATGCAGCTTTCAGAGGGAATCAATGCAGGCCAAGGGCTGGGAATTGAAATCATTGCCACCTTCCAGCTGGTGCTGTGTGTYCTGGCCACCACAGACCGGAGAAGGAACGACGTCTCGGGATCGGCGCCTTTGGCCATTGGTCTCTCCGTTGCCTTGGGCCATCTTCTTGCTGTAAGTTTTAGCCCCCAGAGGTTATACCTGCCCTCTCCCACCTTGGGATGGGCCAGTGAGATGATGGGGAAGCTTCATCTGTGCCTCACCTGTGCTTCTCTTTCCATCTCCTAGATTGATTACACCGGCTGTGGAATTAACCCAGCCAGATCTTTCGGCTCAGCGCTCATCGCCAACAACTTTGAAAATCACTGGGTAAGTTGAGTAAATTCGTTTAACTCACAAGAGGCTCTAAAACCACATAACCTACAAGATCAGAAACATTTCAACACCTATCATTAGGACCAAGTCAGAAAGCTGGCATTTCCATTTCATCTAACAAAGAATATTCTCCTTTAAATCCTGACCATCCTCAGGCAAACAAAAAGTCCTCAGGCTCATTCAGTCTCTGTACTTAAAGTAATAGAGTAGATTTTCTCTGGTTATTCCCCTTTATATTTATTTATTTCAAACATTTTAATAGTTTAAGCCTTATTACAYAGAATCCTGTATTGTGTATTTATTGTTTAAATTAAATTTGTAAAGTGCTACTGCTTTATCTGGTAAAACCCAATTTAGAAAGATTCTTAAGCATGTTTATAAACTGAAACRGATCATCCAATATTTAAGAGCTAATAAAATGTTCAGCCTCTTAAAGCTGAGTGTCTGCTTATGTGTTTTCAAGCATAAGTGCTCTGGAAACACTATAAATTTTAGATTATTCCTTGTGTTTCAATGTGGTCAAAATGAGGTTCTTCACAAAAATTTACTTATTTCACTAAAGCTCAATAAAGAAGGCTGATATAAAGTTGTAAATGAACATGTGTTCTTGAATATATAAAATGGGGCTTGTTCCAKCTCTCCTACTCGTGATTTTGGCAGCCAGCTGCATAGGCACAGGTGGAAATTTAGTGGTAATACAATGGKGTTGTGAAAATTTTGGATACAGATTCTATTTTCATCTAAAGAGTAGAACATAAAAGGAGGACCCTGGGGAAATTTTGGCAGTGTCTACCACTTGAGCATTATTATTAGGACATTAAAGGGAAGTAACTAAGTGAGGAGCTGATATTTTCAGAGTTTAATGGGAAAATTATTATCCTTTGTAGATACAGAGGAAGATAGATGTAATAATTTKCGTTAAACTACTGATATTGCTGAATAAAAGAGTTTCCAGACACAGTAGTGCTTTGGCCCTGCAAAGTCTTCAATATCTTCTGTGATTTCTAACAAAATCAACTTGTCTACTAAAATCCTTTTATTTTCTTTCTTTCTAAATTTTAATTTTCTTAAGTGGTTAGGCCAGTTCAATCACAGCAATATCACCAGCTAAGCATCATCCAAGGGTAAATTAAGCCCCTAATTAAGTCCTTGGAATGTATTACTTTCAAATTCACCTATCACTKGAATTTAATAGGAGAATGGAAACTAATGCCCTGCTGTTTTAGAAATTATGCTCCCCTGCCAGCTTTATATGGAGTAGCAGAGATGTTTTAGMAGTAGGCCTCTGATTTTAAATATCACAATTTGACAGCATAGTCACAGTTATGCACCCCTCATGGTGACAAATTCCTGGTTTTATGCCACGTGGTTAAATAAACATTCAGGTGAACGGGCTGCGTATTTCACTGTGACAGTCCTCACGTAGAGGAGCTTAAAATGCAGAAATACCTGATGCAATGGCTTGGATTTGTATTCCAGATTTTCTGGGTTGGCCCAATCATTGGAGGAGCAAGTGCTGCCCTGATTTACGACTTCATCCTGGCTCCCAGAACCAGCGACCTCACCGACCGCATGAAGGTGTGGACCAGTGGCCAAGTGGAAGAGTATGACCTGGAAGGGGATGATATGAACTCCCGGGTGGAAATGAAGCCAAAATAAAGAAGGGCATAGAGAGAGGGAATAAAAAAGGAAAAAAAAAAAAAAAAAGCAGCACATTGGTTTCCGAAGATTTTATCAGTGTTATAGACTCTTTGTAAACCAGCAAGCAGTACTTTGTTTTTTTAATTCAATACAGTTTTCCTTTTCTTTTTTTTTATGTCCCCAATCCTAATAGCATTTTTATATCTGGGGTTTTTCAATTACAGAGTCCTTAGGTTAAGAGGTCATGACCTAAACAAAATAGGGTGAAGTTTATTTAGGTCACCTTTGCATGACCTAAATAAATTGAGCTGAAGTTTAATCCTTCCCTTGGTACACCCAATTCTGAGGTGTATTTAGCATGGGGGGTTCTCCCACCACATCACTCAGTAAAGATAAATAGTTCCAATGACCARGTTTTTCCTGAAAGAATAGATATTGAGGACAGAAATAATCTGTACCAATAATGGAGGCCTTACACTTGAAAAAACAGTATTTATACAAAAATGCAAGGCAGGCATCTAATGCCAGCAATGAATGGGAAAAAAGCCAGTCTCAAATCAGCATCCAAAAGCATCTTTTGGAAGGAGAGGTTACTAAAGATTAGTTGCTATGCAAAATTACCCATAATTTCCTAAATGATTGATCATTTTTGAGAAAAAGAGGGCCAGAAAAGTAAGGCAAGGTAAGAATTTCCAGAGTCACAGGATCTTTCAGACTTTCTAGTGTTTCATTCTCCCTGAACCTGCCTCCAGCTGCTTGTGAGGGAAGAATATATGTGACTGAAAAAAAAAAAAAATAGGTATATTAACTCCTGGGAAGTAATAACTAGAATTCAAATTGRAGAGTAGCAGCAATGGCAACAAGAGCAACGTGGTGCCAATGTGTAAACAGGATCTGATGGTTCCTGTGACTACTCTGCTTTTGTTCACCTTGTGAAATTTATCATGTGATTTAAAGCAAAACAAGGAGAAAAGAAGTCCCCTTTCTCTGTGACCCTGTCCCAATAGCCAGCGCTGTGACATTCAGGGACCACAAACAGATGAACACGGTATATTTTCTAATGAGAGACAAATACATACCTGTAAGTCCACTTTGGGGGTGGTTGCTTTGTTTTTTATATATATATATATATATAAATGTTTATATATATGTTTTATACAGAAAGCCTAGTGTACTGTTTTGTAAGAAAATAAGAGCATAAAGACAAGTGGAAAGAATTGCAGCAGTGCTTAGCAAAATAAATGACACTGGAAATGAGAAAGAAAATTAACACTCTAAATGATGTGGAAGATTATTTTCTGATTAAATTTGTGTGTGTGTGTGCTACTTAYGATTTCCTGAGTAACCCAAAGCATTAGCTGGTCTTACCTACTAACTATAGAATATAGTTCAAGCAGACACGTGCTGATATACTTGTTCTGCACTAAAAATTTTCTGTAAGAAATGAGGCCCAGAGGAACTGACAGAAAATCAGCACATTCCAGCATTCAGCAAAAACCCCCRGAGGTAATGGGATGGATTCTCCTCCCTGAGAGACAGGGTGAGATTGGGAGGTGAGGTAGGATTGGCATAGGAATCYGTATGGGTTGGGTCATTTCATCAACTTGAGCAGATGGACAACGAAAAAAGAATAAAAATGAAAATCACTAGCAAAATAAACCAGAATATATTTTATCTTTCTTGTCTACATTTGATGTGCTATCCCATGTATTGCCTATGTACATAGAGCATGATTGGATTTTGGGGTGGTTTAAAAATAAACAAAATCAGTTGTGCTAACATATGAACTGTTCATGATTCTTCATTTTTAATTTGTCATGTAAAGCAATTTAATTTTCTGCACYATTTTTCAAGTGGCACTGTAAGACTGTGCCGATTTCTACTTTTCCACTTTTCACTTGATGCTTCTCTTTAGGRAAAAGAATGTTCTTTGTTTTTGTGGCAGGCAAAGCAGATCCTCAACTGAAAGTGAACTCTTTCAAATTGTACTTAGAAATGAAGCAGAGAACCAGGATCTTGTACCCACTTTCTAGAACATCTTTCCAATTTTATCTGTTATTATCCCAGTGCCTCCATTGACTCCAAATTAACCCTTTTTTACCTTACAGAATCTCTGAGCCAGAGAGAAACCCAGAACAGTTGCAGTAAATAGTTTGTTTTGACAAGTTTCAGGTAACTTAAGAGTTAATGGTGCAGAAAATGTAAGATTCACAATTTGTTCCTTAGTCTACACCTTGCAAAGAACTTGGCTTATTTTTTTATGCTTCAAAGTCCAAAACTGTGAAGACAAAAACCACTCTCCGTCCATTTGGGTTGTGATAGGACTGCACCATATTAGCTGCTCTAGCATATGATCATTAAAATAATAAATAAATAAAATAGATTAAGGACATAAAATAATTGTTTCCCTAATGAAGAAAAAAATGAAAAAAAAACCTTCAAATCAAAGTAAATGAAGTGTGATTTGTGTATTTCATAGAATCACAGAATCATTGAAAATTTGGTGTTGGAAGAGACCATAAAAATCATCTAATTCCAATCCACTATTGTGGGCAGGGACTATTTTCACTAGACCTTGTATTCATAGTGATAATGTTTAAACAATTTACAGTAAAGCTCTTAAGGGAAAAAAGTATTTAAGGTGAATTCCAGGCTTAAATCCCTCCACTCTTCTTAAAGAAGGAGAAGCATAATGATGTATTTTAAAGTGCTTTTGCAGCACTTAGACCCTGAACTGAGAGCAGGGATTCAGGCCATGGCTGCTAATGGTGCTCCCACTCCTGGCACAAATGGTTTTGCTTTATGCGAGACAAGCACCCTTCAAACTTTTCATTGGCTCATTAAAATAGTTGAAACATACCCAGCAAAGGAATTAAAGGCATGAAGCAGAAGTATCGAAACTGCTAACAAGTGTCAAGTGGGAAAAAGTGATTGCCCAGAAACTCAACAAAATGTCCCTGACAAAGCAAACCTGGGACRCTGYTCAACCAGCTCCTGTGGTGTCTGCACTGGGAGCTCCTGATCCATGGACTGATGGGGGCTGTCTGTGCCCTGGTGATTCCCTGGGCACGAATCTCTGTATTTATCACGCATTCTAACAGGAACAGGCCATAGAATCCTACTGATGCCTCAGGTTTTAGAATTTATATTTTTCAGATTCTGTGYTGCTTTAGTGTGTGGGTCTGTGCTTCATATCAGGGGATGGAGAGCTCTGTGCACAGAGCAGGGAGACAAAACAATTCCTGCTCCAGCTGGGCACCAAGGACAAATGATCCAAATCTCAGCCCAAGGGCACAAACACCGTGGGCTGGAGAGAGAAAAACAAGCAGGGTGAGACTGCAGGGGCTAAAGCTGGAATGGAACAATGAACTGCAAGATGCAAATGGAGCAGAACTGATCCCAGGGAGAGACCCCGGGAGCGCTGGTGCATTTTGGGGCCATTTTGGTTCATCTTGGGTGCAGCCCTGGCTGGGCTCTTGTGCTGCCCAAGGTGCATCCATGGAGGCCTTTTAATAAATCCCTGCTTTATTCTTTAGCTCTGTCCAGTCTCTGCTCTAGGTCAGCCTTCACAAGGCATCAGTTTCTATGACTGCAGCAGGAGAGAAGACATCTGGAAAAACCTCCTGGACCAGAGCCAGAGGAATGCTTTGGATTGGAAGGGGGCTGAAATATCATCCAGTTCCAAACCCTAGGAACACCTAAGGACACCTTCCACTATCCCAGGTTGCTCCAATCCCCATCCAGCCTGGCCTTGTACACTTCCAGGGATGGGGCAGCCACAGCTTCTCAGGGCCACCTGTGCCAGGGCTTCCCCACCCTCTGAGTGAAGATGATAAAGGGTGGATGCTTCCCTAGATTATCCAGAAACCCCCACCATGGTCTCAGTCCCATGCCTCAGGTACCCCACAGCATCCCAAACATCCACACTCTCTGGAAAGGAAAAAGCACTCTCTGGAAAGGAAACATTCCCAAATCCAGGAACACGCGTGTCAGTGCCTGTATGGGCCATCCCAAATATGCCAAATTTTTCCTGGGCAAAGCAAAGATGTTCCAATTYGCTTTTTCTGAGTGCAGGTCGCCATCCCAGGAGCGTGTGGGTGTTCCCACACTGTGGTTTGCACAGGTGACAAAGCATCCTCTGATTATTCCAAGGCAAGACAATTAACAAAAAGCCTGAGGAAGGTGCTTTGGATTCATCCCTGAGAAACCCCTGTTGCTYCACTGACTCTATAGACAACCTAGAGAGATTTGGGCCCTAACTTTTACCCATTTATCTTTAGAACTAAATGCATATTCTGCCTCCCCATTGTGACTGCTGTAAATTTAATTTTAGATTTCATCTTGCTCCACTCTACGTAGACTTCTAACACGTGCAAGGAAAGAAAGGCAATTGAAACCTGACATAATGACAGCCAGCACTCCAGGAAGCTCCCATTGTCCTTCCATATCCACCAGCTGCACCAGTCACAATTCAYAGCTTAATGTTTTTAAAAATTAGGGTAACACAATAATACAAATATAGAGTTTCTCATCATATTTCAGTGTTTTTGCTGCCTTTACCCAGCTGAAGTTTGGACATGCCAAGTATTGCACAACAAATTATATTAAGAATATGGATGTTATGATTCAGTCAGAGCTTGGGCTTGTGTAAACAYCTGTGTGCAAACATTTGTGTCCAGAAAGGTTCTGGGTTTCATTCAAGCTTGATGCCCTTGAAAGTACCCARTATTTTGTATATAAGTTGTCTAATATTACCTAAATTAGCCCAGAATTCTTTCTGGGAGCAAATGCGTCATTTTATAGACTTTCCAAAGCTGAACCATGAAATAGAAGCTCTTCTTAAATAGATTAATTGTTAATTAGACATTAGACATTAGCTATCTATGAGATCACTTCACTTGAGGTTCTTGAAATTAATTTGCCAGGCAGGGCTATGAATGATGCTCCTGAGAAGSCTCAATCCCTGCTGAATTCAAGGTTCCCCTTTGCTATTGGAAAGTCAAACTTTCCAGGGTCCTGTACACTCTGGACCACTCCCATGTAGCCATAGATCCCTGCCTGTGGCCATTCCTGTTCCTCTACAGGCCTGCTGCCTGTAATTCTGTGATAAATTACTGTGTAGTCCAGAATTTGGTAAGGGCAGAGCACAAAATAAACACAGGAACACAGAATGGATGGAGGGAAGTGACACAGGGCACACAGGGTGACTGCTTTGTGGATTTTAATAGCCCTCAGAAGGATTCATTCTCCTTTCACCTTGGTTGAACTCTGTGCCCTACTGCCCCGGAGCTACACCTGTTTGAACAAGAGGTTTTCACTTTTTTCAATCATTTTATTATCATGTTTATAGATTTGGATAAAAACAGAACCCCAGAAACTCAATACATTCCCCTGCTCATGATTTCCTGGAYTTCCTGATCTGTCATGCCCTAAAGTTTGCCATGAACTGCCCTCATTGTGCCTTTTCCTCTGTTTCRTTTCTATTCTTGTCTTAGAGCAGGAATTGAGAAGCTGGTG
Source organism: Cardinalis cardinalis (assembly GCA_014549065.1). Classification (NCBI taxonomy): domain Eukaryota; kingdom Metazoa; phylum Chordata; class Aves; order Passeriformes; family Cardinalidae; genus Cardinalis; species Cardinalis cardinalis. Next base: position 144,808 of record JACDOX010000495.1, read on the forward strand.
GAAAATGATCAGTGTAGTGCTAATATTGGCCCATTTTTGCAGCATTTCTAGAAAATTTTTACCTCTTTCTCATCTTTTCCTTTACGCTTTATTTTCAAGGTCATGAGAAGGACCATTATCAGTTAGAGCTGATCTCTTAATTTAATCTCTTCTCCCTTCAGCTTGTGCTCAGTTCCCTGCTCTGGAGGGTGTATCCTTGCTCCTAGACAAAACCCTGGAGAGACCATTTAATAATTCATTTTTCCTTTGCCATTGAAAGCAAACAGAACAATGTTTCCTGGAAGCATGGGAGCCAAACAGAAACTCTTGACTAAAAGTGGCTAAGTGCAATTGCTGGAAACAGTCATAGTTTTTCTTTTTTTTTTYCCCCCTGAAAAATAAATGGAGCACTTGCAGGTATCAATCTGTCCAAAAGACAGATGTGACTGTAAAAACAACAAGCTGTAACACACATTTGATTTCCTTTGGGGATCTCCAACTTTTTCTTGTTTCACCATTTCACATTATTGCTTAATCAAGAAGAACCTGGCATGAGATAAAGGGGAGAGAGAGAAATGATGGGMCTGCCTAATGCTATATCCTATCAGTGCTGTGTGGGAAGAGTGTTACTGTGTTTTCTGTCTTGGAGCCAGATCTGATTTACTCAAAATTATTTAACATTGTTCAAGGAGTGAAAGAGGAACTAAATTATATTCCTATCTGGCTTTACAGTGGTTTGTGTTGTCATGGCAATGTGAAATGGTTTTTTTGTGATACTGGGGAGAGGCAGTTCATGCTTTCATGTGGGCTGTAAGAAACCTGACCTCAGCTCTGTCTTGTCAAGACTCAAGCCAGCAAGAGAGTGAGTCTCAAACACCTATTCCAACCTGTGAAAAAAGACCTGTGATGTGCCAATTTTACACATATTCCTTGCTAATCCACATCATTCAATTTCTTTTAATCTTCAAAGTGTGCCTCAATAAGCCTTTCTTTGTAAACATTATTCATAAAGGATACCTGATCTGATAGACTATGATTTATTTGCCACAGGTGGGTGTTTTCTCTCATGGACTTTTTTTCGCCATTTATGTCATTTCTGAGGCTGCCAGATTTACATAAATTTTAATTAACCTTTGCCTAGAGAATGCACAGAAAATGCTTTATGAMTCTAGGTTCACATTTCCATTTCCATGGCTTGTAGGGAAAAGACTGGAAGGAATGGGAGAGTTGTACTTCATTACTGAAGAAAAAAAAAGAAAACACTTCAAGAATGCTCAAGAATTTTCAAGATTTGCCATCATCAGCTTGGATGAAGCCACCTTGGAATGAGGGGAGTAGRTTTTAGTTGTTTTATTAGAAGTATATCATACTACTTGCTCTTGTCTCTAGCAGACAAAAACTTGATAATTTTATTTACTAATATAAGCATWTCCTGAAGTATCATATCTTGGTGACATTTTAGGAGGGTGTCACTCTCAGTTGTCACCTCTCTCTGCCCAATATGTGCACAGAAATGAGCTTTTCCAAGCCTGAGCTCCAACAAAGTGGTCCTCCTGTTATGAGCAGTCTGGGAGTGACTGTTCTTGGAGAACTTGGAGAAATCACTGATTTCTGTCTCCTGCTCAAGCTTTGTCAGGAACGAAGCTGTGAATCTGCTCAGAACTTGAACTTTTGGCTTTGAGGGGCTTTAAAGACAACCTGGTCCCTGTGAGAATGCTTTGGTGATTTGGGCACTTGAGATTCACATGTTTGAGTTGTGTTTCTGTCCTCACTCAAGTGCTTTGGCTCGTCACATGAGGACTTCTCACATGGATTTTCAAGCACTTCATGCTTCTATTGCATCTGACCTTTTGTCAAAGCATCCAGAGTGGTTAATTATTATGCTGTGGTTTCCACTGCATGAACAATAACCTCTTTCTTTCCCTAAAGGATTGTTTGTCCAATTAACTGCCTTTGTCTGATATTGTTRAAAAGCCTTGACTTTGGCTCCTTGATACATAATAGCTCTTTCCTGAACCCATTCAAACTTTGAATTCATTGTTAAATTTTAATAATGGCCTCAGAAAAACCATAGGGTTTCACCACTATGCATTTATTCCAAATATAAACCAGCATAAATGATCTAAATAGTGCCCAGTCTTATGAGCTTTGTTTAGTAAAGTCACTTGGATGTTTTGCATGAACAAAGAAGATGGAATAGAAATGAAAGAGCTGCAAAGTCTGCAGATTTAATTAATTKGCAATGTATGGGATTTAGTGGTAGCTGAGGTATGGAAACCAGTGGGATCCCCCACTGTGCCAGGCTGGATCCTCAGACTGGCATCTGACTTTCTTGTGACTCAGTAAAAAGTGGGTGTAGCTGTATAAAACTGTGCATGGAGTCTTACACATAGAAAAAACACAGATGTRGGCCAGAGTTATGTAAAATTACTGATGAGTCTGTGTGGGACACAYATCTCCAACTCTTGTTAGCCCAGTGAAGATATAGAACAATTCTTGAGTGAGTTTTGATGGAGATGCAGGTGGCAGCTGATATTAAGTTCATAGACATGATTTGGACAGCAGATTTTATTGTTTCTTTAAGGRTTTTGGATTTTGTTTTTAATTTTAGCTTTTTTTTTATTTGGGAGGGAAACATTATCTCTTCATACAGCATTCTGTGAATGTTTTGAAGCAGATTATTATTTTTTATGATGTTAGGACACTGCATAATTCTGTTATTCCAGGGAAGACRTATTTTGACTTGCAAGGCAAGACTTAAAAATTTAGATGTTGGCAAGGCAGGACTACACTTGTGAGCTGATTTTCTAAAGGCRCAATAAAGACACTGCAAGTCTACTGAATTCACTTAGTGAAACATGAAAATGCTTCAGATGATAAAATTAGGTTTAACTGGATAACTGAAAACTTCCCTGACAATATTGATGGGATCCTGATAGACTCTAATAGAAACCTGTCTCCCTTGTATATGCCTGATTTATATAATCAGGACACCAAGACAGGATCTGTAGTTTTGAAGAGAATATTTCTTAAAACAAAAAAAAATCCAACAAAAATAAAAGGATTTGCAATATTTGACATGGATCTTTACACTCCAGTTTTTACCTTATAGCTGAGTTTGACAACTAAAAGGAAAATATATAAATTATCAAAAATAAAATGTATTTCCTTGACAGAATGACAAGCACTGGAGAAGACTTTAAATGTAGTCTTGTCTGGTGAGAAAGAAGGATTTTACATTCAACTGTGTCAACTGCCTCTCAATCACATCTAGATATAGACAGAAATTATTTGCCAGCACTGAAATAGAAATCCAGCAGAACACTAAAATTTTAGTACACAGTTGTCTGATTAATCTGTGCCTCAGGCTGGTGGAGGCAGTTTGGCTGCTCTGCAGAGACTTTCAGGATCTCAGTCTTCCATGAGACCTGGSCAGAAGCGGGGGCATTCCCTGGGGATACTTGAAGCCAAAATCTGATCTAATTGAGATGGAAGTAGGAAGGACAGGGTTTGGGGTCCCAGGATGTAGGAGAAACCTTGAATTTGGATGTATAAAACAATGTTTCTAACAGGAGGGCAACCAAAATTTCTGTATATAAAACTTTCTCTGTCCATGTCTGTGGCCTCCAACAGCCACCTAAAGCCAAGAAATCTCTGACAGTGACATAAAAGTTCCATTTTTTCTTATCCAAATCCAGCTGGTAGTTCACTCAGCCGTGCCAGCTTCTGCCTGCTGGTTACATGTGCAAGTCTGAAGCCTCTCAACTCCCTCTGGAGCTGAGATTTCAGCTGAGATTGCACCCACAGTGGGCAACGAGGCTGGAGAGGGGCTGGGAACACAAACCCTGTGAGGAACCCCTGAGGCAGCTGGGGGTGCTCAGCCTGGAGAAAAGGAGACTCAGGGCTGCCCTCATCACTCTCTGCAGCTCCTGAAAGGTGCCTGTGCTCAGCTGGGGCTGGGCTCTTTCTSCAGCAGCACTGACACAACCAGAGCACACAGCCTCAAGCTGCACCAAGGGAAATACAGGTTGGATAGCAGGAAAAAGTTTTTTATTTACAGAAAGATTGATAAAGTTCTGGAATGGCTGCCTGGGGAGGTGGTGGAGTCCCCATCCCTGGGTGTGTTTAACAAAGCCTGGATGTGGCACTGGGTGCCAGGGTTTAGTTGAGCTGTTGGGGCTGGGTTGGACTCGATTTTCAGATCTCTTCCAACCTGGTAATTCTGTGAATCCTGTGAATTTTCCCAGGAATGGATGCTCCCTTAAACACCCTCATTTANAGGTGCCTGTGCTCAGCTGGGGCTGGGCTCTTTCTGCAGCAGCACTGACACAACCAGAGCACACAGCCTCAAGCTGCACCAAAGGAAATACAGGTTGGATAGCAGGAAAAAGTTTTTTATTTACAGAAAGATTGATAAAGTTCTGGAATGGCTGCCCGGGGAGGTGGTGGAGTCCCCATCCCTGGGTGTGTTTAACAAAGCCTGGATGTGGCACTGGGTGCCAGGGTTTAGTTGAGCTGTTGGGGCTGGATTGGACTCGATTTTAAGATCTCTTCCAACCTGGTAATTCTGTGAATCCTGTGAATTTTCCCAGGAATGGATGCTCCCTTAAACACCCTCATTTATTCGAGGTCAGCCCTGCTGCCTTCCCTGCTGCACTTCAATCCCTCAGGATCCCTGGGATGCAAACGRGGCCCTTGCTGCTCCGTGCACTTCTGTTTAAGGCAATCCCAGAGGAGTGGTAACTAAGGAAAACCGTCTGCAACCTGGAGYTTTAAAAATAGAAGCAGATGGCTGCAGCTCTGCAACCAGCTGGGCTGCAGTTTGTAAAAGCTCGTGAGCGATTTTAAGGTCAGGCCTGCACTGTGGGAACAAACAGCCCCTGTTGTGTTTGAACTGGAGACTGAAAAATGAGCCACAGCAGGAGCTGCTCTCTGATTCTTTTCAGAGCCTTTCAGGAAGGTTGTCCTGCTTTGTTCCTTCAGCCAAGCAGACTGGAGATGGGACGGGGCTGGCTGTGCTACAGAGAACATCCCTTGTCAAAATGCTGAATTCTTTTTGCTTGTCTCCCTTTCTTTCATCTTTTATTTCAGATATTCTTCACTRACTTTTAACCTGACATGATTTGCTTCTCCTCTTCTTCACATTGGAATATGTCATGCTCCAATTTTAGAATCATAGGATGTTTGGGTTGAGAAGGAGCTTAAAGGTCATCTCATTCCAACCCACTGCCATGGGCTGGGACACATTTTGCTGAACCAGATTGCTCAGATGCCAATTCCACCTGGTCTTGAACAGTTTTAGGGTTGAGGCATCCACAAACTCTCTGGTCTTGGTATCTTTCTTTGCTTAGCACCTGTCCCTGATGATGATGATGATGATGATGATGATGCCTCAGGTTTTAGAATTTATGTTTTTCAGATTCTGTGCTGCTTTAGTGTGTGGGTCTGGGCTTCACATCAGGGCATGCTGAGCTCTGTGCACAGAACAGGGAGACAAAACAATTCCTGCTCCAGCTGGGCACCAAGGACAAATGATCCAAATCTCAGCCCCAGAGCACAAACACCGTGGGCTGGAGAGAGAAAAACAAGCAAGGTGCAAATGGAGCAGAACTGATCCCAGGGAGAGACCCTGGGAGCGCTGGTGCATTTTGGGGCCATTTTGGTCCCAAAGCTTTGACTTGGACTGTGAATGATGCATCTTTTATTTTGTTTTTTATTCTCTTTGTCTTGAATTCCTATCTATTTTTTCCACAGAAGAAAGACAATTTTCTTCAATATATCAGGTTTGAAAAAGATGTTCTAAAGTATTTGCAGACATGGATTTCCTTCTTATTGTGTCTAGAACATTTCTATAAAATGCTGTAGAAGTTACTGTCTCACAGCTGGCTGAAAATATCTGGATGTCTTACTTGATTTCTTGCCTTTACCCAGCCACCTCATAAGAATTTGAAATGACAACAAATATTAGGCTGATAAACAAATAGGGACACAGTACTAGCTGAACTACCTGAAGGCAAAGCTCACATTTCTTCCAGTGAGCAGCAAACCTTTGATGACATCTGAGTGGTGAAGGACATGTGTCATCCTTCAGTGATGGAGTTCTGAAGTGTATTTGTGTTGAACAAGAAAACCACACCCCTGAGCTGTCAGGACAGGACTTGAGGCCTCTTGCAGAGAGRTATCAGYGCAATCTGAGCAGCAGAAAGGCAGRRATCATATGGTGGGTACAGTATCCAGCCCATGTTTGCTGCCATTATGTCACCGAGGAACACACCTCCTCCCCTGAGCTAACGGAGAGACAGGAAATCTAAAACCAGCATTTATTCCAGCAAATGCAATCTTCAAGAGTTTTCTCCACGGATTAAGTCATTTCAAGGCTTTGTCAGACAGCTTAAAACAATCTGAAGGGTGGCCAAAAGAAATGACGGCTGCTAGACTGGGCTGCAGCTGGGACTGAAAGGTTGACAATGGCTGAGGTGGGAGAGGGAAGTGCTGCTGCCCACGCAGATAAGTCACTGGATGGGAAAGCTTTGCCAAGCCAAGGCCTGCTGCAGTGGAAAGCACATTGTCTTCASGGCTCTCAGCTGTGTCAGAGCCCTCCTGCACCATGGGGAGTTAATACCTTGAGTTCTATCGGTTTCTCYGGGTCTGGATTGAAGGCACTTGAGACAGTAGTTCATGTTTGGACCCAGGTGTTTATTATTTCTTATCAGTAAAACAGTCTCACCACCATGAGTTCAGTAGCTTTTCATCAGCAAGGCACAAAATGGCCAACAATCTCTTGTTCCAMGGTCTTTTAAGGCTAAACTATTTAATTAAGAAAGGACACCTGGATTATTATCCAATAATTGATCCCACAGAGCCCACAATGTGGACTTTTCTGTCCAATTACAAAATGCCACCCAAACCCATGAAGAAGAAGGTAAAGAAAAACAACTTGCCTCCACTCTAAAAYCTCCATCTTGCTTCRTATTTATTTCTATATTCTAAAACYCCAAACTCGAAGTTTTSCACCCTGTGATATTACACACTTCTAACCAACTACACTCCCATAATCCCAGTACTATCAATCCATTTTGGAAGCCTGTTCCATGACCTCAGGTCAAATGCAGTGTTCTCTTGTGGGTCTGTGCCTTTAAGCCCAGAAAGTTTAAAATTCTCAGCATCCAGGATTCCAACAAGTTCCTTTGGGCTCTTCTTGCACAGCCTCCTTTTTACTGGCTGGGAAAGAGGGATGAGCAGAACACACTGTGATTTAGTGAGAGAAAGGCCCTTTGAAGACAATCAAAACACAGCCTGAAGGTACTGGGAGGGGATAAGACCAGTGCAGCTTGCCAAGGGAAACCTCCACGATTTTTGGTTGAAGTGTGTTGGACACAGAGAGGTTTCTCCCAGGAGTTGTCTCTCCCCTGTCCAGCTCTTACCAAGGACAAAAGCCAATTCTCAACCTCCCAGTGTGACAGAGACACTTTGGGGATGGAGATTTCCCTGCTCTCTCTCCCAAGGCTGGCTCCAACAAGGTGCACAGAGCATTTGACAGCTTGACAAATGTTTTTCAGCACCATCCAAGTGCACTTCTTGGTTGGGCCCCTCTCTCTTCCTCACAAAGTGGCTCTGTGTTGTCCCTTTGGCAGCCAGAGACAGGGCTTGTTATTAACCAGTCTGAAGGACTCTGCTCTTTAAAGAAAAATAAAAATAGATCCTTCACACCAGCAGAATAAGGAGACAGGGAGACCCAAGTAACTTGCCAGGAAGTTCACATGGGTGGGTGGGATGYCCAATGTGTTTTCTCCATCCCTACTCACAAAGATTTGGGTGTCTGCCTCTCATAAATATAGCCAGCAATGAAAAGAACTGGGAAAGGAATGGGTACCAGCAGGGATGTGCTCCAATTTAAGGAAAAAATAGTGATTTCTTGAACCTTGTTTAAAAATTTGAAGCAACTCTTCTACWGGGATTTACAAAATGCTGGTGTCTGAAAGGCTTTAATGACCTCACAGACACCAAGAGTGGGAACTGGTGTTTTCACACTGCATCAAGGTGTTTTTTTTTTTTTTTTTTACATCTCAAATTTAAGTTTGCAGTGCCTCTGGAGCATGCATGGGGATGGATTTACAGATTTCATTTCCCAGCCAGGGCACAGGGTGCAGAGTGCCAGCCTGGGGCTGTGCCAATATTGTTGTGTTCTGGGAAAACACACAACGAGAGCTTTTTTGGGCTGTGATAAGGGGTCCAGTTAAGCACAGCAGCAGCCAAGTCATCCCAATTTACAGCACAATGCAGACTGTGATAGCAGTGAAGGTGCAGCATGAAGCTTTCAAATAACATGAGCTAATGTCTAGAAAGTGAGAGTGGAGGAAGGGTTTTGCTCCTGGCCCAGCCAGCAATTCCATTCATGYCTCAGACGAATCATGTTAGGCAATATTTGCTATCCTGAAGAAAAAAAGAAGCAGTATACAAATAAAAKCTGGTWAAAARCCCCCAAAAAACAACAACAACATAAAACCCAAACAAAAAACCAAACCAAAGAATRAGAACAACYRAAAAAAAACCCAAAAAACCCACAACCAAAAAAACTCTACCACCCAAACCTGGAATATTTGCACAACTTCAGAGTATTCTGGTGTCACACTGTAACATGCATGGATGTACAAGCATGGATGTACAAGACAAACACACAAGTTTTACTTTTCTTCCTCTCAGGTGAGATTTTGGAAGATATGGGACTGAATTAGGAGCTCAGATCTCAACATTATTTTCTGGGGACTTCTGTTCCTAATTCACTCACATTTCTGAATGCCTGTGATATGTCATTTTCTGTGTTTTCCTATCTCTGTCTGGGACAGGGGGTTGTGTGTGAAAAATAATTGTATCTTTACATCAACTCAATCACTAGCAGCAAGCTCTGTCTCAATATTTTAATATTAAAACTGCAAACACAACATTTTATTACCATGCAAAGTTCCTGTGAACTTCATTTACTTAAGACCTGCAAATACTCTGAGTTACAGTTTTCATATAGTATTTATTGCCATTTTAATGGATGTAATTACACAGGATGACGTTATAGCAAATATTTGTAGCTTAATATCTATTTCTTCTAGTTTGAGGGTTTAAATCTGATCCTTGCTGTATTGTAGTCCTGTGTGTGTTTTTAATATTTTAAAAAGGCAGGGCAATGCTTTAGCAAGATTTACATCAAACAGTAGAATGTGTAATTAATTAAAAGGATACTCTGGTGTCCCACTGGATCTGGTATTTTTTTTTTTTTCTTCACATTGTGAAGAATTATTGGTTTTTAAAATTTAGATATTCTTTACTTTTTCATTTCTCAGAAAATATTCTATGTGGTGTCTATAAACAAAGCACCATAATGTGGTACTCTCTGAAAGTTGTACCAGCTCTTCYCTGGAGAGCTATTAAAGARGAAAAAAAGAAGAAACAATAAAATCTTGCTTTGAGCTGAGTTATTCYAATTTTCTTGTCCAAGCTGGAAGCATAGAAAAGGAAAAACAAAAAGAAACACTGTGTATTTCAGTATTTAAATGCCTGACTGTTTATGATAATACTGTCATCTGGTRCTTCTGCTTTCTTGGAGCCTTTTGAGGATTTTTTAAATAACTCTCTCCCTTTCATAATTTTAGAAGTGCTTCAGAGGAGATGAAGATGCTACTGATGTAGTTCTGCTGTCTTTTAATACAATTTTCAACTCACTTGTTCACTTTAGCAGATACTTCTTTGATGTCACTGATGGCTTACAATTAAAATTGCTTTTTAAATAGCTCCCTCTCTTCCTCCAGAACTGTTCCTCTTCACCCTCTGGAGAATTATTGCTCAAACTSTCATCTTTAGCCACAAATCTGCCTTTTTGCCCGGGTCAAGTGGGATGAACTCATGACCTTTTCAAACTCCCAGAAGACAGATTCAGTAGTAGGGGACTTACTCACAAGCAGACACAGTTCCTATGAAACTCCCAGAATTGTCACCCAAGCAGTGCTGATGGTCTGCATGTGCTCTGTTAGAGGAAATGAGATTCTTACAGAGGGTTGAGTTACCTTGCACTCACAGCTGGGTCTTTCTGGTCAAATGAGATTCCAGAAGAGAGAAGGAAAAACAGAAAAAACAAAATAAAAAAATCCCCAAAACCAAAAATCAAACCAAAACAAACAAAAAAACCCAAAAAACCAAACCAAACTAAACCAAACCCAAAAAACCCAAACCAAACCAAACCCAAAAAACCCCAAACCAAACCAAACAAAACTCAAAAAGCCAAACCAAACCAAACCCAAAAAAATCAAACCAAACCAACTCAACCCAACCCAAACCAACAAACAAACCCACCAAAACAAAACAACACAAAACAAAAAAACCCAACCCAAACCAAACAAACAGAAAAACTCAAACCCAAMCAACCAACCAACCRAAAAAAACCCCGACAAAAAAAAACCCAAACAAAACAAAAACTGAAAAAGGAAAAAGCTGTTTATTCTATAGAAAGAAGAAAACTAACTTGAAAAAATAAAACAAAGCCCAACCAATATTAGTCACATAGTCTTTGGAAAAAGGTTTATATAGGAGTAYGGACAATGCACACAATAGTAACAGTCAGGAAAAATCAAATATTTCCTGAAAAAGAAAAATAAAATAATCAAAAGTCAGCCCTCATGACCTAAGTGCAAGTGATTATATGTGTGCTGAAAAGGGTGAAACAATCCAACAGCAAAATCAAAAACTAAACCCTTCATCTAAAAGGCTTTCAAAAATCTCCTGAGTTTGGCTCAGGGAGAGTTAATTTTCTTTTTAGTGGCTGGTTCAGTGCTGTGTTTTGGATTCAGCAGAAGGATCATGTTGACACCACGTTGATGTTTTGGCTGTTGCTAAGTTGTGCTCACATTAAATCAAGGACTTTCCAGTGCCTCATGCTCTGCCAGTGAGAAGCTACACACAAATCTGGAGGGGAGCATGTCCAGGACACCAGCCTGGACTGGCCAAAGGATGTTCCATCCCATGGGACACCATGGCCAGTGCATAAACTGGGGGAAGTGGGGCTAATCACAGCCAGGGGACGGGTTTGGGTGGTTTCAATCACTCGGTTTCAATTTGGGTTTCTATAACTGGGTGGTGACAAACTGCATTGTGCATCTCTTGCCTTTTTGGGTTTTATGGCACTGKCTTCCTCTGCTATTTATAATAATTATCATTAAAAGTTGTAATAATTATCATTAYCGTTACTATTATCTTTTATTTGTTTCAATTATTAAACTGTTCTTATCCCAAACCATGACTTGTATTTGCTTTTCCAGTTTTCCTCCCTAACTCATCACAGAAGGGAAAGAGAGTGGTTCTGTGTTGTGCTTTGTTGCTAAATCTGGATAAAAATTTTTATAATGTGTTTTATCCACAGGACACCACTTCTTTCTGTGCTGATGTTCAGAGTTTCAACCCCACATTAATGGGTTTGATCAGAGGCAAGCAGTGATCTAATAACCGTGGTGAGATGCCTGCTGTCARCATCAAAGGCTGCACTTCTGGAGGCAGAAATTCCAGCTGGGACATTCTTGTGTCCTGTGTCACACAAATCAAGATGTTCCCAACACTTTGCTCTCTTATCCTCATCCAAACCTCACATCMTGGAGTCACTTTGGTGTGAAAATCACACGTAGTTCTTGGGCAGGGCCAAGGTGTCAGGAATGATTTCACTGCATGGAACTTCCCAGGAAGTGAGATCCACAAGGGGGCATTGCCTAAAATGGTGAATCAGTTTGGGATGCAGATTTCTGCTTTTTTCTTACTGTTCATGGGGGGAAATGGGTGTTTCTTTGCACTCATCAGGGCAAGACAATACATTTCACTGCTTATTTGTATTTTTCTTACACAAGGAGTGCACACTCACACTGATCACTGCAYTTCATTGCTACCATATGATAAATAAGGAAATTTTTGAGCCTCSTTGCTTATCCTCTAGGAACCTGTCTGATGAGAATTGCTGTTGCACAAGTTCTGCCCTCCCTACATCCCATACCACCAACTTCCCAGAAGTGAAGCAGATTTATAAATGATTTCCTGCTTCTGACAAGGCCTTTTGGCTAAGTTTACAACTCAGCTTTGTTTTCAGTTGTTTGATTTCTTCCTGTAACAAGCCCCTCCCCACCCCAGCATGGATGTGGTGATTTGATAGTTGGGTGGCTGTCCTGACACAGCAAGAGGAGAATGAGAGAGGGAAATTACTACACTTCCCCTGTTCTGAGCAGAGAACAAACGGGAAGCTCGATGACTTTTGCTGTTTCAGAGGTCAGTGGGTCACACTGTCCATTTCCAGTGAGATGGCTCAGTCATTYTCAGCCCTCTTCTTTTGTCTTTACGAGGAACAAAGCTTAGAAAACCACATAACCCAGATGCTCCCTGCAGTTTAACTTCACAGAATTCAGAGAACTCCCAGAATGAYRAGATTKGAAGAGACCTTCAAGATCATTGAGTCCAACCCAACYCCAACACCTCAACTAAACCCTGGCACMCAGTGCCACATCCAGGCTTTGTTAAACACACCCRGGGATGGGGACTCCACCACCTCCCCGGGCAGCCATTCCAGAACTTTATCACTCTTTCYSTGAAAAAGTTYCAGCAGGCTTGTGATCAGCTGGGAGAAAATAAGGGCARAGCCATCTTCCTTACAAAGAAAATGTGAAACCCTCCAGACAGCTCATTGATATGGAAATCCCATAGTTCCACAAGAACTGTCCAGTTCTGTGAGCAGGAGGAACTGAAGGGCTGCAGAAAGGCGGAAAATTCTCCAAGTTATTTCTTACTCTCTAGAGCCAATCTTTGGCAGAATTGTCATGGTCCTTTTGGTCACATTTAGGTTGGGAGCAAAGGCTTTGACACATTGGCTTTTACATGGAAGCATTTAAAAGAATCTTTAAAATTTTGAGTTGTTTTTTTGTTGTTGTTGTTTATTTGGGGTTTTTTTGGGTTGGTTTTTTTTTGTTTGGATTTTTTTTTTGTTGTTACAATATATTTATAAACACTGTAACTCTTCTATTAAATAAAGCAGAGGGACCAGAGTGAGCTCAGACAAAGCTGCAAGAATGGAGAAGCTGGGTAAGCAAGATCCAGAAGAAACCTTAAAGAACTGGGTGTGTGATTCCAGAGGGAAAGGAAGATTCRTGATTAACTGAGGATGGTTAAAATAGATGTTACATAAGAGACAAGCATCAGTTATTCCTTCTCATCATTATGGGCAGGAGAAATGGGTTTACAAGACAGCAGGGAGGAATTAGACCAAATATTAAGTAAAACATCACAACTACAAAAAAATCTTCATAACTACAAGGAAAACCAGGCAGTGGAGTTGGTTGCCAAGGAGAGGATGTGAATCACTGTCAGTGAAGATGTCTGTAGTTGAACAGCCATCTGTTGCAGAATTAAATCTCGATTGTAGTATTAGATTAGGGTTAAAACACTTAGTTATTGCTGTTATTGCAGTTAGAGCAAGTCTTGCATAACTGGTATTCATAATTATGGATAACCCAAGAGAAACCTGCATTTTTGGTTTTTGTTTCAGGTTTTGTTTCCTTTTTTTTCCTTTTGTTATGCCCTGTGTCTATGGAGGATTGTGTAATAAAACAGCTGCTACATTTTGCTTTTCCTTTTATTTATCTATTACAAGAAACCACCAAGATACAGCAAATATAATGGGAGAGAAAGGGAATATGTCTCTTGGTTCTTCCAGTAAACTTCCAAAATCTGTTTGCATCCCAGGAAGCTGAATAAGGAATTCCTTGTAAGAAAAAGAGGTACAGATATGCCTTAGTATAAATTATAGTGAGAAAAAAGTCATGGTGAGCTGTCCCTTCTCTGTTTATCATAGCATTATTAAAATACATTAAAATTTGAAATTTGTCTCTTCCTGTCTTGTCTGCTGCAAATATGGATGGTTTTTATCATACATAGGGCTTTAATTCAGGAAGACACAAACTTATGGAGGGTACCAGGAGCTTTAAGGAGTAAGCAAAAAGAACAGTGATCAATTCTGATTTTTAAAGATAGCACTTAGGAGTGGGACAATGGAGAATCTGTGGGGAAAAAAAAAAACAATTTCTTATAGACAAAACCCCTGAGTCTTTGTAAACTCCTGCTAAATTATGGAGCTACGGAAKTGTTAGATAAAATATGGCAATCAGATTATAGACGTCCTGATCAGTCTGTAGAGTCTGAAAAAGAGGCTTGGTTTGTTGGATTAATTTCTTTTTTGTCTTTCTACTGAGCCCTGAAGTTGGCATTGGGATTTCAAACATGCAGTCTTCAAAATTAAAATAGTTCCTGATCTTTCTAGAAAGGCAATTCAAACCTGTGCATGAAAAGACATTGAATCTGGTGACTTGTTGGAAAAGAGACAGAATTTATTATTCCCCCAAACTTGAAAATGTGTCATAATCATCACAGTTGAACCATTTCCACACTCATCTATACTTTTATTTTTATATATTTCTTGCTGTTTTCCTTCAAAATCTTTTATTCCAGTTTTTCCCGAAGGTGAACAGTTTGTCTGAGCTGAGAACTATTTCTACGGCCCATAGGTTTGTAAAGAGAGAGCCCTTCCATGTTATTATGTCATTTCCTCAAATAAGGGTCTGTGTTGCAAGATAGAGGAGTTAATTATGGTTCTCTTTTCTCTTTAGTCAGTCCTGAATCACCACGTTGTGTAATTACTCAGCTACTACTGTGCAATCAAAATAATAACATGTTTCTTACTTTTCTCATCACTATTGTAACCAGTTCAACCAGAACCCTTACTTTTTGGCCCAGAATGTGAGAGTGTGAAACCATTTGCAGAATGACCACAGGCACAGGCTTATCTGTGGCCCATGGGCCACCAAGAGAGAAGAGTTGACTTAAGTCATCTCATGCCACTCATAATTAACACCACCATCACCACTTGGGTGTCACTGACTTCATTGTTGGGCTTTTTTTTCCCTTCCAGTCTGAGCCCCCACTCTGATGGGTGCTGTGTGAAGATGCCTGACAATTACTGAGTCTCTAGAAATTAAGATCTCTGAGCAAGAGGTTGGTCTCTGACCTCACTCAAATTTTGACCCTTCTTCTGTCCATTTATTCTAGAAGCAGCATATCACAAGAACTTTAAATTAGTGTGATTAGCAACCCTGTCTGGATGTGAGGCTCCCACCAAGCCTCYCTATCACTCCCCTCCTCAGCAGGATAGGAAGGAAGGGAGGGAAGGAAATAAATTGGATAAATGTCACAGGTCAAGAAAAGCCTGCTCAATAAAGCAAAGGCATCATGCAGAAGCAAAGAAAAACAAAAGATTTATTCTCTACTTGGTGTCAGAAGGGGCTGTTCAGCCACTTCCTGGGAAGTAGGGCTTTAGTACACTTGGTGGCTGCTCTGATAGACAGATGCTGTGACAACAAATGCCCTCCCAGACCCTTCTCTTAAGTTTTATTGCTGAGCACATGTGATGTGGTGTGGAGCATCCTTCTGGTCAGGTGCTAGGTTGTGAGTTCAATCCCTTTATGGGTCATTCATTTCAAAGTTGGACTTGATGATTCTTTTGGGTCCTTTCCAACTCAGAATATCCTGTAAGTGAGGTTTGGATCAGTTGTCCTGACTGTGTCTTTTCTCAAGATCCTGCCCAACCCCTGCCTAGTAGTGAGAGAGAAATGTTGGACAAAATCATAGAAWCTCAGATTGGTTTGGGTTAAAGAGAGATTAAAGCTCATCTCATTCCAACTCCCCTGCCATGGGCAGGGACACCTTCCACTGTCCCAGGGTGCTCCAAGCCCTCTCCAGCCTGGCTTGGACCTTTCCAGGGATTCAGGGGCAGCCACAGCTTCTCTGGGCACCCTGCGCCAGRGCCTCCTCAGCCTCACAGGGAACAATTTCTTCCTGAAATCTAAACCAAGTTCCCCTCTTTAGTCTGAAGCCATTTCCCCTTGTCCTGTCACTCCAAGCTCTTGTAAACAATCTCTCTTCATCCTTCTTGCAGGCTCCCTCCAGGTACTGAAAGGSCACAACAAGGTCACCCAAATCCTTCGCTTTTTCAGGCTGAATAATCCCAATTCTCCCAGCAGAGCTGCTCCATCCCTCTGATCTTCCTGGTGCCTYCTCTGGACTCACTCCAACAGGATGATGCTTGGCAGTAGCCAAAATGCTCCTGTATCCCCAACACCTTTCTAGCCACCAACACACAGCTCAGCTGCTCTGTGGAAAATTAATTCCACCTCAGCCAGGCCCAGCAGAGCCAGGGACAAGGTCCAGACTGAAATCTGGACACCTTTTTTTCAGCAGCTAAAGATACATGTGCAGAGGGAGAAATTTCGGACCCAGGCACTCAATGTCCTTGTCCCAACACGATGTCTGTGGACATTTGAGAAAGGCCAGGTATTGAACACACCCATGCTGATGGATTCAGGGAACACCTGTGCTATTCCTGTCCTGCTGGAAGCTAAGCAGGATGAACCAGAGCAGCTCAAACATGAATAACCACATATGGTCAGGTAACTGAATCCCATCCCAGATGTCTGGGTACATATGGAATTCCACAAGGACCTTTTCAATGTGTCAGGAGGCAATTTTCCTTTAGGAAGGTAAAAAAAGTCACTGCCAAAACAAAATTATTCAGCCATCCTTTATAGGTCTCATCACATTGTTCACCTCAGGTCATGAGATGGCTGCACTCTGTGTTCTTGCACTAAAAGGAGTTGRATTTCTTAATGAGCACCACAGAGAGCAAAGCAGAACCACGGAGTCCTGGCYTTTCCAGCATCCATGGTTAATGAATTCCATTTTTGAATGCATAGTACTCTGGTATTGTCATTAGTCAGGGGGAAAAAAAGACCAAAAAAGCCTCAGTGGTGTCTGTCATCAGCCCACTTTTTCTCAATCTCTCCCATGATTMTGATGTTCAGGGATTTACTGATTATCTTAACCTTTGGCCAATGATACAATCAAAAGAACAGCCACTGCCCTTCCCAAAGTAAAATTTGGCAGAGCAATGGCTCGAGAGAAATAAATGTGATTTTGTAAAAGAACAGGGTTATAATTTAAGAAATTAAATTGCTATCCACCTGCTTAATTAAATACAAATGTTCCTTCCTGAGTGAATTTTGCTTAGTCCCTTAGTGGCCAGGATAGCAACAGTTTATTAGAGAAGAGTTAGGAAAAAAAATACCTCAGTCCTACTCTATTCAATGAAAAAAGAAAGGCCCCTAAAGACTGCTTCAGTGAGTCTCTTTAGTTTATTATTAATATTCTAGCACTATCTGTGGTTTTCTGTATGGTGTATCAAGAACAAATGGGTTTGCTCCTTACTGAGAGCATGGCAAACATTCCTATTTCCACTGAATAAGATCTTTTTTTTGCCAGGAATTGTTCCATTAATTTAGAGAAATAATATCCCTTTTATATCTTATTCCTACTCATTCTTTCAGTAAAAATATTTTGTGATTTTACAAGGTTTAGAACATTTGCACAATGGAGCTCATACTGAAGTTCWTCTCAGAGACATGAGTGGTAGTGACAGTTTCAATCTGTTGTCTAGAAAAAAAAATGGGCAGAAAAGTTGTCTTTTCTCTCATTAGTTTTTGAACATAAAAAAAAAAAGTAGAATAATTAATTCTGTTTTTCCTGCCAGTTTGACTAGGAAATGAATTCCTGGTGTGGAAGAGGAAGTATGACACTATTATAAACTGTTTTCTCCTCTCAAATTCTACTCACTTTGCCCACCCCTAAAGAAAACTCTCTTGGTACAGCACTTCAAGGACTGATTCTCTGTGACTGATAGAATTCCAAAGAATACAGGAAAACAGCTTGAAAAGACTTAAAGACATAACCAAATAATTGTCCATCCCCAAGGCAGTCTAAKACATCACTCCCATGGTGTTTGTCAKATCTTTTTCAAAACCYATCCAATGATGAAGATTCTACATTTTCTTCTCTTCATTTCTTAAAGATTTTAACAGTTTTTACTGACACAAAGAGTTTTCCAGACATCCTATCCACAATTTCCCTCTTGCACCCTTAGCCAGTGTCTTTTTGTCGACCTGACACAGCAAAATTATTCCTCTTTCCTTTCCAAAGGTCTTTTATTATATGAGATGTGCCATGTCACTGTGGTGTAGTGGAAGGTGTCCCTGCCCACAGCAGGGCRTTGGAACTGGATGATCTTTARTGTCCCTTCCAACCCAAACCATTCCATGACCCTGAGGTTCTGTGATGTGTCCACTTCATCTTCTCTTTTGGCAAAACCATTGCTTTCCTTCTGACCTTTCCCCTTACTCTGCATTTTCCTGGCCTCTCCTCAAATTCTCTGCTTGCCTCTGGATTCTTTTCTGCACATCCAAAGCTTTCTTGAAAAATACTTCCTAAAAAGGCTYCATCTTAGACTGGCCAAGTTGCTCTGGCAGTTTGACTGCTTACCACCATAAGTATTGCTTTATGYAGGAAATAAGTAATTCCCTCATTTATACACCCAATAATTTTGCCCTTTGTCTGCTATTGTGACATCACTGACATCATTTACTCACCTTGTGTAGCCGCCTCAACCCTTGGGTGCTTTCTTGGAAGTCTGTTGATTTTTGCAGCTGTTTCTGTTGTATTTTATCCCGAAATTCTTAGTGTAGAAAGTGAATTACTTTCTTTCTCTGATGTATGGCACTGGTTGAGTATGACCAGCAGAYAATGAGGAATTATGAATTTAAGGACAATCTTTAGAACTTGTAAGGTCCTAATGAGTAACTAATTAAAAGAGGAAAAAGAGAGAGAGATATTTTGGACCACACAGTAATCATCTTCCCTTATTTCAGCATCCAAAAAGTTCTGGGGTTTTTTTGTTTTACCCCATTAAAAAAAATGTTAAATGCAGCACTCAAATGGTGAAGTCTGTTTGTCTGGAAACATCATCTGACGAGCACCTGCCCTCTCCTAAAACTGGCCCCACTCCCCTACCAGGGACTGCYGTCTCTCTTCCACTGCCAGCATTTACAAGGTGCCCTGGGAAACTGATTCTGCTGGGGGAAAAAAAAGTGTGTTACTAGTCTGGATCAGCTCCCTGCTCCTGCTCCGTGCAATGCCCACAAATAGCTGTGGCAGGGAGGGAGCAGCCCAAAAGAAGTTGAARTGGGAGAGGAAAGAAGAGCTGAAGCACTGTGTGGGCAAGTAGCTGTGCCATAGCCTTGCTGCCAAGCTAAAAACRATTATCTCAGTGGAAATAAAACCAATCAAGCACACTGGTACAGGCCCCAATATTCTAGTGCTTAAACAGATTTAATTTCACATGATAAAGAGTTAATGCTCTACATTTTGTGCTGTTTAAGCAGCTTTAGTTGAAATCCATCAGCCCATTTCATCCATGACATGAGCAAAATGAGAAAAATTATCAACCTCTTACACTGCAAGGAAGAATTAATTTAACTGCCTAATTATTGACTCTGCATATTTTTCAATCTTAAAAAATGATTATTCAGGGCCTCACTTATAATTCTTCTTTGAGTTMTGGGCTGTATAAAGTTTTGAACATTCCCTTTTTTCCTGGGAAATGAAACATTCATCCRTCACGTCTGCACAGCAAAACCGCCTATTCTTGGAGCTGTGGTTAAATGACTTAGGCCCAGCCTTCCTCCTCCCCTCCCACACCTTCCCTCTAAATTTCAATAGTATTAGAGAAACGTCATGGCAATAACAGACTCTGTGAGACACCACTAGGGATTGAAATTTCCATCTATTTCTCTGTAGATTTGYTCCCAGTATCACAAATTTCACCACAGCAGTCTGTGCCCATCAGGGTGACCTTGGTAGCCCACAGAAGCATTCCTAGCTCCATTTTCACTTTGGACACTGCTGGTTGCATTAACGGCTTCAAGAAAAATGCCACCTGTAGCTTTTTCCCCCCCACTACTGAATTTTAATACCTGGTTTTGGACATGTTTTTTGGGAAATATGAAGCTGCAGCAATGTCATCTCAGAAGCTATAACTATTGAACTCAAATTGTTTGCTTTTAGCTTTGGAAGATCCCTGGGGTTTATATGTCAATGAAGTAAGTTGCTACTGCCTTTTTTTAAGTTAGATTGCRAAATAATAATTTAGAGTATAAAGGTTTCCTCCATCTTTCCATCATCATAAGAAAACTAAAGTCATAAATTATGGACTTGTTTAGATCAAAAGGGACCATCCAATTCCAACCCCCTGCCATGGGCAGGGACACTTTCCACTATCCCAGCCCTGTCCAACCCTGTTGAACATTTCAGCTTTAGATTAATATATGTGTAAATGTCTTTGTAAGTACAAGAGTTTCCCCAGAGAAGTTGTGGAAACACCATTCCTGCAAGTATTGAACCCAGCCTAGATGGGGCTTGGAGCAACCTGGTGYTGTGGAAGGTTGGGACCAGATGATTTTAAGGTCCCTTCCAAGCCAAAGCACTCTGTGATTCTGTGATAATGCAGGGGTGTTGTAGAGGGAGAAAAAGGGGCAGAAAAAAAAATCCAAGAGGTTTTTATAAGTTTTGGGATGTTGTTCTATGTGTAGAGACAAGAGTGCAGAAGCAGGGATGGCAGGGCTGGGAGGAGGCAACAAGTTATYGTGAAATCAGCCAATATTTTACAAACTGTGCAAACTTTCAACAAAAACTAAAAMCATTCCACAAAAGCTGCAAGAGAATCCTTGAGAGAGTCATGAAAATGCCAGGTTTTCACCTTTGGAAAGCTCAAGGGGAGAAAAGCAGCTCCTTTTACTGCATATCCAGTGTGTCCTCTGCAGCTGTGCCATCCTGAAGGCAAACTGCCACCACTAGAAAACTTGGCAGAGGAGCTGCTGGAACAGGGAGTGTGTTGATGGTGGAGGTGATGAGTGGAGAGAAGATGTAGTAATTACTGATCTACTACGTGCCTGCCTCTGCTCAGGAGGAGTGTGGGAGCAGGCTTGCAGAGGTGGTGGTGTTCAGGGACTGGTAGGAAGTGAGAAGTTTGTGCCTGTGGAAAACTSGTCCTTCAGATGTGCTTTTATGGTGAAACTAAGCAGCTCGAAGTTCTGTTGGTTATTGTGGAAACTTTTTTGTTTAAATGAAAAAAAAAAGTTATTTAAATGAAATAATAATAATAAAGACTCACAAGCCCATTATTTTCCTTTAGACATGTCTTTCTCCTTAACCACAAACAGCTGGAAATTTGCACACAACAGCGACAGTAGGAAGGAACTCATTTTAATGGAATGTCTGAGCAGCAGAGTGGCAGGATCAGGCTGAAAACACAGAAAAGCCAGGTTTTCCAAAATGATCCATGGTGATCAGAGCTCCTGTATGGGAGATTTCAGCATAAAACCCCTCCATACCAATATTCATTCTGCCCGAAAAATGAAAACCTTTTGAGATATCTTTCACTGGGCTTTCTCTGTGTTCCCTCCTAGGATGAAAAGTGGCAGGCAATGCCTTCTGTGGTTTTTATAGCCATGACTTCAACAGYACTGAATAAACACACTGAGTGCTTCAGATGTGGTGGCTGAAATGGAAAATTCTGATGTGGACACCAGAAGCTTACTCAGAAGCAATTTATTTTTCTAATACATGGACCAAAAAAGAAAAAAGTGCATCCCTGTGGAATGGGAGATGTTGCTTCTCTGAAATGGGTCTGTTCATGATCCTTCTTCAAACACTGGTTGAAATGGCTGTAGGGTGCATGGTCAGTAGACAATTTGTGCTGTTTAAGCRGCTTAAAGGTTATTAACCCTAAAGCACTGATACATTGCAGGAAACCTCATGGATGCTCAGTCAGATTTTTTTTTTCTTATATCTGCAATGTTTTTGGGAAGAAGGGAAATGTGTTGGAAATCTGGCATGAGCTTGTGATGACAGCACTGGTCATGATGGTTTTATAAGATTTTCAAGGGTTATAATAACATTAAATGTTTTTAAGACAGTTAAACCTCCCTGTTATAGTATAACTACTGAAAGCACTTTGAATTCAGGACAACCTGAATATTTACACACTCCCCAAATGGGAATACCAGGTAATCAGCAAAATGCAGGTAAGAACAGAGTATTGTCACCAAACATTATTTTGAAGGTATGTGTGATGGTGAATCAAAACTCTGTAGGTTTAATTTCTCTTACCAGCTTTTTTCATTACTACTGAAAAAGTAGATTTAACATTATGGGCTGATTTTTTCCATGTTACACCTCTGCAGGGAAATCTTGCAGTTCTTGAGATTCTGAAGCTTCTGAAATGAGTTTAGGAAAAAGTATGAGATTTGCCCGTGAGAAATACATTTACAAGTGTTCATTTACCAGTCTGGGGCTTCATCCTCAGGAATGAGCTGATTAAAACTGACAGGAAYACAGCTCTAATTTTATTTTAGACAAGCCTTTGAAAGTTAGCATAATTAAGGAAGGTATAAGGCTTTAGAGGAAAATTAAATAAATCTTTAAGCACACACTGCAAAGAAAATGTGCCCACTTCAGCTCTCCAAAGACACTTCTTGCATTGGATATGCTCAGTTCCCTCCCAGACCCAACCTACARCCAGGCCCTGGAGGCTTCAATCCCACAGATATTCCCAAAAGTAGGTACAACTTCAGTTCCTCACAGCTGTGACAACTCKGGGAGGTGAGAGGCTTCTTTCCAGGCTCTCAGCATTCCCACAATCTGTGTAGGGAAGCAGACAGAAAATACCTGAAATATCTGAAGAAAGATGAGCAGGRTTGATGGACAAAGAGCAGTGCCAGAGGTGGAAGCAGGGTTGTAGGATGGACTTTTGTGTGGGAAGTTGGGAGCTGGGGGTTATAAATTAATTTAAGGAATGGCATGAGATGAGAATAGAAGAGCAGAAAACAACATTTGAAAGGGATTTTATATCTTGAGTCTCTGATCTTGCAATGTTGACACTTGCCTAATGTTGATGGGGAATTTGAAGTCCTTCAARGTGRTACRAACTGAGAGACAAATGAAATAAATTTCCCTTTAGCTCTGAGTGAGAATGGGCATTTCTGGAGTGGGATTCAGCTGGCCTGCCTTGAAGCTCAGGATGAGATGAATGAGCTGAGTGTTTGTATTTCTAGACTTTGGCTAAAGGACTTGACTCATTGACATTCAGACACTGAACTTTCAGAAGTCTGAAGCAAACTGGGAAGAAGAATCCTCWGTGAATTTTGCCTTCAACTCAATGCCTAAACAGGTACACAGCAAAATTTGTGTTTAAAGGCCTGTCAGTAGGGTCTGATTTTGCATTTTAAAGTGCAGCACTGTGGTCATTACACTCCATAAAAACACCCAGATACACTGGACCCATATAAGAAAAAGATTTCATTATCAACAATTGACAATAACTGTTAGGAGAGTGTTTCTCTTATGCCAATCATCTTGACTTAATACAGGATCAGTAACATTTAGAGCTGTCCATCCCCCCAAAACCATTTTGTATTGAAAGAAATGAGTCTTGCCAGGAGCATAGAGAATTCCCATAATCCTGGCATCAATCACTCAATTCATCCAGTCCAGTCTTTGGGCAAAATCAAAAAGTTGCAAAGCTTGAACACAGCGTGCAGAATTGTTAATATTTATCTCCCACTTCACATCCCTGTTACGTCACTTCTGTGCAAAAAGATAAATGCTTCAAGCCTGCAACTGAGAGGAGAAAGAGAAGCCAAAAAGCAGGTGAAAGATGCTAAGAGAAGCTGAAGAAGTGAGGTCTGGCTCTTGTTTTGGAACATGAGCTCTTGTTCTTTATATCACTGTGCCCTGCACATCCTGAGTCTGGCAGTGCTTGTAAGTAATTGCATGAAAAAAAAGTTTTTACTTCATTGTGTTTCAATAATTGTTCATTTCCTTGTGGGAACAGATGGTCAGATACAGCTTTATTTTAAATTTTTTTTTATGAGTCTCTTTTCTCTCTGTTTGCTTTGGGTTCCAGTTAAACAAGGCAAGATGCAATGAAAAGTGTGAACAGCAGCAGAAGGGACCCACACTGTGGGATCTTTWTATCAGTTTATTTTTCTGCTTTCTTATGACACACTCAATAAAGAGAAACTCTTATTTTGTGTGTGTGGGCTTTGAAAGACAGTGACAAAGAAGAAAAAACTGRAGGAGGAGGAGGGCTGTTACACCAGAGCAGCTGAGTTTTGATAGAGTTTTCTTTATTTTCAGATTCTGCTGGGGTTTTTTTTTACAATTTCATCTGCCTTGGTGGTAGCATTGATATTATTTGGCATGTGAGCAGCTGAGATGCTGCAAGTAACAGAGTGGAACCAGCAGGGATGTTTAGAGTATATTTAGAAAAATCCAAAGCCATTAAAAAGCTTGGAGGTCTTGATGATATCTCACTTTGGACAGAGATTGGAAAACCAAGATCACACCAGTATCAGGAAAGGTTTGTGCAAAGCAGGGGCAGATTATTATCTTTGCATTTGAGAATAATCACATCTTCAGCATCTTCCTTTTGCCATGCCTCCTCTCCATCCTTTCTTTTTCCTGGGAATCTCCTCCCTGAAGGGCCCTTTCATGAGAGGTGGCACAGCAGCTTTGGTTTTTTTCTTCATTGAGGAAAATAAACTACTGTGAAATGGCTGAACAGACTTTTTACTGATGTGAAACAARAGATTCCTTTGTATCACCTGAGTGACAAACCCCCTTCCCTGATTGATCTTAAGTAGAATATCAGGATTCAGTGCTAATGGYTAAAAATATGACTGAAGAACTCTCTAAGAACCTGCCTCATTTACCCAAGAGAAACAGAAATTTTTTCTACAAAGTTGGGTTGATTTCTGTATTATTATTATTATTATTATACATCATAATAGACTGATCAAAACCAAGTCTATGTGTTAGTGTATAATGAAAATCTCCTAGCATGGGTTTCATACTAGAGGATAGGTGAATAACCCTCATTTGAGTATAAAATGTTTTTCTGGGTGTAATTTGTTCATATGCTTTCTCTGGAAAATATGAACTCAGCTCCTGGAGAGGTTTGGAATGCTTAAGAGACTGACTGTCATGTCCTTAAACTGGGGGTCTGCTAGAGGTAAAGTGCTTTGAGGTGATAAATATACCTAAAATACAGCCTGGGAGTGGAATAAATCTTTTTAGTTTATTTAACRTGAGTTTCTGTCATATCAGATCCGGTCCTCAGTGTCTGCTCAGGCAGTGGCTAGTGCTGACCTGAAAATAAACTGTGACAGCACCTCCTAAGGCTGGCTCTTCTTGAAGGGAGAGGCAACAATTTAAATACCTGGTACTGGATCAGCCTCGTCTTTTCATTTGAGATGCATGTGCTCAATTAAATGTTCTCACAACCTGGAGACTTAGAAAGTAAAAGTGGAAAAAAAGACTTTCCTGGAGTTTCCTGGACTGGTGAATGAGCCAAACAAGCTTTGCTCTTGCCATGAACATTTCAGAGAGCAAAGAGAGTTTTGACAGGCAAAATCTAGCAATGCTTTTCTGCCAGGAGAAATAATTTAGAATAGTGCAAATGGGTGCATTTCCTCCTGCTGAGGTTTTTCTGGGCATGGTTCACTGAACCAAGAGAATGTTGTAAAAGAGATTTTCAGTAAATGGTTTGACTGTTTTTTCTACTGACTAATAAAGCTGCTTCTTGCAATAGCTGTCATACACCGTGGTTAGGGAATTTTCCTGCAGTCACTGTCCAGGGTGAGTACAAGAGGAGAAATAATAAAKGTTGGCATGAAAAGAGGCATCAAGACAGCAAAGCTTTTCAAGACAGATGTCAATTTTCTATAATTCTGCTTGACATTGCATTTCTTAGTGAAGAGAAATGGAGGGTCTCCCTAGACCCCCTGGTTTTACTGATTTGGATGAATCCCTGGGGCATCTCACAGGTCAGATCTTCTCCTGGGGCAGAGCAATGTCTGTGCTCTATTCCATCCATCCTTGCATCCATCCATCCATCCATCCATCCATCCATCCATCCATCCATCATCCATCCATCCCTGCATCCATCCATCCGTCCATCATCTACCCATCCATCCATCCATCATCCATCCATCCCTGCATCCATCCATCCGTCCATCATCTACCCATCCATCCATCCATCCATCCATCCATCCATCCATCCATCCATCCATCATCCATCCTTGCATCCATCCATCCATCCATCCATCATCCATCCATCCATCATCCATCATCCA
>JACDOX010000495.1:171059-196294 GCA_014549065.1 Cardinalis cardinalis
CTCCCCTCCTCTCACACTCACCAAACTCCATTCAGCCTGGAGAAGGAGCCCTGCTTTTCACTGCTGCCTTAAACTGATCCATGGCACTGCTGTCTGCAAATTTGGCAGGAAAACCACATCCTCCTAAAAGTGCRGTAAATGAGAAGCAGATGATCATGCAGGGGAAACATGTGGAGATAATGACATTTTTAACTACCAGGGCCCAAACCCCAGAAAAACAAATGCTGTGTAATTAATCCAGGGCTCTCCAGCAGCCTGAGAGCCTCAAATTTTTGGTCAATATGCAGTTCAAATGCTCTGCAGGCCAACATGAGACATGAACATTAACATGGAGGGGAAAGACCAGCTTATTGGAAAGGACACAATCTGCCCTCTGAATGAACTGAAAGCCAGAGAGTTATTTTCCAAATTCCCTGAATATTAATCTTCTCTGGGTGGAAGAAAACTGAACCATATGCCAGCCACCTGTTCRCCATGCAAGTCTCATCCTGGGTTCATTTTCTGTTTTGTTTCTGTGTTTTTGTGTCTATATTCACACATGCAGAGCACACCAGCACCAGTGGCCAGGGTGAAGAGCTAAATGTCAGAGTATCTCTGATCACAAGTCATCTTTTGGGACTGGGGACAGAGGTTAAGAGGTTAAGTCTGGACAAAACACTTTTTTTTTTTAAATTTGTGTGAAATAGTCCTGTGCACTCCTGCCCAGTGGGTGCATCCTCAGCATTCTGGATGTAACAGCCTGGGCAGATTTTGTCCTTTGCTGCCCAAAGTTCTCAGGGCAGTTCTCAGGGTTCTTCAGATCCTTCTGTGATTCCCATATAAGTCTTAATAAGAACTAAAGGACTGGATGTCTCCTGCTATTGAAACCCTGGGTGCCACTTTTTTCTTTACACCATCATACCAACAAATGCTTTGGTGCAGAATGCATTTTTTTTTTCCCAGTAAAGGAGTTTTGCCTCCCACCCTGTGTAAAGAAAGGCAGATGGCAGAAGGGAGAGAACAGATTCACTCCTTTTAGAGTGAGGAGCTCCTTCAGGTGACAGTTTTGCAGTAATTGTCTGTGATTTCATGGTGATGCTTCTTTGGAGGTTGGCAGGGGTTTGTCTGTGCACAGGTTCTGCAGCATTTCCTGCAGCACTGATAAGAAAATGAKTCTGATCAKGGGCATTGTGCCTTTCTGGGGCCATATTTAACAGGGCCTAGCTAAAGTTAGGGTGCAAATGAATCTGGCACTCAAACTCAGGCTCTAGCAAAGAGATCTTTTATTCTGAATGTAGCCAGAGGAATTGATAAACTTTCCAGTGCAGAGCTGTAACTACCAGCTTGTGCAGAGACAGTAGCAGCCTTTGGATGGAAACCCTAAGAACAGTTCTATGTGCTTAAACCATTTTAGATGMAAAAGTAGGTCTGGACTTAATGCCTGATGAGATCCCATCCAACCCGTTCTAACTAATCCCCCAAACTCTCCTCCCTGCAGGTAATTGGGAATGTCCACCCAGAATGTGATTTTATGGTAGAGCTGAAGAAAAWGGAGGCTGAATGTCTGGAGGTTCCACAAGAGCATGGAAATGCAACATCACCAGGTATGCATCCATGTGTGAGGGAGAGGGAAGGGACCAGAGTCACAACATGGCCAGGCTGCCAAAGGACATGAGGGTTCTATTTATGGTCCCACATGCTGTTGTCCTGTCAGCTCTTCTTCCATCTACTCCCATTCTTTCCCATTTTAAAATTTTTCCACAGTCCACATTCAAATATTTACCAGAGTGAATCCTTGTGACCATGTCCAATTCCTTGGCATCATGCTTGCTTGTTTGTGAGGATGTGTTGATCTTTAAAAATAGGGCAACCCCTGAACAATTATAGTGATCTGATCTTTCTTCCAGCCTCACTCTTCATTTATTGCATTCTTTCTGAAAACTCACCTCAGTCTAACACAGGGGTCTAACTAAAGCAGATTAAATAGCACTCTGGGGGTGTTTATTTCTCATAATAAAAAGTGTGGCTAAACTATTTTTGTAAGATAAGGAAGGGGTGGAGTGGCAGAGTTTAAAAAGGTTTGGGGTTTTATTTTTCTCAAATTTAACCATGCTTAAAAATATATTTCRCTTTCTGTCTGAGGTTGCAAGAGAACTTGGGACAAATTGTTGTGCTGGCCRGAGGCAGATGCTGGAGAGATTCTTGCCTTACCATGTCCAAACATCCTCTTYCACTTCATGAAGGAGCCAGGTGATGTCCTACCATGGTTACTCCTGTTGTGTGTCTRGCAAGAACATTTGTAAAAAGGGAGGGTGAAGACAGAGAATTTCATGTTCTTGTGAGCTGGGTCAGAGAAGTACTGCAAAGACTTCAGGAGGATCTGAGGGACCTTAGCAGTTCTTCTTATATTTTAAGGATTATCCATAACTGGATTTGATTTCCATAGTCTCTGATGAGGCCCTGGATCAAAAATATACTGAAATACAAGGAGTGATTATTGTRTTTGAGGGGTGCMCCGTGGCAGGAAGGAATGATGAATCTGACTCCATGTTCTCAGAAGGCTAATTYATTACTTTAGAATACTAMATTATATTAAAGAATACTACACTAAACTATACTAAAGAAYACWGRAAGGATACTTAYAGAGTGCTAARAAGATAATAATGAAAACTCRTGACYCTTTCCMGAGTCCTGACACAGCTTGGCCCCAATTGGCCAAWGAGTGAAARCAACTCACAGCAGAATCCAATGGAACAATCACCTGTGGGTAAACAATCTCCAAACACATTCCACATGAGCAMWACACAGGAGAAGCAAATCAGATAATTATGGTTTTCCTTTTTCTCTGAGGCTTCTCAGYTTCCCAGGAGAAAAATCCTKGGCRAAGGGATTTTTCCAGAAAATGTGAATGCCACAAGTAATTCCTTGTTTTCCATGTGCTTTGGGATGTTTGTTGTGKGAGTTTCCTACAAAGCTCATCTGGRRSCTGTCTAGRTCAGAACTTAAGCTTGGGGTTTCTTGAGATTTATGCTGTGATTGGTGTGGGATGAAATGAAAGGCAGAAGAATGAACAATGTGATTGTTCTTTAAGACCAAGGTTGGAGATTCAAAGCAGAATTTARGCCTTGGAGCAGCGCATATGCTGCAAAACTGCAAACAAATGCCTTTGTGTCTGCTCCCTCTCTGGGTGAGCATGGCCAGTAACAAAATGTRAGCCCACAAGGAGCATACCACCTTCCAGGAAAGACCTGGATTTGGCAGTTCAACAAGAAAAAGAAACTGCAAAGCCCAACCTCAGCCACATGCAACACATGCTAGTTATAAATGAGGGATAAGGAGAATCCCTTTCATCTGTGCAGATTCATTTCCTGCCCTGGGATTCTCGACTTCTCCTTCATCTGACTCATAAATRTTTTTTGTGGGAGCATGGAAGGGGCTGCTTATCCCAGTTTCTGATCTGCTGGGGAAGAGTAAGCCCCAGGGGAGATGGGAATGAGAAGGGATATGGTGGAAGGGTGAGTGCTGTGCAGAGCAGAAATTTATGGAGCAGTGCTTCCCAATCTTCTCCAGTGTGCCTGATATAATTCCTTCCTTAGTCCTTCCCACCTCTTCCTTCTCTCCTTTCTTCCCATTGTTTGTCTATAAATAAAATACAAAGTTTTGGATCTGATTACCTGAATGTGCACAGGAAAATTGTCCTACCAACTCTGTGAGCTGCTAATGATCCTCTTCTTCTGGTACAACTTTGTACCAGCCAGAGGTCTTCTCCTGGCTTTTATTTTCCATATTATTTTGTCCTTCATTGAGAAAATTAAATACTTCCTTTTCAGCTGGGATGATAAAAAGAAACTGCACCAAAAAGGGCTGGTCTGACCCATTCCCTCCCTACCATGTGGCCTGTCCAGTAGAGGATGAGATTCCCCTTGAAGAAGTAAGTTCAATTACACAAATATATGGGAGTGGTGTGCTGATGTTGTAGTATTCCTTTCTATTCCTGAAGAGGGAAACTCAGAAGAAGCTGAAATTTCTTTCTAAGTATGGGATATAATTCCATTTTTACTCTGGCCACTAATTTTGTAAGATAACTGAGAATGTTTTATTATTCAGGTGTAACAATAACAAAGCCAGCTGCAAATGCACAAGTATAACAGACAAAGATGTACCACAAAATGTTCATAAAATGTGAATTAAGACATTTCAGGAATATCAGTCAGCAAGATGAATTTGTAATAGCACAACATCTGTACAGAAAGTGTGCTGTTAAAAGACCACTGTTCCAAATTTAGCAATATCTTAGGAAAAAAGGGGGTTTGGGTGTTCCATCCTGCATGAAATATCTAATTCAGAATGGAAAAAACCTCCAAAATCTTTGTAATCTCTGTAATGCAGATCAGAATTTGACATATTTCTTCAGCCAGATTTTCACTGTAGGTGATATCTTGAGGTTACAGGCACAGGAAAAATTTAGTGCTTGATCCCTAATTAATAAGGATGCAACATGGTTCATAACACCATGGAGAGATCTTGCACAKGTTCCCAGAGAAGCTGTGGCTGCTCCTGATTCCCTGGAARTGTCCAAGGCCRGGCTGGACAGGGCTTGGAGCACCCTGGGACAGTGGGAGGTGTCCCTGCCCTTGCAGGGGGTGGGATTGGATGTTCTTCAAGATCCCTCCCAACCCATTCTGTGATGATTCCATTATTCTTCCTAGAGGAAACTCCTCAGTTGTAGGTTTATCCACTTAAGGAGTTGATTATTTTCTGTTTTACACATCTGATGTGTTGCCAGCTATGGTCAGCCTAGCRCAGTTTTGATGTTTCTCATGGAATGGTGCATCCAGACTTCCTGGCAAGCTTTGGAGCTCTGAGGTACTTCAGTGAGCTCTGGCTGAAATTGTGCATAGTCAGGGATTTGGGTAATCCTTTAAAACGCACATTTCACCGACTAGATTTTTTTTTTAGATTTTTTTTTTTTGAACCCCATTATGCCTGGTTTCCACCCCATTTAACTTCATCAGTCTCAGAAGAATACTGTGAAAGTTGGAGCTAATCTCTTCACCATGGATCTGTCTKAGTGCTTTGGTCAGGAGCAGGTGGGAATTTTCCAGGGATGCCTCTTGGCTGTCCCCCACTTGCTGCATTCACACTTAGGCATGGTCTCAGAAAGGATAATCTGGTTTCTTATGGATAAATTTGAACTGGAAGGCAAATTCAGGGTGCACCTGCTGTGCTCCGAGCAGTAACAACACCTCAGCCCATTGGATCAGACTGTGGATAATCATAAATGTGTACACTTGGATGCAAAGTCCTTGGCATAAAAGGTTTCACTCCACTAATCCAGGAGCTGGAAGTAGATGAAATTGAAGGTCCCTTCCAACCCAAACCAGTCAAGGATTTATGACTATGACCTGCTCTTTCTAAGGCAGGTGTAGTGATCCTTTTTGTGGGTCACAGAAACCAATAAGGTCTGATTTTCTAAAGACTTGGATTGTCTTCTGAGAGTGTTTTCCTTCATTAACTATAAAAGAAAAAGGATGAGAAAAAACAGGTTTGTATTAATAATTAAACAGCTCAGCCCTGTGGACAAGCTCTTCTCATTCCACTACAGACTCATATTTAGGCARCTAATTTTTAAGCACCTAAATAAATTAAATAAATATCAGTCTTATAATGCCTAAAGTTCCACTTAAAGCTCAAGATGAGCATCTCCCCTTCCCCAAGTGAACTGTAGGAATGCACTGCACAGCTGTGCAGATGTTAGGTAATAAAAGCATTGAAATGGGACCCCAGAGACAGATCATGTGAGACTGGAGTTAGATTTGCAGCCTAGGGCTTATTCATTCTGTTTTCTGCTTTAATCTGTGATAGTTGAAGTCAATTTATCCTCACTCAGGGATTGTGTCTGATAGAGGAGCCGCTTAAATTGAAATGGATTTTGACTGGCGTTCCAACTGAGCAGCCGTTGAGTTTGGCAGCAAGAAAAACAGAGGAAAGAAACAACCCCAGGAAAAAAAAAAAAAAAACAACAAAAAACAACCCACCACAACACAATAGAAATTGAAAGGAGGAACAGACAGCAAAAATGGAAGTAAGGAAGCAGAGAGTAGGAAAGTGGAGAAAAATAGGGAAAAGCTGACAGAACTCTGTATTCATCATGCTGCCAGSAGCATTGTCCTGCTACTGCTGGGGAGAAAACATGGCACAGAACACAACATTTATAAAAATTGGGTAAGATTTTGAACAGKGCCTTTTTGAAGGCTGATGTGGGTTTTTATGCTTTTGTGAATGAGCTTCAGACTACCCTGATCAATACATATTTCAGCATCAGATTGGGCTGTATCCACACTACTATGGAATGGGACTACACAAAAGAAACAGAATGAGTGATTTAAGTTGAATTTTGCTGTGGGAAAGAAGAGGGGGAAAATTAGGCAATCAGGGATGTCAATAGAATGGAAGCACCAAACAAAGCAAAACTGACAGAATCAGTAAAAAACCTGTCATTTAACAGCAACTTGTGTGACAAATCATTCTCTTCTTTTATAGCAATCCTACTTTGCTACTATAAAGATCATCTACACTGTGGGATACAGTGTGTCCATCACCTCCCTCATCATTGCTGTGACAGTTCTGATTGCATTCAGGTAAAGGCATCCTCTAACCAAGATTCTTTTCACAGTTCTTAATTTCTTAGACTGTGGAAGACGACACTGGACATAGCAAAATAATATAAATAGAAATTCAGGTGAATAAAAATAAAAAATTCCAGCCATGTTGGTTAAATAACATGAAACTGAAGCTGGAAATTAAAAGGCATCAGAGAGAGCCAGGAATAAGAAGATTCAGATCTGGGAAATAAACCCAGGCTGTCTCTTGGCAAAACTCAGCAACTCACTTTGATCCTGAAGAACCCACAGAAAAATTTACTTGATTTAGGCTGGAATGAAGATTTTTTTCATAAACTATGCATGCCTGCCTGTTATGGCTCCAGGGAATTTTTAATAAGATACACACAGGACTTGATTCTGAATGAATGTTCCTATGGCATTGTATAGATTACTATTGAAACATTTACCACAAAAGACATGTTTTAAAGTTAGTTTCAGAATTTGGTCACATTTGGTGAGAATTCTTTCTTACYGAGTTAGGTATTTTATTCATATTTATAGGTATTTTCATGTCTAATTAAGAGTATTTAAAGTATTTTATCATTTCATGTATATTTAATGTTTGCCATCACCTGGGATTTATTTTATTAATTTTTGTTTATTTCTATGAGACAAAAAAAAAATAGAAAAAGAAAAAAAAAGRCAGGAGTTTTATTATTATGCTGTGAGAATCAGGGTTCTCTAGGGAAAATTTTTTGACCTCTGCTGGTTCCTAGTTCATGTCTGGAAGCCACCAGATATGTTTATTGACATCCACTCTGACCTCAGGAAAACAAACCAGCCCAAATGAGGGGAAAGAAAGAAACAATGGACATAAGGAGACGCAGTAATAGGGAGGAAAAAGTCATAATTAACAATGGGGTTGACATTTGAGGTCAGCAATAAAATTCTGCACACTCCAGGTGAACTTTCAGATTAGGTGACCCTCAGATTACTGGGTCTGGATAGAATTTGGCTTTTAGTGGAACTTTTTGATTATTAACTCAAGTCCTCATCTCCAGATGAAAACATGAAGCTGAAGCTATATAACTCCCTCAAAAATCTGTATATAATAACAGTAAAAATTCAATCTTAGTTAACTGGGAATTTAAGGTAGATGTGTAAATTGGATTCAAAGTCGACATGCAAATTGAATTTAAAGCAGATGTGCCGAATTGTTTTAAAGCTCTTCTGTGCTTTTACTTAATTAATCAAAATAACTTTGGCAAAGTAAGGGAAAAAACCCTATGATTCTGGTTAACAAGTAAAGAGATTAAAATGTAGATTGTGGCTGATTTGCTTCACATGAGGAAGTTTTCTGCTTCTCTCTGAAAGAGCTCAGTCGATCAAAATGTTCTTCCTAAATGTGTCTGGAAGTACCTGAGATAAAACAAGGGCTTATTGTTTATTTTATTTACTGCCAGCACAACAAAGTTAATTACCTCAGAGGGACCTCTCTTCTTGTCTTCCAGGAGGCTTCGCTGTCCCAGGAATTATATCCATGTACAGCTCTTTTTTACATTCATCTTAAAGGCTATTGCCATTTTCATTAAGGATGCTGTCCTTTTCCAGGAGGAAGGCATTGATCACTGCAGCTTCTCTACAGTAAGCACATGATAAGCAGGATATTGTGGTATTTGATGTTTTTATGTACCATTTATTTATGGTTTCACTTTTCATCCCTCTTTTTTACTATATTTTTTTCCCTTCTAACCTGGTAATGAAATTTGTATAATGCTTTCATTCAGTATATTTTACTTCTATAAATATGTACATTATTGTCTCCTATATTCTTAAAGCGTCAATTTGTGATGTTGCAGCACTCTAAATGAAATTTGGACTTTCACATAGAAACAAAGCAATATCATTACACTGTTATGTGTCAATAACCTGAAGTCTAAAATTGAAGATCTCCGAGTACATCAAAGAACAACTTTTAAAGCTTATTCTTCTGGAAATGTTGGGTTTTCTGTTCTGGTTGGAAGCTCTGATCTGKAAAGCACAAAGCACTCAAGGTACCAGGCAATGAATTTAGCATTCATCCAGCCCCGGATCTTGGCAATGGTTTTCAAGCAGAGGTTTATGGGATGGTTCTGCACTGCTCTCAGCCATGGAAAATTTTAGAGCTGAGCATAAGGAGAAAAATGGGCCCTTGAACCTTTATTCAAGGWGCATTTGACACTGAAGGTACACTCAAGGCAGTGAATTTGTGAAGGAATTCACATGCTTGGGAGCCCARGTTACCTTTCCAACATGGAGATAGAAAGCAAAATGCAGAGGGGATTCCRAGGTGTTATGATGGCTAAAGCCTTACTACACAGAAATCCATTTTACATTTGAAGCTCTCAGTTTAAACATCAGTTTAAAGATCTTGTTCGTGCTAGAACTCAGCCAACATCACAGATGTCTCCTCCATGGTCAAACCAAAGAGATGTATCTTCAAGCAATGCCTAAACTGTGRCTTTCCTGTTCCCCAGACTGAATGCAAGATCTCCGTGGTTTTCTGCCACTACTTCATGATGACCAATTTCATGTGGCTGCTGGTGGAGGCTCTCTACTTGAACTGCCTGCTGCTCTCATCCCTTTCTCATGGAAGAAGATATTTTTGGTGGCTGGTTCTCTTTGGCTGGGGTAGGTTTTTATGAATTTTAAAGGAAATTAGTAAAAGGCAAAGTGTTAAATGAGGCTGTGCAGCCTGGAGAAGATAAGCACAGAGACCACTGAGCAACTTCCAGGGGGTACAAGAAAGCTAGAGAGGGACTTTTCCCAAGGAATGGAGTGATGGGACATGGAAATTCTGTACTATGAGGGTGGTGAGACCCTGACACAGGTTGCCCAGGGAGTCTGTGGACTTCCCATGCTTGGAAGGGTCCAAGACCAGGTTGGATGGGGATTTGAGCAACCTGGAACAGAAGAAGGTATCCCTGTGGGCTGGAACCAGGTGATTTTTAAGGTGCTTTCTCCCCCAGGCCATTCTCTGACTCTATGACTCCATGAATCCATGATTCTATGACTCTATGATTCTACAATTCTATAATTCTATGATTCCCCAGTTTTATGATTCTATGACTCTATGATTCTATGATTCTACAATACTAAAATTCTATGATTCCATGATCCATTCCCATCAAAAATACTGGATGTGGAACCCAGTTGATCTAACTAAAGAACCTAACCTGGGCCTTGCTTCCATTTTATTTTTATGGGCCTAYTAGCCAGAAGCAATCAAGTTTTTTTATGGCAATAAAGCCCCTGTGAAAGGGGTGGAAAATCATTATATTTGAGAATGCACAAAGAGACATCCTGCAGTATTAACCTTCTTCCCCCCTCTGAAAACACTTCTAAGGAGTCATCACAAACACCAGATTTCAATGTGCCTTGCTCCTGTTTGTGCAGAATGGTTACACAGGTTGGGAAAAGGAATTGGTTTTTTCCCTAATCAGGAATTTTTTATTCCTGGTATTTCTACAGCCCATTTTTTGCACTGAGCTATTGTATGAATGAAGCAGCTCTGTCCACTAAATAACAGGACAGGCAGTGAAACAGCAACACCTCCCCTCTGATTTTGTTGTTGTCTGGAATAAATTGAATTGTTCAGACTTACAAATCTGAAACCAAGTGGGTGCCCACAGAGAGTTGCTGTGGGAAGGAAAAAGCAGAGCACTCCTCTATGGCCAGAGGAATTTTTTGTTGCTTCAGGGAGGGAAATCCAGGTCTGTTGCCATCAAAGATTAAGAAAGGCCTGAAAACTCAGCAAACAGAATCACTTTTTGTGTTTTAGGGACTGTATTTAAAACGATTTCTGTTACAGGAACTGACCCCAAAAGATAATTCCAGCTCTTAAAAATGATTGATCTGTATCATTGCAGCAGAGTTTAAGTGGACAAGGCTTGGATTACTTATACCTTATTTTGAAATGTCTGACAGGTTTTCCAACACTTTTTACCCTTATATGGATATTGACAAAATTCTACTTTGAAGACACAGCGTAAGTCTTTGTTTCCCACATTATTCCATATCCTTGAGTTATRTTTTTAATTGATTGCAGTGATTACATACTCATCTTTTTCTAAACTTAGTATCGTGTTCACAGATGCTGGGATATTAATCAAGGCTCTCCTTATTGGTGGCTCATCAAAGGACCAATTATAATTTCTGTGGGGGTAGGTACTTCTGAATTTGCTGATACAACTTATAAGAAAAAAGGGCTTTTGAATAAAAATTGGGTTTCTTTGCTGAGTTGTAGGAAGAGGAATGGTAAATTTCTACTGTTAACTGCCTGTGTCCAATGCAAACTAAAAAGTTTATATTTMAAACAAATTGAAACTTTCCTAGAATTGTCAGTTTAGTTGAAATGAATAGCAAGTGAGTGGACTAAATATTCCTTATATTTGAAAACAAAATTTTAGCATAAAGCTTAGATTCTGCCATAAATTTTAATACAAAACTGTCAAGAGACATAGATTTCTGTTCAGAGCTGACAACTGATAACAGCTCTTGAGCCTGGCATTTATTGAATAAACTGATGGGCTTTAAATGATTGTCATAAATGTTTACTCCCACAAGTCAWTAAAGCCAAGCAGTGTTTGAGAAAGCAGTTAATGGATGACCTTAAGGTCAGCTATAAAAATCTTAATTTAATTGGAGAACAGATGCATGCAAATGAGGGGTATGGAATCACAGAATTTGAGTTGGAAGGGACCTTAAAGATYCACACAAACAATGTGAGTGAAGGATGTAAAGTTGAATGCTGGGCAGAGCTTGCTGTGTTTCAATAAAATAKTTCATGTCCTTCTACCTCTGTTATTTCTTCTGCTGGAATTCACATAGAGCATTCTAATGGATAGAATGAGGTTGGACTTTCTGGTAAAATGGGGACATTCTTAGACAAAATTAAACATTCAGCCTCACCTAAGGAAGAGCTGATGTGTACAGACACTCCAAAAATGCACGGGGAGAATCCCTCTGATCATGAAAAACCGAGCAGCCTCACAGACTTTGCATAAAGCTGTGCCAAATTACAGCTGCAGAAAAATTGATTTGCAAGTTAGGATTAACCCTGACTGCTTTGGAGCTGAGCTAATGCTCCCCAAGGGCCCCTTCAGAGCCAACAARGGGAAATGTGCACTTTTGGCAAGTTTCAGATTCAGATTCGCCCGATTTAAAACAAATATCCACCTTGGGAGGAGGTGAGCTGCCCCCAAGCCCACCTGAAGCTCTATTCACTCTCCTGGCTGGTTCTTCACTGACTGCAAAGGCAGAACAGGGTGATCAGCTCTGATGGAAATATCTCATTGTAGAGGTATTCAGGCAGAAAAATTCTACTAATAGCGCCCAGAGAGATCAGCCAGAATTTAATGCAATGTTTGTCTCTAAGGAGAATCCAACTGATTTGGGCTAMAAAAGGTAAAAGAGGTAAAACATAAGCTATTGATGAAAATATTTTGCTGAAAAAAGTGAAATTCTCAAGTTTTCATCTTCAGCTATTTCTTCAAGCAGGAATGCAGCTTATTTAAATACTTGTATGCTGTCAGCAGGAATAGCATTAACAACCTTACATTAAAACTGCACAAATTACATTGTAACTAAAAAAAAAAAAAAATTACTAGATTTTCACTGCAAAGTTTTCCATCAGAAATTAACTTTTTCTTTTTCTTCCCTCCCACCCCTCAAATGTTATGAACAGGTCAATTTTGTCCTATTTATCAATATCATCAGAATTTTGCTGAARAAACTAGACCCTAGACAGATCAACTTCAATAATTCTTCTCAGTACAGGTAACGTATGGAATAATTTTTAAAAACTCAATTATTTTAATTATAATAATAAAAAGTTACATTGTCTTTTCTAAACAGAGAAGTACTTGCTCAGTGTCTCAGACAGGCTCAGTTTAACTGGAATTAAATTTTAGAATTCACAACCTCATCCCATTCCAAAGGAAAATAGTCAAAGGGTGAGACTCAAGTCACCTAATGTTGGCCAATGGGATGTATTCAAATCAGCCCAGCCTTCCAATTAAAATCAATGGGGAGACAATGAAATTAATTGAATTGGCATTAAACCTCTATATCTGCCTTTCTCTGTATGAGAACTGTTAAGTAAGCCAGCATATTTATTTCTATTTTATATATATTTTTATATATACTACTTTATTTTTCAATTCTGCTCACTGCTGTGGCACACTGAGTGCCTTAGTTTTTACTCAGAAAAAATAATATTACCTTATTTCTTCTCATCTYCTGTGCTAGACGTCTCTCAAGGTCAACTCTGCTTCTAATTCCTTTATTTGGGACCCATTACATTGTCTTCAACTTCCTCCCAGAATATACCAGCCTGGGGGTTCGGCTTTATCTGGAGCTCTGCATTGGATCTTTTCAGGTAAAAYGACCACAGATCCTTTGGTTCCTTCATACCAATTTTTCTATTTTAGCCTTGTGTCCTCATAACAAGAATTGCACAAAAAGAATCCTTGGATCCTGAAACCAGTGCCTGCTCACAAAGGTCCTGGTTCTCTCCTGAGTTAAAATGTCTGAAGAGGTGACAAATCCTACCTGGCTCTAGGCTGGCCGCCAGATTTTGCAAAGAAAAAGCCAAAATTTCTGATAAGTGTGTAAATCAGATGAGGGACCAAAGTCAAGTGTGGGAAATCTTCCTTGCTATCAGTACTTGTCCACCTGCGTTCCCTGACTTCACTAACAAATTCAAGCTAACTTGGGCTGATTTAAATCCTCCAGAGGCAATCAGAGTTGTATGCCCAGCTGCCTTGCTAATTCTTTGTCAGAGAATAAATTGATAATTAAACGTAAGCATCCAGCAGTGCCTGGTGTGTGTACCAGCCCCTACACAGGCTTCCCAAGGGAAGCCACATCCCTTCCCCTCCTGAAAATAATGGGTTGATGCTCCCTGCTGCTCTGGATTGGCACACAGGGCTTGGACAGCTTGAGGAGCTTGATGCCAACAAGAAAACTCCTGCTCTGATGTCCCCTCCAGGTGGTTTTGCTGCCTGAGTTATGAGCTGGGCAGGACCCAACTTCCCTTTGCTTCCTTCACGTTCCCTGTGCTGCACCTCAGTCCAAAGCAGCAGCTGTGGGAATGCCTCCAAACCTCCCCAGGGAACAAATCTCTCCCTGGATGGTTCCATGGGATTGTTCATGGGATGGTTCTCAGGGAGCATCACCAGCAATCCATGAGTTTTGTGATTGTTTATTTTCCTCTTGAGGCTCGGATTCGTTGTGTCAGTCCCGCCCAACAAACCCTGTCCATCAATCCTGACCCTCTGTACAGGGAGGGGACCTTCACTGAGCTAATGAATACTTAATGAATAATTTAATGGAATAAAAGGCTGAGATGTTGAGCCAGGATCTGGTCATGTAGGTCCTTTGGCCTCCTAGGATTTGTCCTGTATTTATCTCAGTTCAGAATCTTAACAAACACATTCAATAGGCCAGAACTGGATCTCATYTGATAGTTTACAGAGACAGAATTTGGCTGGAGAACTGTGTGAGCTCCATCCATGGATCTCCTTCAGCAGTCTCTGTTTTACTTTCTCGAGAGTGCATAAAGAATCAGCTGTCAGTGTGYTGGGCTGGAGAGTGGACCACACTTCCATAATCATCAATCACATTTGTGAATTCATAGTATGTGCCTGATTTTGATGAAATGCCACTGAGCAGGTGTTTATCTTTAAAGCTGTTCAGCTTTATTGGAGATCCATAAATTAACTTCCAACTTCCAGCAATCTCCTACCTATAGTGATATTAATTCACATACCATGAAGTCAGATAATGCAAGTGACTTTTTCAAACTGTGTTAAACTTTTTCTTCTGTCTTTTTCAGGGGTTTATTGTGGCARTTCTCTACTGTTTCCTGAACCAAGAGGTAAGGAAACTATATCAGATATATCTTCTACAATATTGCCTTCAGTGGCAAATATATAGTTAACAATCAGTTTCATACAAAAGATAACCAAAYCTTTCATTTTCTTATGACTGTTACATGGGTAGCAATGTTGATGAATTTCATTTCAATGATCTTCATGGGAATGAAGCCATCTAGTGGAGAAATGAACTTTTACTACTTTGCTATTCTGTCAAGTATTTCTGATCCTTTCTGCACATTTTTGTCCTATAACAGGGCTTGGAAAACCCCTGCTAAGTCCAGATCTGAAAATACACTTTGCTTCAGTGATGTAGAGTGATCTCCATTTACTGAAGGTTTACGTTTAAATTGGAAGGAATTTAAATGCATAACTTTACCCAATAGTGAAATATATTTTTTTAGTATTTTTAATAGTCTCACAAAGCATCTCAGTATTTCTTCAAGTTGGTAAATCTGGTTTTCTGTTTAGAATGTTTAAGTCAGAATTTTACTGTTGATGGGAGAGGAGTCTTCCCTTTTAGCTTAGTGTCCAGATCCATTTACACAGTCTAGATGTGATAAMAATGCATCTTAAAGGAATTATACATAAAACGTGAAAGTTTATCCTCCATATTTTAGAATATGTTGAAACTCTGGAATTTTCCCTCAT
The DNA here is from genome assembly GCA_014549065.1 of Cardinalis cardinalis. NCBI lineage: Eukaryota > Metazoa > Chordata > Aves > Passeriformes > Cardinalidae > Cardinalis > Cardinalis cardinalis. Next base: position 186,211 of record JACDOX010000495.1, read on the forward strand.
TTTATGACTGCAGACTAGCTGAGATTTCTCCTTTGGAATATGACTGGGATTCAGTTTCAGATTAACACTCTGCTGGATTCTGTCTGCAGCTCCTGAAAAGGAGAATCCTGTTCCATGTATGATCACCCTTCTCCCCAGAAGGGGCATCCCTGGAATGTCTTAAAAGGTGTSTTTAGGAGATGAATCCTGCCCCTGATCACTCTAGACTCCCTGGACTGTAATGACTAAACCTTCATTTTCCAATTTAAAGTCAAGGGCTGATTAGGCTTTCAAACAGTATTTAATCACGTACATGTGCCWTGGGCCAAACTTTCTGAATTCTATCAGAATTTTATGAAATATTAAATTAAATATTTTTAAGTATTAACATTCTTAGCCTTTTGGTTTAACTTATGGCCATGAATTACTGGCTGCTCTRCTGATGCTTGTGTTTAGATAAAAATCCTGTCATTAGTTATTAATAAGCCCTAATCCCTTCTAACCACAGACCACAGCTACACATCCAGCTCAACTTCTCAGACACACAGCACTTCCACAGAGAAATTCCCTCCCTATTAAACATCTGGGGAGGCACATTTCTAACAAGAATCAGATGTGACAGGAGGCTTTAGTGGGTGGGCTGGACCCTCTCTGTGCTCCTGTGAACATGCCAGTACACGACACACAATGACACAGCTGTCAACAACACCCAGCAAACCTCTCCTGACTGCTGCTGGCTTTCCCCTCATCATCTCAAATGGCAAAGCAGCATTATTTCCCAGCCACAAATTGGAGAATGTTGATTAAAAAACTTGCTGCAGATTATACTTTTCTAGAAGCAGATGGAACCAAGACAACTTCCCTTAGCAACTGAGAAAGAGCAGGCAATGTGGAGAAAATATATTTCATTGTGTAGGCTACGTTGGTGAGATCGATGATAGAATAAATATTCATAGGAATATTTAAAAAAAAGGAGAAGGTATGTGAAAAAAAGCTGAGATGTTTTAGACATGGAGAAAATGGTTTATAGTGCTAGAGATCTCAAGCTTAGTACTGATAGAACTTCAGTTTTCATGAGCGCAGAAAGCTGGCCATGCTGAGACAGGATTYTACTTCTCTCTATCAGCTAAAAATGAAACTAACTTGGCCAGAGATGTCTAAAAAGTTCTTTTCTAGCCCCTTTTTCTGTCCTGCTTCTTTCCCACTGTCTTCCCCTCCAGCAGAATTGAACCACAAAACAGGTTTTCCTTTGTTCCTCAGGTGCAAACGGAAATAGGCCGGAGGTGGCACGGGAAGAGATAYGGGCTGGTGCCAGTGTGGAGGAGGACCAGGTGGACTGTGCCCTCCAGCTCTGGGGTAAAAATGACCACATCTGTGTGCTGAAAATGGCCTCAGGCTCTGGAGGGAAAAAATCCAACCAAACAAACAAAATTTTACCAAACGTAACTATTACAGTTTATCCTGAGTAAATTGGAGAAGGATCCTCCAATTCTGACTATGGGGCTTTTCTGCAGGACAAGCACTGCAAGGACAGATTAAACCCTGACTGATCTTCTAAAACAAAATAGTCCTCTCAGTGATAACTCTGCACCACAGCAAACATAAAAATCACCTGTTCTGGTTCACTTCTACACTTTCACTGACAGAGCACTGTGGTATTTTTGGGGTCCTCCATCAAGGGGAGGAAWGATGAATYTRACTCCATGTTTTTAGAAGGCTAATTTATTATTTCATKRTATTATATTATACAAAAGAATGCTATACKAAACTATACTAAAGAATAGAGAAAGGATACAGRCAGAAGGCTAAAAGATAATAATKAAAAACTCGTGACTTTTTCCAGAGTCCTGACACAGCTTGACTGTGATTGGTCATTAAGTTAAAACAATTCACATGAAACCAATCAACCAACCACCTGTTGGRTAAACAATCTCCAAACCACATTCCAAAGAAGCAAAACACAGGAGAAGCAAATGAGATAAGAATTGTTTTCMTTTTTCTCTGAGGCTTCTCATCTTGCCAGGAGAAGAATCCTGAGCAAGCAGATTTTTCAGAAAATATGATGGTGACAGAGCACAAAGTACTTATGAATGGACACCAGTAGCACCCTCCAGTGACGCCATAGATGACCACCTCTGGAAAACAGAATTCAATTCTAATTTAGTGGGGGCTGGAGTCTATCCAGCTTCTTCAAGCTTTGTTCCGTGTTCTGATTCCACAGGCATGTTAGTAAGAAGCCCAAAATCTTGCCGAACTGCACCACCAAAAGCCCTTTTATGTTGTCTTTTTACATTGTCTCTTTAGTAGCAAAAAGATTSAATTTCACCATAAAACACCCTCAGGTTCTGATGTTATTTCAGGGGTTACAGGTTAGAAAATTCCTGACAGCCAAGTAGAAGGAAAGGGAGGCGTTGGGAAGGCCAAAGCYGCATATGATAATCATTAAGGAAATTCTTTGCAAGGAAATGAAAAGAAAAAGCCAACTTTTGCACAGAAAGAGAATGAGACCCCCAGGAGATGGACTGGGAGACTGCTGGGAATATTGCTAAATATTTTCTTATGTGTGACTGTTTTTGTTCTCCAGTATTGTAAAAGATTCAGAAGCTTGAAAATAAAGTTGGATTCTCAGTGTTTGTACTTGAGTGGTTTTGTTCTGTTTTATTTTGGTTTTGGTTCTTGTTTTTTTTTCCACAATGGTTATTGTAACCTGTAAATTAAAAGATTGATTAAACTTTTTGATGGGAATATCACGGATTGGAAAGGGATGAAGGAAAGTTAGGCTGTACCAACCAGTGAGGATCATTGCACCAATACACTTCATCCTGCTCTTCTGGGCATTTCAGTGAGCTGCCAAATCTGATTAAAAACATAAATTTCCCTTTGCTGTGTCCAGGTAATTATAGCTAACCTGAAGAAATGGAATGTTGCTCCACCTAGATTTTTGTATAGAAGTTGACTGCTCAGGATTTTCCTCTTCCAAGTAAAAATAAAAAAAAAGGGTTGTGTTTTTTTTTTTCCTTGTTATTCTTCTACCTGTTTATTTCCATTTCTGAAGTGACTCCTTGGAACACATTTTACAATGTGGAGCCCAAGACATTGTTTTTTACTGGTTTCCTTCCATTATCCAGAAGAATTCAAGGTAATCTGGGTGGAGAGAAAGGCACTAACAGAGAGAAACCTTCACATGACTTTCAGTGTCCCACAGCACCCAGCCCTGGTGGAAAAGTGGCTTAACCAGCAAACATGAGCTCTTTCCTGGAGAGGAATGTTTTTCAGCCTCCCAGAGATCATGGTCTCTATCAGCTAAAATGATAATAACTCAGGCAGGACAGATAATTTTTACTCATCTCTCCCTATAATTGTTTAGATAGAAAATTTCTTGCAGCTGCTGCATTGCTGMTGGTGTGAAAATCAGCAAATTTACTGTCAACACCATCATGCTCTAAAAGCATAAGACAAAAAGCAATAAAAACCAAATAAAATTCYTTCTCCTCAACAGATCAACCACTGTGAGGCTCAGCTGATTTCTGAATGTGTGATGGCACTTTCTGGTCTCCCTGTCTCAAATAATGTTTTAAAGTGTCATATTAAGACTCTTGACCACATCAAGTGGATTTTCTGGATTGTAATTAGGCCCTGAAATTCTGAAATGGGGTTTCCACGTTGACTCTGACTTTAAAAGGATGGGTTAGTAACAGATATGAAGACATGAACACAGGGACTTCTCAGGGCTCTTGTTTTTAGAAAAATTTGGATTAAGGGATTACCCGAAATCCTTCTGCACCTCAAATAAATTGGTCTGCTCAAATAATTTCCATTGGCTCTGTATCATCTATAATAGGCACAATTATTAGGCTGCATTCCAGTACCTGTGGCATCCATTGTCACCTAAATAGGATTATTACACACTGASTCTTTGTCCTTCTCCAGTCACCTCAGCTTTTTGTAGCATGAAAAAGAGAAGGAATCTTAAAGATATCAATTTCTCCCTTCCTGAAATAAACCCTAGCTATTATCTAGGGAATATTTTCCTCAGGGATGGCTGAAACTGGAAACAGAAGTGGTTAAAATCACAAGATATGACTCAAACTATTTAATTAGAGTATTAATGTCAGTTATGACAAGGCATGACATGGAGATTAAGATTGCATTATATTTTTACTAAATCCTGTATTGAATATAAAATGTTGAGAAGGATTCAAAAACTGAAGCAATTCAGCTTTTCATGCATTGAATTTAGATTTTTTTTATGGCCTTAACATGAGTTTAGGAGCATGTGCACACTTATCACATAAGATTATTTTTCTACACGTTCTTGTCTGTCACATGCAAGGTTTGATAGCAAAAGTATGAAAAGTATAAGCAGCAGAAACTCCTTAACCTTTGAAGAATAAATTTGGCTGAGTGCGATTTACTTTCACTTGAAGTAGGGCCAGAGCAAAAAAAAGCTGGGTTGAAGACAGAAAATTATTCAAAGATGTGCAAATTGCTACAGGTTTACAATGCAAAGAATAAAAACAGAAATAAAAAGCTGCTTCGAGGCCTGAGAGTATGAGATGATCTCACTGCAGGCTGCAGAAGTAAAAGAAATTGTTAATTTTTAAGTTTCTGCCTGCTTAGGTGTAAGTTAAATCACTTGGCCTCAAAATAATGTCTTACCACAACTCATTGTATGATATTGGTTAACTTTTCTGCTCTTATCCTCAAAAACACCTGCCAGATACCTAAAAATAAGCAATACCTTCCAATTAGTTTTTTGAATGGTAATATCCCTTTTTTTTTKGTGGGAGCACTCGGTTAGTTTCATCTACATTCACATTCAGGTGGCATTTTTTGTTGGGCTTTTGCCCACTAGTTTTGCCATTATTTTTCCATCTTCCCTCAGGCAGGTGGTAACCCTTTTACACTGATTTTTTTCTGTCTAGCTTAGTGCCCTACATGCTTCCCCACACACTGTAACTGCTAAGTTTAATGGCAAATTCTCTTCTACTAACAGCATATATTTTATATTAAAAAAATTAAACAGTGTATCCCATAACAACTATCAGAGAACACTTCTGGTTCTTCTGTCTTTATCTGACATCAAGGAGAGGTCACTATTATGCTTTGTATATCATGAAATAATTTCAATTTTCAGTGAAGCAATAATAACTGTTCAATACTTTGTTTTATTTGGATTATGATTCAAGCTCTGATGCAGCAAACCCTTGGTACCTCTTCCAAGGGATGTCCCACAGTGATGACATTGATCGTAGAGTAGGACACTAGAGAAGAAAAAACATAAAATTWTTAAAAGTGGCCCAAAGGTCCTTTAGATTGATTACTGTAATAAAAATTCTACATCATTTGTTCCCTGAACCAATTTGTAGMTGAAATCCTTCCATGTAAGATCCCAGATGTGCTGTGATGCCTGTAGGAAAAGGAGATGTAACTGTCTGTCTGTGATGGGCTGGGAACAAGCCTGGAACATCCTTTAATGATGATTCTGCTGTTCCCTGCTGGTCAGGGAGAGCTCTGGGAACTGAAATTGAGATCAGCTTTGATAGCAAGAGACACAATCACATTTACACCAGCACTGCCTGGCTTGAATTGTGCTCTGGTATTATCAAATTAAGATGTTAATATGATACTCTTCAGTTCTGCCATTGTCCCTGAAGGACAAAGCTTTTCATCAGATCCTGCCCACTGCAAAATTTGTCAGAATGATGGGGAAGTTTTTGGTCAGTGGAAATTGGTTTATGGCCCACTATGAAAATCCTATATCCAAAGAGCTTAAAAAAAATATTTCCAGTTTCTATGAATATTTCATGATTTTTGGGCTTGCAGAACATAATGTTGTTTAGCTGCAAATAAAAATACATTGTGTCCATATTTTGTGACATAAATTACATGACTGGAATGTTTATTTCTACTATATTTTGCTTCAAATGCCACCGATTTTTAATATATATTAAAATTTAACAGTATGGCAAAAGAATGCTAAAATATTTGCAAATTTATGGATCAATAGGATTTTCCTTTCATTTTGGATGTGACTTAACAAAACCACTGTGTCAAAGTGGACAATAAAYACCTTTCTTAAAGCAATAGGAACACATACAATATATCTTTAATTTTTTTAACACAAATATCTGCAATGGATCTGTGTTTCCTTATTTTACACTCAGTTAACTTTTGAGACCATTTTATCTAAATTGTAGCTGGGCTCTGCAGAGCTGGAAGGGGTTGGAACTAAATCATCTTTAAGGTCTCTTCCAACTCATTCTAGAATTCTGTGGTTCAGGACGAACTAAAACCACACTTTTAAACTGGGAGTGGGATTTATCTCCAGCTGTTTTAGCTAAATCAAGTTTAGGAAATGATGAGAGGGTGAGGTAGTGCCCCTACTCCCCTTCCAAGCACAAGCTTTATTTTCATAACTTGGYTTCCACCCAGAAAAAGCCCCATGTTCCAGAGGATTAGGTCTACAGGAAATTGTAGAAACACCTGGTTTTGGCAATRAAGTCAATTTCTGATTATTTGAAGGGATTTTAGAAACCAGAGAAATACCCACACCTAATMCACAGAGTGCCTTAACAAGTTAAGGATTTTCTCCATCTCCTGAGTGAACAGATAATGACAGTGAGTAAAACAGAACTCTGATCCAAATCAGTTTGATAGGAAAACAACCMCCAGATATTCTCTTTATTCTGTATTAACTGTGCTTTCTTAGCCCCTGAGACCTACAGAGAAAAGGTAAAATGCCAAAAGGGAAATGAAGCATTTTAAAGGAAAATTAACAATGTCAGGGTGGAAATGAAAGGGTTTTTCCTTAAAAAGCTCCCTCCCAACCTGCCCAACACAGAAAGYGTTGCCAGAGAGGCAAAGTCTAAGTGGGTTCAAGACAACGTTGGCGAAATGAATGGAAAATTTGGAAAATGCCCAGGGGGAATCTGGGAAGCAGATCRCATGCTGGCCCCAAGCTTCCCCTCTCCTCTGGGTGTGAGGTTTGACCATCATCACTGATGGACAGCAGGAACAAAATGCTGATCAGAAAGTTCCAAAATGAATTTCCAGTTGAAACATCTGTCCCCTTTCCTAGAAAAAAAGTGCAGTTGTGTTGCAAAGAGCACACAGTAGACCAGAAACTGGTGTGGGGGAACTGAAATTTCATCTGATTAGTCTGAAAATGGCCCAGATTTCTTTAGTTTGAATGAAAACCCTTGAGTGGTTTTCCATAGAGGTGAGAGGGAGGATGCAAGCTGTTCCAGAAAAGAGTGACAAGGGGTTCTTTTGCCTCCTGATCTTTTATCCCCTGTTTCCTGCAATTACAACRTGGTTCTGTCCCCACTTTAACTGGTTTCTAGGCTACTTTATTTTTCACGCCTTTTTGCTCTCGTAAAGAYGCAATTTATCCTACAGATCAGAGACTGGTTCTCTGTAATTTGTGCTRCCTAGATACTTATTTTAGTCTAAAAGACACATCCCTACTCCACTAGATGGCAGCCAGGATCTTCCCAGAGCCCATCCCTGTGCCACAGGATTCTCCTTTTGCCGGATTCCCTCAGCACACACCAATTAAGATGTTCCATCCAGCAGTGAATTATCTCACCACCCTTCCAGTGACACCCTCAGCATTCCACACCAATGAACTCCACCCTCCATCCTACAGCCAGGACTTTACATCTTGATTTCCCTTGYTTCTTGTCCAGGTTGGACTCAATGATTTAATTTTTTTTTTTTCCAATCTAGACAAATTTATGGCTGCAAAAGCACCTGGATGTGGCAGTCATTTTTTCTGGAAAAATTCCTTTGCCCAGGATTTTTCTCCTAGGAAGCTGAGAAGCCTCAGAGAAAAAGGAAAACAATTCTTATCTCATTTGCTTCTCCTGTGTTTTGCTGCTTTAGAATGTGGTTGGAGATTGTTTATTCAACAGGTGATTGTTTCATTGGTTTCATGTGAATTGTTTTGACTCAATGACCAATCAGGGTCAAGATGTGTTGAGACTCTGGAAAAAGTCACGAGTTTTCATTATTGTCTTTTTAGCCTTCTGTAAGTATCCCTTCTGTATTCTTTAGTATAGTTTTGCATAGTTTTAGTATAGCATTTCTTTATACAATATAGGATCATAAAATAATAAATTAGCYTTCTAAAWACATGGAGTCAAATTCATCATTCCTTCCTTTGTCTGGGAACCCCACAAATACAGTACCTAGAAGTCCCTCTGGAAGGTTGTGCCACCTATTTRTGCTGGAAATCCCTTGGTGGAGTGAGCCCAAGGAGCCCTGGAGACCAACCTGCCAAGCCTTGTTCAGGTTGTGAGATTCCCAGGTGTGGATTTAGGCATGGCTGGAGCTCCCACTCACCCTTGAAWAAAATCCAGAATTGTCACTCTCGGACACGAAACAACACGACACAGACTCGCTGCTCTTTCTAAGGTAAAAAAGGGACTTTTATTTTTCTGACTCCAACATTTATAGATTTCTAAAAGTGACAGTGGATTGGAGGGTGAAAGTGCCACCTCTCCAATGACACTGGACAGACCAACAGTCCATCAAATTTCTCCTCTTTCATAAAAGGATGCAAAGCAATAAGTTATTTACATAAAGTGTGTGARAAAGTTCGTTACAAGAATGTAAACATCAGAAGGCTTAGAAAATCTTTAAAAATCAAGGTGACACAGAGTTTCCTGGACCACCCAGCACGTAGCCTGGGAGCTGATTTCGAGGCACTGGTGACTGAGAGCCAAGTGGAAGATGTGTCACTTCCCTTTTCCAGCTACACTGGAGCCCACCCTTGGGGACACGATGACATTCCGTGGCAGCAGATAGAAAACTCCAGGCATAGTGGGAATAAATTGCACTYCCTTGCATTGCTGGTGGGGTGCCTGGGAGGGGATGGTCTGTGGAGCCACCCCTCTTGCTCTGGAGAAGCAGCACATGGCAAAGTTTCCAAAGCAAAGGCTGAATCATATGTGGGGATTAATCAGTGCCCCAGAGCTGGAGTTTGAGGTAAAGCAGCTCCTGCCAGGAGCAGGGCTCTCAGGCTGCATCCCAGCCCCTAGCAAATGTGGGTTTGGAGCAAAAGCCTGTCTCGGGTTTCTGTGGTTGCGATGACCCCCAAGACAYTAGAAAGTCTCTTTTTTCCCAGCCTTGTGACCGAAGAAGAAGTCAAGATTTGTCAGTTCTGCTTTTCAAGGTTGTTTATTTTCCCTTATCYATTCCATTCTTTCTCTGACCTGCTGAGRTCTGTCYAGCAGGTTGGGTTGTGGCACACTGACCACCCTTGGGGTGGTGTTAGCTTTTTATACTAAWAACTATGTGTACTTTATTTACAATAATTTTCCAGTACCTATCACCTATGTTAGACAGTCTGTCTCGACTCTAAACCAATCAAGCAGTGTCACCATCACAGCAGAAGATGGAGGACAAGAAGTAGAAGGACAGGACACGCCCAGGTTCCTCCATCTTGCCTCTTGAACCCCCATTCTAAAAYCCCRAAATTCTACTTTTTCACCCTGTGATAAATTCACTATCATTCTACTCAAACTCTTGTGGCTTGTAACTCCTCACRCAAAKTTGGTAATTGTTTCCATGGGCTAAAATCAAAAGCACAGGTGCCTTTACTCTGTGCCAAGGTCTCTGAGCCCCCTGCCAGGGTCTGGAGTTCTCCAGGGCAGTCAGAGGAATGTCCTGGGTTTCAACAAGCCTGGAGCTCAGTGCAGGCAGCAGGGCTGTTGTGGTTACACAGAGCTCAATTCAAGCTTTAAATCCACCTGAGATGCCAAGGGGAAAAAAAAAAAAATTAACAGCAGGCCTGGGCTTAGTGCCACAGCTGCTTGGCTGCTCAGCTGTRGGAAATTCATTCATGGTGTCCTCTTGGTCACTTGATTGTGACAGTAGTGGACACATTTATGATGTCAGCTCTAAAAATCGCAAAGTGACACCATACTACTGAGACAAAACCTCAGCAGTTCTCTGCTATTTTGTTTCCTTATGGATTTAATGTTATTCAAATACATTTCAGTGGATTTTTTGAGATAAAACTATGTAGGTTTATAGTGACCTCTGTCAGGATCAGTTTTGGTAAAAGCTGAACCTGAAGTGAAGATGGATTCTGGTTTTC
>JACDOX010000495.1:196496-212450 GCA_014549065.1 Cardinalis cardinalis
AGAAGAGAAGAGAAGAGAAGAGAAGAGAAGAGAAGAGAAGAGAAGAGAAGAGAAGAGAAGAGAAGAGAAGAGAAGAGAAGAGAAGAGAAGAGAAGAGAAGAGAAGAGAAGTTTTATGAATGTTGATGGATGTTATGGAATTATGAATTTTAATGGAAATATTTCCACATACCACTGTCACAAACTCCAGAGTTCTAATATTTTATAAATGGGATTCCCATTCTGACTGAAAATAGCTTTTGCAATTTTCTCCTGATAAAAAAAAGGCTGCAAGTATTGGCAAAAGTAACTTCCTATTAGTGTCATACCCAGGGCTAGATGGAACATTTTTGAAATATTGACATTTTATTGAAAATGAACATTTTATTTTCACTGATTTTAGAATCYCTGTAATGTTTCTGAAGGGTTGTTGCATCTTTGGGCAACAATCCACACCAGCTGTGGGAACCAGATTGACCCATTCCCATATTCAGTGCTGAACACAAACTTAATTCTATATTGTTCCAAAGCAATCATTTGGCTTCATTTCTATTAACGTTAAATCCCCACTAGTATTTTTAATCAGGAAATGCAGAAAAACATTAAAAATCAAAATACATTTCTCATCTACTGCAGAAAAATATCCYGGAGTTCCTTTTTGTTGGCCACATTTTATTTTTTCCTGCTGAAGAGATGTCAGAGGAATTGTGTGTCTCATATTTTTTTTTAATAGTAGAATAAAAATTTTACCCTTTTTACCATCTAGGAAGGTGCAAAGAGATGGGATTCATCTGACAATATTTAGTAGTCTAAGAGGTAGGTGCCTAAATTCAGCCCAGGCAACCCAGGCTGTCTTTATAGACAGAAGAGAATATTTTGAGATCTGATTTACCCAATATATTTTAGAATTTCAGTATAAAAATGAGATGAATGGCACAGAAAACTCCCCTTTTCTGGGTCTCCTTGGTATTCAAGGGAATCCCACCTAGGTCAGCTGTAGATGTTTTGGCAGATGGTTCCTCCCAGCACATGTGGCAGGAAATGGTGGCTGACACTGCACAGGTCAGAAAATAAAGGCTTCAAACTGACAGAGGGAAGGCTTAGATGGAATATTAGGGATAAATTTTTTGTTGTGAGGGTGGTCAGGTACTGGGATAGGTTTCCCAGAGAAGCTGTGGCTGTCCCTGGATCCCTGGCAGTGTCCAAGGCCAAGTCGAACAGAGCTTGGAGCACCCTGGGATGGTGGAAGGTGTCCCTGCCACCTGCCATGGCAGGGGATGGAATGAGCTGATCTTTAAGATCCCTTCCTACCCAAACCATTCTCCAATTCTCTGAAAGTTACAGTTTTCAAGATCACCCTGGAGTCTCCTCAAAGCTGGTTCCCAGCTGCCACAGACATTTTTTATGAAAAATCCTTTCCTTAGGATTTTTCCTCCTGAGAAGCTGAGAGGCCTCAGGAACAAAATGTAAACATTGRTTATCTGCTGCTGTGGAATGCAACAGGTGCATCTGKGATTGGCCCATCTTGGATGTTTGTAATTAATGGCCAATCACAGTCAGCTGGCTCRGACTRTCTGTCTGAGCCACAAACCTTTGTTATCATTCTTTCTTTTTCTATTCTTAGCTGGCCTTCTGATGAAATCTTTTCTTCTATTCTTTTAGTATAGTTTTAATATAATATAGATAATAAAATAATAAATCAGCCTTCTAAACATGGAGTCAGATCCTYGTCTCTTCCCTCATCCTCAGACCCCTGTGAACACCATCACACCCAGCAGCTGTGAGCAGTTTTAGCAGTAGCTCTTCTGCTTGGCACCCACAGGGCACCTCCTGCATCCACAAACTCTGCACTGGGATGTGTCAGCATCTCACAGGACGCCTCAGGGCCCCCATCCAGGACACTGCCAGAGCCCTGCATGGCCATGCAGACACTGGGCTCATCCCATCTCTCTGCCCTGGGTCCACTGATGCTCAWGAGACATTTCTTGGGGCAGCCAATTTTGTCACAGATCAGAAAGTGGATCAGCTCTCCCTGCTTTCTGCTCTGGRTGTTGGAGAAGCTCTTCTGATCATGTTGAAAATGCCCCAGTCTTGGTTACTAGTGCAGTTGCAGGCTTATTTTGGGATTAAATACAYGCAATGTTCTTTCACATCCTGATTTCTCTCACCTAACTGCACAGACAATCCTGAAGGGTTTTTTCAGTACTAAATTAAGCATGTACTTACCTGTTTTCCTGGCACATGAAACTTGATTTGTTTTTCATGACGTAAACACTGGAACAGGACAAAATACACTGCAGTGACCAGGTGCGAGTGCTGTCTGTCCTCCTGCCTCAGCTTTCTGCATCTGTTTTTCTAAGGCCTCTTTCAGAACCTCAGTAACAAAAGGAAAGTAGCTTTTAACTACTGGTTATATTTTAATCTCCATCTGTCTCTGCTTTAAAAGCTTTGCAGAAAAAATAGAGTGGCTTTTAATAAAGTAGARGCTTTTGAAACACCAGTAATTTTCTTTCCTCCCAGAGACTCGGTGGAGGACATTTAATTGGATTAATTCACCATTCACATTTAAAATGTTGGGTTCTTTTTGTTTCTCTCTCTTTTTTTTAATTTTTTCTGCCTTTCCCCCTTCCTCTCCTCTCTGATGCTTGCATTTATCAGCTATTTCACAACAATTCAGATGCTTTTAGAAGGAAGTTGTTACCTCTGTACCCAGCAAGGGAACTGCCAGAACATTTGTACCTCATCTTCTGATGTGTGATGGACAGGAATATTTGGTGACTCATGTAATGACAGACTGAGACAACTGGAAGTTAAATTCCTCTCATTTTTYTGCTTTTTTGCTTCACAGGGGATTGCTCAGCTTTTGGTCATGTACTACTCTTCTATGAGTGCTCCAATTGTCTTTCTTTATAGCCACATACTTGAGCAATGAATTATAAAACAACAAAAGAAAAATGAAGTGTTCCCATTACAGTTCCATGTGTGTGTCAAAACAAGGTGTTTTTCAGAGATTGTTGATTTTGAGAAAAGATTATCAAGTCCATGCTGAAATCTTTGATCTATCTGAAAAATTAAAATTCAGATGCAAATGTCAGACCTGAACAGTTCAATTCAATTTAATACCGTGACTAATTTTGAATATCTTTTTTGGCATTTTCCTTAGGGCTCCTCTGAGCAGCTGGAACAATATTGGTTTTGTTTATGACACAAAACCAGGCTGGATGGGGCTTGGAACAACCTGGGACAGTGGAAGAWATTCCTGCCCATGGCAGGGGCTGGAGTGAGATGATCTTGAAGATCCCTCCCAACCCAAACCATCCCATGATTCTGTGATTCTCTAATCCCACATCATTTTCCCCTGCAGGTCTGTTTACCTGAGCACTTATAAAATATCTCCAGGAGCTGTARCCAGCAAAATGTCTCAATAAAGAGATTATAACCAGTCTGTGCCAGCGAGTGCTATCAGCAAGAGTACATACAAGCAACGATGGAACATATGCTGATAAAAGATCCTCATAAAAAACATGAGGCTTTTGAGATTTTGAGTGCTGAGGGCTTTTATTTTTGATGAGAAAAACAAGGTTTTTAGCAGCAAAATTGGGCAAACAGCAAGCAGCTGTTTTCCCACTGAGTGAACATGTGCAGAGGAATCAGCAGCAGGGCAGTCCATGGCTGCTCTGTGCTCACCTTGAAAGACAGAAAATTGCAGAGATTGACATGTGCTGGGGGAAACCACAGAGTGAGAGCCCTTTGCTGGGGGAGTGTGCAGCTGGGGAGCTGGGATAAATAACCCAACAGGGCCAGGAGGCACGAGCTGCTCTGCTGTGGGTGCTCAGCTGGAGAGCAGGAATCAGTCCTGCAGCACTGGGGCCAGAGAGATGCTGGCAGGGGAGCCCTGGGCAGGCTGCTAGTGCTGGGGAGCTGCTCTCTGTCAAGTCTTTTCTCTTTTCTCCAAGGTCAGGATTAAATGTGTGAGATGGAATTTCTTGTTGGGACTCAGATGTTTACCAGTTCTTATCTCTGTCACAGTCTCACAAACCCTGAGTTCTGCGGCACTTCACTCCAACAAACTAAAAATGGAGCCCCATCTTTTACTTCTGATTTTTATGACTCTCCAACACCCCATCTCTCTCTCTGCAAGGCCTTCGAAGGATAAACTGTCCAATTAAGAGATGACACCTAAATTATTTTCACTTTTAACCCAATAACCAACCACCCATGCCCTGCAATGGGGACTTTTTTATCCAATTACACAAAACCACCCAAAGCCATTGGAGAGAAGGTGAAGAAAGAGAAAAGGTGAAGGAGRAGAAGCATAAGAAGACAAAGGTGAAGAAGAAGAAGGAGAAGGAGAAGACAATGGTGAAGAAGAAGGAGGAGGAGGAGAAGAAGAAGGAGAAGGTGAAGGAGAAGAAGAAGAATGAGCCTCCACCCTAAAACCTCCATGTTTCTTTATTACTACATTCTAAACCCTTAAACTCTGAGTTTCCCACCCTGTGATATCACACACTTCTATTCAAACTCCACMCCCACAATCCCAGTTCTGTCATTCCATTTTGGAAGCTTCTCCACGGCCTCAGGTCAGTGCAGTGTTCTCTTGGGGGTCAGTGCCTGGTAGAACAGAAATCTGAAATTCTCAGCAGCCACGGTTCCAACATTCTCTTTTGCAAGGTGTGCTTAAAAACCTGCCTGAGGTAGAAGTCACCAAAACCTCCAGAAAAAAGTCCCAGTCAGGCCAAAGCTGCCTTGCCATTTTCAGTAGAGGTGCATCAGGAATTCATCTCTGAGGTTCAGGATGGATCTTTGAGCCAAGATATGAAATATAAATGAGATCAAGCCTAAGAAGCAGAGTGCAACTCAAACTCTTCCTAGTAAAAGTCAGCCAGGGAAGGCAGCTCAGAAACACTGAGTATTCTTCCTTTTGCAGGGATGTAGAATTTAAAAATTATTCTCTCAGACCTTCTGACTCATGTTTTCCATCTTCCAATTCTCTTGACAATATCTCAGCAAAACTAAACTACAGTGGCTAAACTTTGGGAATCTGATGATTGCTAAAAATCTTTCTTGGACCCTAAATACTGTCCCACATTGTTGAGTGTTCTCTGATCCAGATCAAGACGTGTCTCAGAGGCTTCCTAGGGAGTCAGCAGGGTATACAGGCACCTCTAGGAGCTGGTTATTTTTTCCTAAGCGAAATGTGTAAAACAGTGAGATGAACCACACTGCAGATGTGCTGTTACTCAGCAGTGGCTTTTAAACTGTTCTCTGTTTAATTTAGAAGTTTAATTTTTAGGCATCTGACTTTAAAAGTGTCTAAATTGCAGCATTTGAATCCCAATTCAAGAATCACAGCTGAATCCTATCTCTACTGCATGCATGTGTAAGTGATTTTTTTGTAACTGAATTGCTGCTGAAAGTGGGATGAATCTTTCCTATAGAATAATTTAGGAGRGGGAAAAAAACTCTCTAACACCATTGAGTCCAACAATTAACCCAGAACTGTGAGGCCCACCACTAAACCCCATCCCCACGTGGGACATCTGTGTCTCTTAAAACACCTCCAGGGCTGGGGACTCCGTCACTTCCCTGTCCAGCCTGTTCCACTGCTTGACAACCYTTTCWGGGAAGAARTTTTYCCTAATATCCAATCTAAACCTCCCCTGGTGGAACTGGAGGCCAAGTCCTCAAGTTCCTCAGGACTCTGGAAAAGAAACTGCCCCACTCTGGCTGCAACCTGCTCTCAGGTGGTTGTAGAGAGCACTGAAGTCTGGCCTCATCCTACTTTTGGCCAGGCTAAACACCCCCTGCTCTATCACTTGTTCCTCATAAGATTTGTGCTCCACACCCTTCATCCTTTCAGTATCCCACTGYTTTCTAAGACATGAAGGGTACCAAGAGCGAGAGGGAAAGCTAAGGGAGAAGCAGAATGAGGAACAGAGGTGCACTGTGAGACACTGCAGGCACAGAAGCTGAAAAAGAGATGGCAAATGGAGCTGCCCACCAAAGAAAACCAGAAGAGACAGACCTACACATCAGACAGAAAATCAGGCAGTTTCTCTGCAGCAGGTGAAACACAGTGAACTTGCTGAGAATCATCAAATCCTGTTCCATTGCCCCTCTTGTGTGCTGTGCTGCTTATTTCAGTCTCCTCTGCAGCAGACTCAGGGGACAGCCCTGGACATGTTCAGCAGGTGAAATGTTTAATTTACTCCCCTCACATCTCAAATGTTCAGGGSTGTGAAGAGGAGAAACCTGTTGCTGCATGTTCTGAATTCTTYCAGAGAGCAAACTCTGGAAAATATCAAGCAGATCTGCAACATGGTCCTCAGAATTGATTTTTCCAATCTGCTTTTCTCTACAGCTCTGCYTGGTCAGCGTTCATGAAATAAAGTTTTACATAAACAAAAAGCAATCAAAGAAAACCTTATAATCTGCTTTATGAATGCTTCAGGACTTCAGCTGTCTAGTTTCTGTTRCTCTCAAAAATAAAGTTGCCTTAGAACAAGTTTTTCCATATATTCTTTCCCTGTGTATTTCATGTATGAGCTGTATCATATGAATATTGGGTTTGCACATGAGGTTTTGGTGGTGAGGGCTCTACTGAGATGGCTTCTGTGAGAAGCTATGAAGCTTCCTCTGTTGGAGCCCTGGATGCTGAGAATTTTAARCTTTCTGTGCTTTAAGGCACAGACCCACAAGAGAACACTGCATTTGACCTGAGGCTGTGGAGAAAGCTCCCAAAATTGATTGATAGCACTGGGATTATGGGTGTGTAGTTGGTTAGAAGTGTAATATCACAGGGTGGAAAACTTAGAGTTTGCGGTTTTAGAATATAGAAATAAATATGAAGCAAGATGGAGGTTTTAGGGTGAAGGCAGGTTGTTCTTCTTTACCTTCTCCTTCTTTCTTCTCCATGGGTTTGGGTCATGTTTTGTAATTGGACAGAAAAGTCCACATTGCAGCTCTTTAGGATCAGTTATTGGGTTAAAAGGGAAAATAATCCAGGCGTCAGTTCTTAATTGGATAGTTTAGTCTTAAAAGACCTTGGAATGAGAGATTTTTGGCCATTTTGTGCCTTCTAATGAAAAGCTRCMRAACTCCCAGYAGTGAGACTGTTTTACTGATRAGAAATAATAAACASCTGAGTCTGAACATGAACTACTGTCTCAAGTGCCTTCAATCCAGACCCAGAGAAACCAATATTCCCCCATGTCCAATGTGGCTCCAACATGGACSTGCCACTGTCCAAGGCCAAGCCCATCAGTGACAGTGGGAGTGACTCTGGCATCACAGAGTTAAAAAGGGGGGAAAAACCACCTGCAACTTCATCCAGAGAAAAAGGAGTSAGGATATGTGAGAGGAGCAGCTCTGCAGACCAAGGGCAGTGCAGAATGGGCCCCACAAACACTGATCTCAGCCCTCACCCAGTGACACTGTTACCATGGAAACAGGGCTTCAGTGTTAGAGTTGAGAAAAAAGATTATTTTATTTTTAATGCCTGTCTGGAGGTTAGAAGCCATAGGCAAGGCTTGGTTCTGGTCTCTCTCTGTAGTGTCTCCTCAAGAGAATGGAAATGAAACCAYAGAGACTTCAAGCTTTTCAGAGTCTCAGGAAAAACAAAGCCTGAAAGAACTGGAACAGCAAAAGTTGAAGAAGCAGCATCTTCTTTTATGAAATATTTATTTTAAAGTTAAAATGCAGMTTTGGAAAGAAATCCTAAGAACTGGTGGCAGTGCTTAGATGATGAAGGAAATCTGTTTAGTTAGGTATGCAAATTGTGGGGGAATTAATCAAAATTCATGGCCCCATAGAGCATCTCTGTAGTGTTCAGTCCTCTTAGCTGCTAAAGGCCTGAAAGCAGAAGAGAGCCTTTGTGTATCTTATTGCTTAGGTGGAGGGAAAGATTTTTCAAAGGTGCATAACAGATGATGCATAAATCTGAGTGCATGGCAATTAAACCTACATGGCTAATTGCTGCAGCAAGCTATTTAGACATCATTGTAACTTTTAGACATTGCCTCAGGGGAGGCTGTGGGAAATGGTGGCAGGAGTGTTCAGGAAGCCTTCAGAGACAGAAAAGAAGTCTCAGTGAGTGATGGAAATAAATTAGTGCAGACAGAAAAAGTAAACAGGTGAGGTTCTCTTGCCTTCTTTTAGCTAGCCTGAAATTAGGAATCAGATCTCAGCTGGCTGAACATCTCTATGGTCATTAAAATGAAATCCAGGGAGATAGAATCCAGAACTTCCCACCTCTACTTCATCCAACCTCTTTTGGCCACATTTTAGAGGGAGATTCAACTGATATTTGAAAGAGTCTCTGTGTCTCCCCTGACCACCTACAAATTTGGCTTCAGAAATTGACTGGAATGGAATGGAATGGAATAGAATATAATGGAATAGAATTTCTCAACTGGAAGGGCTCTACAATGATGATCCAGCCAAACCCTCTGACAAATTCACTTAAAAAGACACCTTGGTTTTAGATGAAATAAATTTGGCTTCAAAAATTGACTGGAATGGAATGGAATGGAATGGAATGGAATAGAATAGAATAGAATAGAATAGAATAGAATAGAATAGAATAGAATAGAATAGAATAGAATAGAATAGAATTTCTCCACTGGAAGGGACCTACAGTGATGATCCAGCCCAGTCCCCTGACGAATTCATTTCAAAGGACACTTTGCTTTAGATGAAATAAATCCAGTTTCACCTGTCTGCCCAAAACAATGGCTTTTTAAAAGATGATTGTTCAACCCCATGAGCAGTTTGTAGTGCAGGACAGTGGCACATACAGAAAACTCAATTCCTTCAGGGTACCAGAGAATGTGAATGTAGAGATGAAGAGTTGACTCCAAGTTTATTGCTTTCACCTTTAGATGATTGACATTTTCTTTCTGAGCTTTCACAGATTTTTAAGTTTCTATTTCTCTCAATAAAGAAACCCTCACTCTTTATCAGGAGTGAGAGTGCTTTAGAAGCCAGGAAATTCTGCAAAGGACAACCAGAGGAAGATACATCCATAATTTATCTTCCCCTGGGTGAGGGTATGAACCAGATTAATTACTTTTCATGAGCAACTGCTGGCAGATTGACCCCAGCTATTATTATAACCATTAAGCATCGAGGAGGAAGATAATCAATCAGTCAGTCTCTTACACTTGTAATCTTGGCAGCAGAAACAATCAGGGAGCAGGAGATCTATTCATCTGCTGCCTTGTCTGACTGTTTTCCTACGTGTTCATCTCTTCCAGGCAGCAATATCTGTCCATCATCTGACAGCCACTGCTCTGCAGGACTCCTTGTCAGCTGGTGGCAAACACAGAGCTGCTCAAACCAGTTGAACATCAGCACTTTTCTTTCCCTGGTGGAACAGCCCGGAATGATTTCCTCCCTGCAGAGGGAATGTTGGATGAAAATGAAAGCAATTCTCATTCAGAAGAGCTGATTCAGGGAGAGCTGAAGCAAGGAAGCACAACAGAAACCCAGCATGGGAGAGGTTCTCTAAAATATATAAGATTTTATATATAAAGTGTGGGTGCTTGATTTTTATTGCGGTCAGGACTTAACTGCAGATGCAGCCACCAAAAATGCCATGGCAAACAGCTGTTGCTGTTAATATACAGCATAAATCATCTCTCCACACATTAATCAAGTGCATGGAGTTCTGCTCAGAAGGGACTCTTCCTGCCACCTTTCTTCTGCCACTCCAGACCTAATGCCTTCCAGAATCCTTTTTGTGGAAAGCGCAGGAGAGAAAAGCTTAGGGACTGTTCCCAGCCTGGAATGCCAGAAAAGCTCTTCCTCCTGCCATTAATTCATGAGAAAAAAGGGCCCATTTCCATGCCTGTTTATCCATAGCACATGCTGCTCCAGGAAATCAAGCATTTCCCTGTCAAGCATCTTCCAAGTAGCCTAAAAAGAGCCAATTTATTTGTTCTGTGCTGTTAAATGATTGAAGAGGCTAACAGAGGAATAACAACACGCGTTTGGAGATCATATAAACATGAAATTTGAAGCTGTGACGAACCTACAAAATGATCATTGAGCATTTTGAGTCATGTATCACTAACAAGGAGCTCAGCTGGCTGGTTGGAAGCTCTGTGTGCAGCCCGGCTCCTGATTTCCTTCAATTTCCCCTCAATGAAAGCCATGGCCTGACAGACACGCTCTCTAGATTTTCCTTGCAGCCAAGCACAAAACCAAAAAGATCATTGGAAAGCAGCTGGGAAGCCTCCAGAGGTTGCCTATATTCCTTCTGCAAGGGAGGCCCTGCTTGACTAAAGAATTACTTTATAAAATAATTATAAAATAAAAAAAAAAAAATAATAAAATTATAAAAGAAAATATTATTTTATAAAATAATTCTATTTATGCAGTCTTCCCCTGATGAAATCCCAAAGCAAAAAAGGCAAATAAAAATATTTGTGTTATGCTTTTTTTTTGTTAATTGACCACATAAATGACAGAAAATAAAGCTGACAAACCACAAAACTTTCACAATTGTGGGTTGGTTTTTTTTTTTTTGGTTTTGCTGCCAAATGCAAACCACAAGATCTTATGCTTCCCCGAGCTTTAGAGAAGGATTCAGGTTGATCACAATTAATTAATCACAATTAATTTTATCATGAGAGCTCTCAATTTAAGCCACTTAAATAAGCAACATATTTAAAGTGTTTTTGCCTGAGGTCCTACTTATAAAACATGAAATTCACCTCACCTAATTATAAATATTTAAAAGTTACATCTCTCAGTCTGTGCAAGTCTTCCATTTTTTAGAGTCACTGGGGAAAAATAGGCACCTAAGAAGATAATTTTTATCTTAAAGGATGACTAGTCTACCTTGCAAAATAAATCTCACCTAACACTAGAAACAGAAATATGGACATGAAACAAATTAAATTTAATGAGAATTTTCAACCAACCAAGAAAAAAATTGAAAGGGGATTTATCCAAAACTGTGCCACAGCTCCATGTCTGAGTCAAGAATCAAATCCAGTTCTCCAGAGAGTTCTCCTGTCTTGACACAGATCAACAAGGAATTGTGAATCCCTGGCACTACGATTGGTTGTTACTCCAGAGTAAAAAATTAAGGCAGGAGGGAGTGAGATGAGAATTAAAAACTGGTTCTAGATTTTAGAAGCAGTTACCAAAAACAGAAAGTGAGAACTAGAAAGTGACTGGAGCAGTAGAATAAATGTTCTTTAGGAAAGTTAGGTATCTCAAATATTTGAGATAAATATTGACATAAAGCTAATATGAAGCTTTGAGGGCTGGAGCCCCTCTGCTCTGAAGCCAGGCTGGAAGAGCTGGGGGTTGTGGCATTCACATTCTCTGAATATGATTCCTTCAACCAGGGTTTTTCTCCTGGGAAGCTGAGAAGCCTCAGAGAAAAGGAAAACAATTCTTGTCTCATTTGCTTCTCCTGTGTTGTGCTCCTGTGGAATGTGTTTGGAGATTGTTTACCCACAGGTGATTGTTCCATTGGATTCTGCTGTGAGTTGTTTTSACTCTTTGGCCAATCAGGGCCAAGCTGTGTCAGGACTCTGGAAAGAGTCAGGAGTTTTCATTATTATCTTTTTAGCATTCTGTAAGTATTCTTTCTGTATTANAGAATAGAATAGAATAGAATAGAATAGAATAGAATAGAATAGAATAGAATAGAATAGAATTTCTCCACTGGAAGGGACCTACAGTGATGATCCAGCCCAGTCCCCTGACGAATTCATTTCAAAGGACACTTTGCTTTAGATGAAATAAATCCAGTTTCACCTGTCTGCCCAAAACAATGGCTTTTTAAAAGATGATTGTTCAACCCCATGAGCAGTTTGTAGTGCAGGACAGTGGCACATACAGAAAACTCAATTCCTTCAGGGTACCAGAGAATGTGAATGTAGAGATGAAGAGTTGACTCCAAGTTTATTGCTTTCACCTTTAGATGATTGACATTTTCTTTCTGAGCTTTCACAGATTTTTAAGTTTCTATTTCTCTCAATAAAGAAACCCTCACTCTTT
Organism: Cardinalis cardinalis; assembly: GCA_014549065.1. Taxonomy (NCBI): domain Eukaryota; kingdom Metazoa; phylum Chordata; class Aves; order Passeriformes; family Cardinalidae; genus Cardinalis; species Cardinalis cardinalis. The sequence continues at coordinate 208,490 of JACDOX010000495.1, forward strand.
ATCAGGAGTGAGAGTGCTTTAGAAGCCAGGAAATTCTGCAAAGGACAACCAGAGGAAGATACATCCATAATTTATCTTCCCCTGGGTGAGGGTATGAACCAGATTAATTACTTTTCATGAGCAACTGCTGGCAGATTGACCCCAGCTATTATTATAACCATTAAGCATCGAGGAGGAAGATAATCAATCAGTCAGTCTCTTACACTTGTAATCTTGGCAGCAGAAACAATCAGGGAGCAGGAGATCTATTCATCTGCTGCCTTGTCTGACTGTTTTCCTACGTGTTCATCTCTTCCAGGCAGCAATATCTGTCCATCATCTGACAGCCACTGCTCTGCAGGACTCCTTGTCAGCTGGTGGCAAACACAGAGCTGCTCAAACCAGTTGAACATCAGCACTTTTCTTTCCCTGGTGGAACAGCCCGGAATGATTTCCTCCCTGCAGAGGGAATGTTGGATGAAAATGAAAGCAATTCTCATTCAGAAGAGCTGATTCAGGGAGAGCTGAAGCAAGGAAGCACAACAGAAACCCAGCATGGGAGAGGTTCTCTAAAATATATAAGATTTTATATATAAAGTGTGGGTGCTTGATTTTTATTGCGGTCAGGACTTAACTGCAGATGCAGCCACCAAAAATGCCATGGCAAACAGCTGTTGCTGTTAATATACAGCATAAATCATCTCTCCACACATTAATCAAGTGCATGGAGTTCTGCTCAGAAGGGACTCTTCCTGCCACCTTTCTTCTGCCACTCCAGACCTAATGCCTTCCAGAATCCTTTTTGTGGAAAGCGCAGGAGAGAAAAGCTTAGGGACTGTTCCCAGCCTGGAATGCCAGAAAAGCTCTTCCTCCTGCCATTAATTCATGAGAAAAAAGGGCCCATTTCCATGCCTGTTTATCCATAGCACATGCTGCTCCAGGAAATCAAGCATTTCCCTGTCAAGCATCTTCCAAGTAGCCTAAAAAGAGCCAATTTATTTGTTCTGTGCTGTTAAATGATTGAAGAGGCTAACAGAGGAATAACAACACGCGTTTGGAGATCATATAAACATGAAATTTGAAGCTGTGACGAACCTACAAAATGATCATTGAGCATTTTGAGTCATGTATCACTAACAAGGAGCTCAGCTGGCTGGTTGGAAGCTCTGTGTGCAGCCCGGCTCCTGATTTCCTTCAATTTCCCCTCAATGAAAGCCATGGCCTGACAGACACGCTCTCTAGATTTTCCTTGCAGCCAAGCACAAAACCAAAAAGATCATTGGAAAGCAGCTGGGAAGCCTCCAGAGGTTGCCTATATTCCTTCTGCAAGGGAGGCCCTGCTTGACTAAAGAATTACTTTATAAAATAATTATAAAATAAAAAAAAAAAAATAATAAAATTATAAAAGAAAATATTATTTTATAAAATAATTCTATTTATGCAGTCTTCCCCTGATGAAATCCCAAAGCAAAAAAGGCAAATAAAAATATTTGTGTTATGCTTTTTTTTTGTTAATTGACCACATAAATGACAGAAAATAAAGCTGACAAACCACAAAACTTTCACAATTGTGGGTTGGTTTTTTTTTTTTTGGTTTTGCTGCCAAATGCAAACCACAAGATCTTATGCTTCCCCGAGCTTTAGAGAAGGATTCAGGTTGATCACAATTAATTAATCACAATTAATTTTATCATGAGAGCTCTCAATTTAAGCCACTTAAATAAGCAACATATTTAAAGTGTTTTTGCCTGAGGTCCTACTTATAAAACATGAAATTCACCTCACCTAATTATAAATATTTAAAAGTTACATCTCTCAGTCTGTGCAAGTCTTCCATTTTTTAGAGTCACTGGGGAAAAATAGGCACCTAAGAAGATAATTTTTATCTTAAAGGATGACTAGTCTACCTTGCAAAATAAATCTCACCTAACACTAGAAACAGAAATATGGACATGAAACAAATTAAATTTAATGAGAATTTTCAACCAACCAAGAAAAAAATTGAAAGGGGATTTATCCAAAACTGTGCCACAGCTCCATGTCTGAGTCAAGAATCAAATCCAGTTCTCCAGAGAGTTCTCCTGTCATGACACAGATCCACAAGGAATTGTGAATCCCTGGCACTACGATTGGTTGTTACTCCAGAGTAAAAAATTAAGGCAGGAGGGAGTGAGATGAGAATTAAAAACTGGTTCTAGATTTTAGAAGCAGTTACCAAAAACAGAAAGTGAGAACTAGAAAGTGACGGGAGCAGTAGAATAAATGTTCTTTAGGAAAGTTAGGTATCTCAAATATTTGAGATAAATATTTACATAAAGCTAATATGAAGCTTTGGGGGCTGGAGCCCCTCTGCTCTGAAGCCAGGCTGGAAGAGCTGGGGGTTGTGGCATTCACATTCTCTGAACATGATTCCTTCAACCAGGGTTTTTCTCCTGGGAAGCTGAAAAGCAGTGAGAGGCCTCAGAGAAAAGGAAAACAATTCTTATCTCATTTGCTTCTCCTGTGTTGTGCTCATGTGGAATGTGTTTGGAGATTGTTTACCCACAGGTGATTGTTCCATTGGATTCTGCTGTGAGTTGTTTTGACTCTTTGGCCAATCAGGGCCAAGCTGTGTTGGGACTCTGGAAAGAGTCAGGAGTTTTCATTATTATCTTTTTAGCATTCTGTAAGTATTCTTTCTGTATTATTTAGTACAGTATAGTATAGTATTCTTTAATATAATATAGTATAATAAAATAATAAACTAGCCTTCTAATAAGATGGAATCCTCCTCATCATTCCTTCCTTCATCAATGGCCCTGAATTTACCATAGGGGGTGCTCACCTGGAGAAGGCTCCAGGGAGAGCTCAGAGCCCCTGCCAGGGCCTGAAGGGGCTCCAGGAGGGCTGGAGAGGGACTGGGGACAAGGGATGGAGGGACAGGACACAGGGCATGGCTTTACACTGCCAGAGAGCAGGGATGGATGGGATATTGGGAAGGAATTCCTGGCTGAGAGGGTGGGCAGGCCCTGGCACAGGGTGCCCAGAGAAGCTGCGGCTGCCCCTGGATCCCTGGAAGTGTCCAAGGCCTGGCTGGATGGGACTTGGAGCAGCCTGGGAGAGTGGAAGATGTTCATGKCAGGGTGTGGAATAAAATGAGCTTTAAGGTCCCTTTCAACCCAAACCATTCTGTGATTCTGTGACTTTTTTACCTCTTACATAACCTTCCTTCCTTCTCTGTTCAYTAGAGAAGAGAAATCTTGTAGCCCTCCCTGTAAGAAACTCTCAGAATAATGTACCCTCTGGAATTTATGGTCTGGAATACACAAAGCAAGAGCTTCAGTGCTCACATCCTGTCCCTCTTGTAGATAATAGCAGCCATTATCTCAAAATCAGAGTGACCTTTTCTCCGTGCTCTGCTGGAGAAGGAAATTGTTCAACCCCAAAGAGGCAAATATGGTCTGCAAATATTTTCCCACGTGAAAGCAGGCAGGCTGCAGTTCTGATCCCTCTCTCCAAACAGCCTCTTGCTCAYGCACAGTGGGCACTGTGTCCAGACCCCACTCCTGATTCTGTTGCGATAACACAGGTGTCAAGTGGTCCTGGAGATGCCCACACTGAATCATCCACACTGTGACTCACTGGTGGCCCAAGGGACCAAAATTCCAAAAAACCAAGCCCAGCCTGCTGAGGGAGGTGCTGGGAGGTCCATCCTGGTGTTCCATCCTCCACCTGGCGCCTGGCACAGCCCTCTGGAGTCCAGAGCATTGATCAGACCTTCACTGGCCAGCAGGAGCATTCAGATACTTTGCACATATGTAAATAGCTGTGTTTAGACGACTAAATTTGTGTACTTTAAACTACAGAACAAGCTTCAAGCCTTGCCACTGGATGCAGGGTTAGTGATATCGCTCATCTGCTCTATTTTCTTTTTCTTTCTTTCTTTCCTTGGGAAGAAAGGCCACTCTACATCCTTCCTCTCTCCCTCCCTCCCTCCCTCCCT
>JACDOX010000495.1:212680-228137 GCA_014549065.1 Cardinalis cardinalis
TTTTTTTTTAATAAACCTGCCTTTGAACTCAGTTTTGTTTCACTCTAATTCACCCAAGGGATCAATTAGCAAGACCCTCACTCATTATCCCTCAGAGGTGGGTCAAAAAGGGTTCTCCAGCCCTTAGAGCATCTTTGTGGCCTCCTCTGGACTTTCTCCAACAACTCCACATCCTTCTGATGTTGGGCACCCCAGACCTGGATGTGAGATCTCACAAGAGCAGAGCAGAGAGGGAGAATCACCTCCCTTGTGGTTTGTTCAGATTTATAAGGATAATCATACTATTTTGTTACGTGTAGAATGGCTTTAATTTTTGAGGACTGAACCCTCCCACACAGAATAAAATTAATAGTGTAAATGAATAGGTTTTTTTAGTCCAAATAGTCCTGCTCATCTACTTTTATTTCCATTGAGGGCTGGAGCCTTGTTGGAGGTATCGCTCTTCTCTTTCAAGCTTCAGTAACCAGAATGAGAAGTCTCTTGTATGCTGTGTTAGGGAAAAAAAAAAAAAAAGAAGAAAAAGAAGGGGGAGAAAAAGAAAGGACTAATTCTATTTTATTGCATGTGAAAAATGTTTTAGGAAAATAATAGTCTTTTCCAGGTGAAGTAGGAAAGGAGCCATCAATACATCAAATAGGACAGTCAAGTTACATTTCACATTACAAATTGCCTACCCAGGAAGCAAAAAATGAAAAATAATTGACTTTGATACTACAAATCAGAATTTGACCAGGGCAATATGTGCATGRCTGAATTCTGAGACATTAAATTGTAACTGAAAGGCATCTGGCTGTCAAAACTTTCAGAATTTAAACCTTCAGAGAAAGCATAGTCCAGCAGATTAGATATTACATTAAGGCTCAGGAAATAGGTTCAGCCCTGCCATTTGCCACACACTTCTTGAGTGAGAGTTAATAAATCACTCTGTGTCACATRTGGGGTGGTGGATAATGTGCTACTGGTGACAGTGGCATCAGGTGCCAGCTGCTGAGCACAACCCAGAGGCATCCAAGCTGGAATTGCAGGAGGAGGAGAGCTGAAACAGCCAGTCCTGCCCATAGGAAAATGCTGGTTGGGCAAAAATTAACTCTAAAGAAGGTTTGTCCCTTGAATTGTGTAYTGCTCTGGCAGGTTTCAGTGTTTTATGCTGAACTGTAAGGACYTGCCTTCTCTTTGTGGGGAATTCACAGTTATGTATGCTCCTGGAATTTAACAACTTAGTCTTTGGTCTGTATAAAAAATCAAATACACAAACMAAAAATAARTCCCAAAATAGAGAGGAATCCTTTCTTGCATGGAGGAAATGCTGCCACCCTTTACCTGGGCAGCAGAACCTYCCCCTTGTTGGTGAGAAACCCTGGCATAATCCCAAAGATGAACCCTCTGTGTGTGCACAAGACCCTCCAGCCAAAAGGCTCCCAGCTCCTGGGGACCTGTCTGGTGTGTGGGAAGCAGATGTTTCCACTCTCTCCTTAAGCTGCTCCACTTTGCATGAAATAATTCAGCATGAATTGGACCACTGAGAGAGAGAGAGATTAGTAAATGTGATTTTGAGCCCCAGAGGCCAGTTACTTACTGGAGGAAAGGGAGCAAGGCTTCAGTCCCACTTCCAATTAATATGTGTAATGTATGCATTCATCAGAGCATGGTGAACATGCAGCTCCCTGTCTCCTGGGTGCATCAGCTAACCACAAATCCTATTTCTTCCTTGAGCATGGGTAACAAGTAATTAGCATGAATAACAAAAAAAAAAACAAAAAAAAACTGTCAGGAGAATTAGAGGACCCACCAGACTTCAGCCTAGTGGTTAGGAAAGGTTTACGTGGGTTTAGCGCTCCTTGGCTGAGACAAATTTCAAATCTCACCACTAGTTACTGGATAAAAAAAGGAAAAAAAGAAAATGCCTCAATTTGTTGAACATATAATTCCAGCAAAATTTTTATTTCTGTATGTCTTTTCACTGGATTGGGAGAAATGATTGGGTTTTAAATCCTGACAGCACATAAATATGAATTACATGCTTGGCTGCTCKGTGCCATCCAAATGTAGATGGCTCTGGGCATGTCCCAGAGGAAGCGTTTATCTGCTCCTGGGAGCTGCCTGCTGGAAGTGCAGCCACTGCAGGAACTCTTTCTGGTGGTGGGAAGGCTGATGGTGGTTGCTGCCTGCTGCTTTCCCCAAGATTGGCTGTTTGGGAGCCAGAGGACTGGCTGATTTTCAATGTGGAATATGGGTTTCATATGCAAAGTGCAGATATTTATAGTTTCAGTATTTATATTTGACCTTTGACTCCCTCTGACAGTGGAGATTCAGTGGATTGTGTGACCAACTCACCCCTTGCCAAATAAATATCTAAAATAGATTAAACAAAGCCTGTCCTGAAATAACTCTCTCTTTTCCCCTGTTAACTATGAAGGAAGCCAAATTGGCCTTTTAAAGAAGAAAACAGAGTTTTCACGTGATTTCTGTGGAAGTTTAGGTTGGATATCAGGAAAAGGCTCCTTTCTCAGAGGGCTCCACTTCACACCACACCTGGCAAAGCAGCTTGGACATGGTCAACCACCACTTCTGGGCTAAAGGGCAATATCAAACACTTCCTCATCTTCATGCTGCAGTCAGGAAGACAAAAAAGCCTCAAAAAAGGTCATGGAATGGAATTCCACAGAATCACTGAGGTTGGAAAAGCCCCCAAAGAGCATTGAGCCCAAGCTGTGCCCAGCGCCCACCTTGTCCCCAGCCCAGAGCACTGTGTGTCACATCCAGGCTTTCCTTGGACACCTCCAGGGATGAGTACTTCAGTATTAATTGAATCAGAAATTAGAGAAATTTAGYATTTATGTACCAGGAGAGGAGCTTGAGCGCCCAACTCCTTGATGGAGATCTAGACTGCAACACCTGAATTTACAGTTCTGGAGCCTTTAGAGAGAGGACCTGAATTGCACCCCTAAAAATAAACACCACAACTTCTGCCTCTCTTTTTCCAAGAAGATATTTTCTCTCAGTCTCATTTAAAGGTSTTAAAATTTTGGTTGGTTATTTTGGGGGTGTATTTATTTATTTTTTTTAAGACCAACTATACCCATTAAAAAAGGTATAAGAGCACGAGTTTGCACGTGCAGAGGCACAGTGGAAGTGTGCAGCTTAATGGATATTTTGGGGAGAGTTGTCTTAAAATTTTRGCATGGAATGCTACCTCTCTGGGCAGCACATTCCAATATTTAACAACCCTTTTGGTGCAGAAATCCTTTCTGCTGTCCAGYCTGAACCTCCCCTGTCACAGCTTGAGGCCAGGTCCTCTCTTCCTGTCACTGGATGCCTGGGAGAAGAGRCTGACCCTCTCCTTGCTACATTCTCTTTTCAGGGAGTTATAGAAAGTGATAATTTTGACTTCTGTCCTACAAATTAGGAGCAGTAATTTCACCAAGTCTATTTCTTCTTTGCTCTGCAGTCCTGCAGCTTATCAAAGGTGGTTTAGAAGAGACTTTAATGAGTATGAAGTCATCATGTGATGGGCTGATGCTTTCAGGCGTCAGGAGAATTAATTTGGCCTTGTGGTTACTGTCAGACAGCTCTTCAGAACAGCCCAGCTACTCCTGCCAAGGAGCTGCTGCATGGGATTCATTTCAAGAATGGAGCTCAATTAAAGACCTTGATACATTCCTGCTCCTTTTCACAGTCTGTCACCAGCATGGTTCTCCACATTCGTTGCCCTATTTTCTTTGAAAAAGAGAGACCTTASACTCCTGACTCTCACTGCACATTAAAATGTTCTGCTGTCTGGTTTCAAGCAATCTCCACAGACAAAAGCTGGAGTGGGAAATGCTGTGGGATTTTAAAAGCCACAGAATTTTACTAAATAAACACAATAGAGAAGTGTAGATTTGACCATTTCTTTGCAACAATGGGTTATTTAAATTATTATTCCTCAGATGTCTTAGAATGGAATAMAGTTTTAGGGGAAATCCCCCAATCATTAATTTTATCTTCCTTTATCCATCATAAGCTGAGATTGAGTTGTCCAAACTCTAAAATTTTAAGACCTTTAAATTGGACTGAGAGAAAGTATCTGCTTGGAAAAAGAGGGACAGAAGTTGTGGTGTTTRTTTTTAGGGGTGCAKTTCAGATCCTCTCTCTAAAGGCTCCAGAACTGTAAATTTAGGTGTTGCAGTCTAGACCTCCATCAAGGAGTTGGGTACTTGAGCTCCTCTCCATGTACATAAATACCTCTAAATTCCTCAAATTTCTGATTAAATTTCTGCAGAAGAGGCTTTATCTACAGGTAATTCTTTGAACATGGAGCTTTAGAGACTGCAGAGCAAGCCTGCAGTTCTGCCCCTTTTTAGGATCTAGTTTTGTCTTCAGCAAATTTATTGTATTGAAATATTCATAGTTTTCACCTGAAGTAAATTAGCATAAATCATGCCCTTGGTAGAAAAGAGGTAGTGATGTCCAGCTAAGGGTCTGTCCCTCCCCAAAAAGTAATTCAATATTAATATATWAATATTTTAAAGATCTCCTTGAAGAGAAAGCCAAGCAAAATCAGATTTATTAATAGCCCCCCATTTCACAAAAGCACTGAAGAAACCATATATTCTCATTGCATTAAATAACAAAATARGTTGAAGCTAAATAATTTGGGGCTTATCAGCCAACAGTAATTTATTTTTAACAGAGTACCACTTGGATKTTTAATAAAAATTGATAAAATGCTTCTAGGTAATCTAATGAATTTCTTTATTAAAACTTATGCTCCTAACTTATGCATATGTATTAGCCTCTCTGAATAATAAACTGTGCTCCTGAAATCTTAATTCCACTTCTCACATGGCACAAACAGGCAGAGTAATGCTCCTTGGTATCCAAAGCAACTATCAAGGGGTAATAGCTGGCATATGGCTTATTTTTCACTCACTGTACTTCATGCTCTGAAAGTCCTTCCCCTTCCCTCTCCACTGAAGGTTATAGTCTGCTTGTTTACTCTCACATATTTGTGTTTCTCCAACAGGATTATTCACTTTGCTAGGAAATTAACAGTTACCCATGTGAAACCGATTAAAATTAGAGGAGCATCTCTTCTGAGTGGTTCACACTTATTAACTTGTTTCTGTGCCAAACCCAGTTCATATTTAATGTAATTATTGGGAGAAGTGGATGTCTGTGCTCCTAGAAAAACATCTCCCGGAATTCATCTGAAGGAACATTTTTCCTGAGCTTTGCTTCACCTTGGGTCGTGACTTCATGTCCAAAACTATCAGAAATCTATTAATTTAGGAGAGTGTATGAAATTCTGGGGGAAGTAACTCTTTTTTTTTTTTTAATCTTGAAGATATTAAACTCTTTCCTCTGTGTTTTCTCTGTCAAAGACATCAATGATCACCTTCTGCTGTCTTTTGTCACTGGAAGCTGTTTCCCCCAGAGCTCTCTCATCTGATGAATTTTTATGATTCCATGGGAGTGTTTATTTCCCTCTGTGGATGTCAAAGGCAGTGACTGTCCCAAGATTAGACCTCTGCTTTTTAAAGGATTAAATTAGGACACATCCATCACATCCTGAACTCTTCTTCTCTCTCCTGCTATGAGTTAAGTGGAGTACAACCCTCCCAAAATATCCATTAAGCTGCACACTTCCACTGTGCCTTTGCACGTGCAAACTCATGCTCTTTTACCTTTCTAAATGGGTATTTAAAAAAAAAAGAAGAAAAGAAATACACCCCCAAAATAACCAACCAACCAACCAAAAAAATGCCAACACAAAATGGGTTAAAAGTGGAGAACTTGTTTCAAGCTAGGGAACAGGAAACTCCCTGATTTTCTTCTCTTTTCAAAGAAAAGCTTGACTTCACCTCATCTCATCTCTTGAGTATTTGGGCTTTATCCTTATCACTGAGATCATCCCATGGGCCTATGGTATYGGATTTAGTGCATTATAACCTTGTAGTACAGCCTGGGGTGGTGATGGGCTCATCACAACGTGGGGAGGATGTGGAGCTGCTGGAATGAGCCCAGAGGAGGCCAAAGATGCTTTGARGGTTGGAGAACTTTGCTCTGGATCCAGGCTGGGAGAGCTGGGGGTGCTCACCTGGRGAGGAGAAGGCTCCAGGGAGAGCTCAGAGCCCCTTGCGGGGCCTGAAGGGGCTYCAGGAGAGCYGGAAAAGGATTTGGGRCAAGGRGGAATGGYYACAAATTGAAGAGGGGAAACTTGGTTTWGAGTKTAGGAAGAAATTGTTCCCTGTGAGGRTGCTGGGSCCCTGGACAGGGTGCCCAGAGCAGCTGTGGCTGCCCCTGGATCCCTGGCAGTGCCCAAGGCCAGGTTGGATGGGGCTTGGAGCAGCCTGGGACMGTGSAAGGTGYCCCTRCCATGGCAGGGGSTGGCACTGGATGWWTTTTAAGGTCCTTTCCAACCCAAACCATTTTATGATTCCCTGATTTTCAGGATCCTGTACTTCATACTCTGATCCTCCTCTTCATGGCATGGTGCCTTTACATCCATAGCAATTTCCCAGACCTTGCTGACAATTTGCTTCAGGATGGAGTTTCAGGTTATACATTGCTCAGCATGAAGTTATAGGACCCTTGCACTTTTATGTAGATGTTGGTATTTCTCTCTTTGTTTTTCACTTAAATCTCTTATGAGKTCCTTCAAAAAGTACAAACTGTGGCCATTAGGATGGAAATCATAACAAAAATCACCCTTGAAAGCATGAAAAGGAAAGCTAAAAATGAAAAAAGCCTTATCAGTCCCACACGTTGTTTTGATCATTGATCAGATGCAGTGCATTTAAATTAGTTTATTCAAATTGTATGAAATCTCTGCTTKCCTGACTCTTTTGATGTCAGCCATAATAGGCTTTAGAAAACATATCCTGTATTTGGTTTGGAGCATTCTATTACCAAGTGTATAATGACTTTGGAGGAGCTGGATCCTGAAATGAATTACACTGGAGAGTAACATACAGAGTTTCTGCTTCATATTTTTTGCTGTATGCATATTATGCTGCTTTAAGGGTAACTTAAGAGCACTTTTGGTTTTGGTAGACATAATAACAGCTCCAGGCAAGTGAGCTGTTTTTTTTTTTTTCCTATCAAAAATACTTTCTTCTCAAGCAAAATATTATTCATTTCCTGTTTTGCATTCCCAGGATAACAGCATTTCACATTCAAGTGAAAAATAACATAAAAAATGGCTTTCTGATTTTATGCAATCTGAATGGTATAGATTCACCAAAACAGATTTAGCTTTAGCAGGGCAAAAAYGCACTTTGCTTTGAAGTGAGGGTGGCAGTGGCTGTTTTTCAACCAGGGTGGTTGTAAATGTCTAAGTCAAGAACCTGTGGGTGCTTCTCCTGCAGTTCTGCCAGGGGCTTTCAAATATATATAGAGAAAAAGAAGGAAAAATCCTGCTCTGGGCATTTCTCTGGGTGTCTGTACGTACAGGAGACATCTGGAGCACAGGAAAATTTGTCACTGCTGCCCTACTTGGCAAATACAAATTCAGGATATTCCAATTTACCAGCACAAGCCTGGTCTCCCAACTCTTCTGAAAGTGCAGGAGTATAAATATAAAAATGGTTTGTTGTCCTTAAGATTAAAAAGATCAAAGGATGTGGCAAAAACTCAGTAAGTCCACTTCTTTTAACCCCAAATCATTGGACAATGACAGCAATGAGAATATTCCTCTTTCTTTGTATGTGGCATTTGAAGACAAAACAAATTTAAGTGGAATCTTGGATTTTAGAGCTGCTGGTGTTACAACAATGACAAAATAAAACAATCCGAAATGAAATTTAAAAATCCAGAACAGTGGATGGAAAGCATCAATGTTGGGGAAGTTTTTTGGAAGTTCTATACTCACAGTGACAAAACTAAAAGAAATAAAARCTAAAAGAAAGCAAAAGTAATTTGTTTTTTCTTCCATCAGGTCTTGCTGAGGACAAAAAATAAAATCATTTTTGTATAGCAACAGCAGAGAACTGAATGTTCCTTCTCGGACAATTTTTTAAGTAGAAAGATTCATATCTTACTGAAAATTTCACCAATCTGCTTTTCTCTCATCCCCAGCCTGCAATCAAGCAAATTAGAGAGCTGTATGTTGTTACTATAGTAATAAATGTGGCAGTGCATAAAAAGAAATTGGGCAGTCTCAGATACATCTCTCCCAGAGAAAATGGAATACAATTTTTCATAATTTTGACCACCCAGTGCTTTTGTAGCTGAGGGTTCTAAGAAACCAATGTCCCCATGTCAGTGGAAATGTTTTCGTACTCATTTGTCATTTTCAAAATGAGCAGACATTTGAATCAAAGCAAAAAGTTGTTCCCAAATTGGTGGTGTAAACAAGGAGACAGCACTGACAGTACAATTCACGTTGAYTTGTGCTAGACATAGCTCAGTATTTATGCTGTCTTCTATGCCAGCTTTGTTTTCAAGCTTTGAATTGAATAAATTCAAAAAGAAATATAAATAAATTTACAGTTTGGTTTTTAATCTGCATTTYTTTATGCCTACACAGATGGTTTTTTTCTACATTTTTATATGCAATAGATCTGTGCTTCTGAATCTTCATGGATAGTTTCTGTATTTAAATAGTGGTGTGCTTATCAGATTGTTTAGAAAAGTTAGTCTGGGTTAAATTGAAATTAAAACCTGGCATGATGTCAAATAGAACTAAATCATGATACAGCAATCATTAACCTWAAAAAAATTACTAAGGATAATCTAAAAAATAGAATTTAATACACAATTTGAATGACAACTCATTAATTTTAAGTATAAGACAAGAGGACTAGAAGTAACAGTGAATTCCAGTCTTTATATTGAAACATGAAATAAAATCTCCTTTTGAGACATATTTTTTTGGTAAATGTTGGCCCACCAAAACGGACCATGAACTCCTTTGGACTATAGCATCTGGGTTTGGAACTAAATACAGCAAAAGGCCTCAAGCAGGGATTATCTGTGTCCTGCAGTACAGCATACTGAGCTTGTCTCACCTTTGTCCATCAACCTTGTGAAAAATAGATTATCCTTATTCATTTTACTTTCTAGAAAGGATTGCAGTATTATGTTTTAGTTCTATTTGACATCATGGTAGTTTTTAATTTCAATTTAATCCTGACTAATATTTGGTTTGCATTCACTTTTGATTTTCCATGAGGAGAATGACCTGACCTGACCAATGAAACCCCCAGTGTGAGAATCCTCCTCCACTGACCAGCTCTGCCTCTCTCTGACCCCCCTCTCATGTTCCAGAGCAGAGCTCTGCCTCCCACAGGAGCCCCAGTGCACATCACAGAATAAAGAKTTCCATTTGTTTAAATTATTTTTTGTTGGAACCCTGGCTGCTGAGAATTTCAGGCTTTCTGTGCTGCCAGGCACTGACCCCCAAGAGAACACTGCATTTGACCTGAGGCCATGGAGAAGGCTTCCAAAATTGAATTATAAGACTGAGATTATGAGTGTGTAATTTGAATAAAAGTGTGTAATAACACATGGTGGAAAACTTAGAGTTTAAGGTTTTAAAATATAGTAATATAGATAAAACAAGATAGACGCTCTRAATCAGAAGATAATCCKTCTTCTCCATGGGTTTGGGTGGYTTTGTGTAATCGGATAAAAAACTYCACATTTCAGAGCRTGGGTAGTTGGTTATTAGGTCAGAAGTAAAAATAATTTAAGTATMATTTCYTAATTAGACAGTTTATCCTTAAAAAGCCTTGTAGAGAGAGATATGAGGCCCTTTTGTAGCTTGTTAAAGTACTGCAGAACTCACACTCTGTGACACTGTAACATAGATAAGAACTAATAAACATCTGATCCAAACAAATAATACTGTCTCACTATTAAATCCCAACCTTAGCAGAAAATAAAAAAAAAAAGATTGACAGTTTTTGCAATGTTCATTTCCTAGATTTGCTCCACCCTGCTGAAGGTCTATATTTACATCACAACAAATTCCCACCATYGTGCCTGTGACACCTCCAATCTGTTCTCATCCAAAGGCATGAGCAGCACCCTCTGGAGTCATCCCTACATTCTTCYACCCTGCCTCTCTCTGTGCAGGTCAGATGTATCTCCCCTGACACAAATCCTGCCTTTAAACCCAAATCTCAGTGTCAAAGMAAGGAGCACAGRATTCCCAGAATGACCAGGTTGGRAGAGACCTTCAAGATCATCRAGTCCAACCCAGCCCCAACAGCTCAACTCAACCCTGGCACCCAGTGCCACATCCAGGCTTTGTTAAACACACCCAGGGATGGGGACTCCACCACCTCCCCGGGCAGCCATTCCAGAACTTTATCACTCTTTCTGTGCAAAACTTTCTCCTGCTATCCAACCTGTATTTCCCTTGGTGCAGCTCGAGGCTGTGTGCTCTGGTTGTGTCAGTGCTGCTGGAGAAAGAGCCCAGCCCCAGCTGAGCACAGGCACCTTTCAGGAGCTGCAGAGAGTGATGAGGGCAGCCCTGAGTCTCCTTTTCTCCAGGCTGAACAACCCAAGTTCCAAAATGTTGCCTTGCTTCTGCAAGACACAAAGCAAAGGCACAAAAGGCTGATCTCCAATACTTTATCTGTGCATACATAGAAGGCAGGGTTTGAACATTTGAACAGCAAAGCTGTAAAAAAAAAAAAAAAGCTCTAAATTATTTATTAGGGAGGGTATTTTCACTGGCCAGAGCCTTCTTTAGGAGAAGATATCTTTATAGAGAAATGACATCATCTCACACCCTGCTTCTGGTAAAAGGGGCTTTATGCTTGCCAAATTGCCTGCATGAAGCAGCATATTGCTGACAGAGAAGCTGTCACTTGCACAAAGCTGTCACCAGAAAATGTGCCTGGGTGTTTGAGGAGTGAGGGAAAACACAGCACACAACTTCTGAGTGACTGCATCTGAGTGCTGGCTCTCCAAAATGCTGTTCACTTCGTGGTGCTCAGCTCTGAAGGTCTGCAAAATGAGGCTTTGGGGTTTTTTCCTCAGCCTTTGGTGAAAAATATTTCTCACACCTGGATCCTAGTAAAAAAAAAAAAWGGGGGGGGGGGGGTGAGTTATGGTTGTTTCTTATTTTTTGACATTTTTCAGTTGTTGGCTGGTGTTTTCAAATATGTTCTTAGCCTAGAAGTTARGGGACCTTGTTTAATTCTCTGATTTTCCACAGACTCCTTRTATAACCTTGGTCAGGGCTTGGCTCTTTTTCCTTCTAGTTGCCCATCTTTACAGTAGGAAAAATGATATTAAAGTCATAATTAAAATTATGAGCAGTTATAGGGGGCTTAGAAATTGAAGTAAAAGTGTCCAGGACAATTATTTAGAAAGATATCTTTATTGATTTAAGGTGCATGGTTATTTGGTTTTGATTTTTGTTGATTGGGTTCTTTTTCCTTTAAAGGAGTGTCTTGGTTATCCTTATTTTTGTTTTCCAGTGATTTGAGGSAGAGTTTCAGTTGTCAGCCTTTCATAAGTTTTCTTTCCTAGCCTGAARAAATTTCTGAGCTTTGCTGAGGACATACTTTGCCAAAAAAATTGTTTTCCTCACCACCTCTACTTTATCTGTCAGGCTGCCTGCCTGCCTGTCAAGGCATCTTGATGCTAAAGGGATGAGTAATGGGAAAGTTTCAGTCAAAGCAGAGTCTCACAAGAAGAACAGAAAAAAATTCCAGTGTCTCCTAGACTGGACTGTGAAATTAGTGGCCAAACTTCTCAGTTTTCTGAGTACTGTGTGAAATCAGTGACTGAGCCACTGAAACKTCTCCATTATATCAGTAATTGAACATAACTAAGCCTTGGGCAGTAATGAGGTTCCACATTAAAAACTCATTTTCACTCAGTGACAAAGCTCCCATCTTTGTACATCAGCAGCAAAAAATTGTATCAGCAAACATCACTTTATGGACAATAAYATCTTTGTCTCATCTTTTTGCAGAAAATGGTTAAGATTTGAATATTGATGATCTTATAGGTATTTTCAATATAAATTATTTGATGACTGTGATTCTGTGGTTAAGGAATATAAACACTAATGTTTCCCATTTTAAACACAGCCTGCATTACCTTTAGCATTTGTGTGGAATCAAAAATGTTAAACACAACCTGGGTATTTATGTGCTTGATGGCAAATCTGTTGATTTTGCTGAAATACTTAGTCAAGTCAGATAATAAAGACTGGAAGATAAAATCTGACCTCTAAGGCCAGTTTTTCATGGCTGAGACCAACCACAGAACTGGTGTGGAAAATAGGATTCAATCCACCTGATTTTAGCTATTGGACATTAAGCCAGTCATGGAARCTCCCTTTGAAATCTGAGGGAGGGACAGATTTCTTCAGAGTCAAGCCATAGCARAATAAATATATAAAGAGAAATCTTTGTCTTTCCACTGGTTGTGAAGGAATTTGAGCATGATGTTAGACTAAATGTCTAAACTTGAGATGAGTGAAGTTATAGATTGAAAGAATCACAGAATGGTTTGGATTGGAAGGGACCTTAAAATCACCCAGATCCAGCCCCCTGCCAYGGGCAGGACACCTTCCACTATCCCAGGCTGCTCCAAGCCCCATCCAGCCTGGCCTTGCACACTTCCAGGGATCCAGGGGCAGCCACAGCTTCTCTGGGCACCTCTGCCAGAGCCTCACCACCCTCACAGGGAAGAATTTCTTCAGTTCTGGTCTTCTAACAAAGGAGTTCCCTAAGTATTCAATCCACCCATCCCWAGTTCCCAAATACTTCTCAAGCAAAACTAACGTGATTCCAAAAAAGAGCTAAAGTGTTTAAATCCCACTTAAGTGRTTTTGAAAGCCTAGAGAAGCCTTTCCATCCTGGTCTCTACCTGTATCTCTGAAACTGTTTTGGACATCTGAACTCCTAAATAGTGGGGGGAAAAAAATCTGGTTTTAAGTGGAAATAACTAGCAAGGGAAATTACAGAGAATGAGCAGTACCTGTGCTATCAAAAATGCCAAGGAAAGCATCCAAGCACTGAAATCCAGGATGGATGTGGTAAATTGCTGTGCCTGTCTTTGCTCCCCTTTGGGTCAGGGTTATTTGGGACTCCTGGTACAGTTCAGTCTTTAGACTTGTSTAGGGGCTCTACCCAAACGGCAGTCTGAGCACAATCCCTCTCCCTGAAAGCCTAGGGAATTAAATAGCACAGCTGAGGGTGTGTCACTTACCTGGGGGTCAGGTTGTGGTGAAATGCATTAGCACAGACACAGCCGAAAACTATTGCCTAAGTTAATACGAATACAGAGTAGTCTAAAAAGTTCCTTCAGTAAATTTACACCACATAATAAACTTGGCATCAATCCCCCACCCCAGGAGAAATGTGCTTTTCCTGGCTTGTCACAGACAGCACTTAGTGGCCAAGTTGAGCATGTTTTGAAGGAGGTCCAATACTGTGACAGACAGTTTTATTCCTCCACTTGCTCAACTTGTTGGTGCAGAAGACCCTGTTTTTTCAGAAAGCASTACCCAGGCAGAGCTCCAGCACCCTCATCCCTCAGGCTCCAAGGGCTGTGTGCTGACACAGCCTTTTCACTATCAAGCAGTGCCTGAAAATAGTAGAAAGCAGATGGTGCTTCCTCACTCTCCATTAGAAACAAACAGCAAGAGGAGCATKCTGGCAGTTTTCACTTTTCACTTAAACACTGGCACCACTGTGAAAATCTGATTGAGCCTCCTTAGTGGTTAATATGAACAAACCTGAAATTAAACCAGATTTTAGGCACCTCAGTGAGGGGGGAAGCAGCTACTTAAATACACACACAAACCCCCTGATTTGCTTTMTTTTCAATTTTCTTTTAGAGAGACACTGTGACTACGCTGATTTTATCACCAGGGTGCGTAGGGCTACATCCAAAGATTAATTAATTAATTGGAGAAGGACTCCTCCACTCTGCACATGTCCTCTGCAGCACTGTTCACGTCCCATTCAGCTTCCCCTGCACCCAGCTCCCTCCTGGGTGACAGGAACAAAGGCAGGGCTGGTGGCAGGGCAGCACTGCCCTGAGCAATCCCTTGTCCCATCCTCTGGCCATGCTTTGATTTGTGCTCCAAGCCTCTGCAAGACAATTCCCTGCTGACAAGCAAGGAACAGGTGAAATCTTTACCATCAAGAGCTGCAGAGTTGAAAAGAARCACTGAAACAGACCCTCAGATATAGAGCTGTCCTGTAGACGTGAAGTAAAAAAAAYTCCTTTAGTCACTTTATTGACGCTGAATCAACTTTTATTTCTCATAAAACTCTTTTTTGTGTGTTAGGAAGATTGTCCATCATTTGTCCAAAAGTCCTCAGTTATCCATCCCCATTGCCCTTCTTTCTTTTTTTTTTTCCATTTAATGTCCCTCAGACGTTGTCATTTCTATGAGGGGATTATTTCTGGCTTTTGTGAAACAGCTTTATAAGGCATGAGCAGAATTATGGATCAGTTCTCAAAAATGTTTCATTATCCCTGATGTGCTGTAATTAGCTGACAAGWAATGCAGCCTTTCATGTATGTCAGCTGGTTGGTGAAGGAAAAACCAATAGCCTGTTTAKAAAGATTTTTAAARTATTTTTTTTTCCTGAAGCAAAACCAGTACATAACTTGAAACCCTTTGATTAATTTCAGTAGGATTCAGACCTAAAATCCTCAAAACAATGGGTATGTTTCACTTAACAGACTATGACCTTGCACTTCCAGAAACTCCTCTGCCCTGTATTTAAATTCTATACCCTGATTTTTCAGAAAGATTTTTTTAGATTTTTCTAAACAAAAGGTAAATCAAACCTTGCCTAGCTCAGGCCTATGCACACAAGTCTTGCAAACTGCATTACCAGCTCAGGACTTAGCTCTTCTCT
Organism: Cardinalis cardinalis; assembly: GCA_014549065.1. Lineage (NCBI taxonomy): Eukaryota > Metazoa > Chordata > Aves > Passeriformes > Cardinalidae > Cardinalis > Cardinalis cardinalis. The sequence goes on from JACDOX010000495.1 coordinate 227,506, forward strand.
GGGGAAGTAAATGCTTAAAAATCTGGTGGTCTGTGGGATGAGAGCTGGAAATATAGGTTCCTTTTAAAAATTCAAAAGAGTGTGACATTTTTATTCTTATTACCTTCGGAAAAAAAGAAGTCGTGAGCTGTGGCAGAAGACATCTGCTTGGAATAAGACAAAGGGATTCAGAGAGTTTCAGAGCAAAACAAGCTGACAAAAATCCACATTTTCTTGATTAAAACTTTCTGGCTTATCATTATCTAAAAAAAAATAAAAATGCATATTTCTTAACAAGTGGTGACTTTAATCAGTAGAGACATTTGTCTGTAAACACAAGTTTGAGTTTATTGGTTCCAGGTATGAAGAAATGGTTCCATGTGAAGAAAGGATCAGCAATGGGGACTTGCTCCAAGAAATAAATACAATACCTGCTTGTAAGCCTTAAAACACAATGCACAGAGCTCCATTATTAAGCTTCAAACTTCYTAATATCTTGCTAGATAAACTTTTCTGCAGCTCAGGGAGTTATTCTAGACAAGCATTAATACACAGATCATTGTTCTATTTGTCCCTACTTTTCTACTTTTTACATCCCTTAGGATGGATGGCTGGTTTAACTTCATGTGCCAGTGATGCCTCAGGTTTAGCTT
>JACDOX010000495.1:228657-244481 GCA_014549065.1 Cardinalis cardinalis
CCTGGACAGAGCCAGAGGAATGTCCAGCTCTTGCCCCACACGGCATCATCAGTGTCTGAGTTATTCAACRCAGCTTGTTCAGCACAGTCATCAAGGAAGTCACTGGGACTCGGGCCTGATTCATCCCTGCAAAGGCAGGTATTTAAATGTGCTGCATGAATCATGAGCTAAAATACAGACTTTATGTAAGGCAGTCTGGGCTCCCCTGCAGACACTGGAATCAGGCAAAGTGAATTCTACAGGCTCAGTGCATTTAGAAGGAGGTCTAAACATCCAGAGCTTCATCAAGAGGTGTTAATTTTGTCATAACTGACCAAGCTTTACCTCACCTTCATGTCTTGATTTTTCCTGCTGAAAGCTGCTCATAATGAGTTTTTCTCTTTTAGGTTATTTTGATTAAATCAGCATTTCTGAGGAGGAAAACTGACACGACCGTCCTGATCCCCACATACAAAACAAACCCTGATTAAATGTAAGATAGAACTGCCTGAGTTTGAGCCTTTGTGGTTTTCAGTTTGGACCACCCTATTATTATTGCAGCCACTGTTTTGGGCAAGAAAATGCAACCAGCTGTCTGTGCATATTTAAAATACTCAGAATTTTAGACTAGATTTAGATTTTTCTCCAGGTAATTTGCCTCAAAGTAATAAAAGCAGGGAAAGATGCAGTGGTTTTCCTACTATGAAGCCAAGTTTTAATAGTGTGTCTTAAATAAAAAAATATATATTTCTTATTTCTTTGTGCATCTAATTCTTTCTTTCCTCTAAGGCAAGTTATACTCTCAATTTTATATCCATTGCTCCAGTAAGTGTATGTATTTATTTTCAAGACGTTCTTGTCTTTTTTTGTGTACTTAGTGATGCATAAAAACCAATTTGTCGTTTTTCTCCTAGATGCCAACGCATCCTTCCCATCTGCCCCTCTCACAGGTAATAAGAAAAAGAGTCAGGCCAGAGCACCAGTTGTTGTCCTGATTTTTTAAGATWTTCTAAGCCTTCTGATGTTTRCATTCTTGTAATGAACTTTCTCACACACTTAATGTAAATGACTTATTTTTTTGCATTCTTCTACAAAAGAAGAGAAATTTGATGGACTGTTAGTTTGTCCAGTGTCATTGGAGAGGTGGAACTTTCACCTCMAATCCACTGTCACTTTTGGAAATCTATAAATGTTACAGTCAGAAAGTAAATATTCTCTTTTTTGCCTTGAGAGAGCTGYGTGTCCGTGTYGTGTTATTTCATGTCCTATAGTGACAACCAGTATCTCATATAAAAATTTTAACCAAAAGTGATTTCTTTTCTTCTGAAAATAGGAACATTAGTAACCAGGATATCTCCTGAATGAAATCCCCGCCAGTGCTGTGCTTCCCTTTTAGGTTTCTTGCATGGGAATGGGCTTTGGAATTCTGTAAGTAGACATCAAATTTTTGTTATTTCTTTTCCACTTTTCTTTTAACTTCCTCTCTGCCTAACAGGATATTTAAAATKCACCAAACATCGATATTTTCCACACAGGAGTCTCAGGAGTCCTCCTGGAGATTTGGAAGCCTGTGTTGGTAATTCAGCCAGGCTGGAAGAGTTAATTCCCTTTCCAAAGTACTCATATTCTCTCAGATCAGACTTTTTACTATTRTAGCAGGAAAAATTACTAAAATTAGAACTTTATGAATTTCATCTAAGTTCCAGGGAATGTTAATTTTTGTGAAGAGACTGAAAGGGTAAATGACAAGTTCTGACTTTTCTTTTGAATTCCTACTATTTACTGAACTAGCAGGAGCAGCAGAAATTGARGCTCCTGAAAACCCCTCTTTGCTGCTTTTCTTCAAAGGCAAAGGGAAAATATGCACAMACAGCATTCCTTGAAATAATTAAAGCTCAGCTTTGATCTCCTCCTTCCACCTCATCCCACAAACGCAGCGGGCAGTGCCCACTTCACGGGAAAATTCTTGCAGTCACTCTTTGGATACAACCTTGAATCATTAAAATAATTTCAAAGCTGTTTTACAAATATCAASTCCTTTATGAAGTGGAGTTTTGGGGAAATGAGAGGAAAATAAGTGAAAAAATCTCCTTTAACTGAAGTGAAATTAATTTAGAGTTAGGGCTCTAGAAATAAGTTGCATTCATTTTGCATTCTTTTAATGGTCTATTTCAGTGCCATGTGGAATTTTTGTGTTGGATAGGAAATAAAAAAGGTACCTTCTTTTTTGATTATAATCTCTCTTTTTAGACTACATTTGTGTTTGTACGAGGCCAAATCTCAGCCTCATCAAGCAAAACATTATCCAACTATATTTAAACAAATTCTTGAACTTAAGATCTTAAATTAAGGACTTGAATGAATTTTTTTTTAATATTTAAATAGAAATTATTGAGGAAAAAAATCAGTGGAAGTTGGAGTTGTTTTCTTCATTGTACAGAAAGAATTGCAGATATTCAGTTGGCACTTACTMATAAATAAAGATGGAGAAGCAGAACTGTAACTGTGGGGTTATTTTGTGCTGATATTGCTGATTTCTCGGTTTTTAAAGATCTAGTGTGAGTTTATGATTTGCCTGAATGATTTTATATGTAAGAATTCCTTGTCCAAATCTTTCTTAAAGCAATTCCACCAAGGTCAGAGCCAGTTCCTGCTATCAAAGTACAAAGATGCCCCAGGAGTTTGGGAACATCAAGGAAGAGTTCAGTAACCCTTTTATTCCTGTTACCTTTCCATTCTGCATTCCATGAGCAATTACACTCTCCAAATGTCATCAGGGTGGGGTGTGTTTTACAGGATTGGGGCTCATGAAACCCACATTGGTTAAATGGAATCATCTCATCAGCGGGACCAGCACTGACGAAGCCATTTCAGAGGAAAGTTCAAGCTCACTGAAATCTCTCCTTTCCTGAATTTCCATATTTTTGGGGAATATATATGTTTTAGGATCAGAAATACTTGTTTTGATATTAAGGKTTCCTTGGGAATTTCTCCAAACCTATCATTCCTGCTCTTTTTATTGGGACACAAATCAACAGCTTGTGTGTCCACACAGGAAAATCCAGATTTTGATACTGGACCCATTTAAAGACTTTTTCATTTCCTCCCTTTTCATTGTGAGACCTACATGGTACAGGGTAAAACATCCTCTATTTCCTGACCAGATCTGGTAAAGATCATTTTCAGCTGAAAATGAAAGACAGATTTTGGGACAGCATTACTATCAAGTGGGAAGTAGAAGTAACTCCCAACCCAGTGGGATCATGGAATCCCAGAATATCCTGAGCTGGAAGGGACCCACGAGGATCAGTGAGTGCAAACCCTGCCCCTACACAGGCACCCCAAAAACCCCACCCTGAGAGCATTTTCCAAACACTTCTTGAGCTGTGTCACTTCACAAAAATACTCCTTGACTGACACTATTTTACAAATAAGTACATTTGCACAGAATGGAATTTAACCAGTTGGATCGTTTACATTTGATATTTGTCCAAGTACATTTAGAAGCACAGGGAATTTATCTCCTTTCTCCTGTTTATTGTTACCTTCCCTGAAAGCTTATGCTGCCCCTGAGAACAAAGCAAAAAAAAAAAATTTCCTACTTCACAGGTGTGCAGAGTTCCACCAAATAAAACTGCATTTCTGTTTGGTTTTAGACCCATGAATACCAGGGATGTCCAGGATGAGCAGCTTGTTAAAGCTGGGATTAAAATAAACAGCAGCAAARAGGAATTTCACAAAATACAAGGAATTTAAAGGGTAATACCATTAATAGTGGCTAAGGCTTCAATGTGAAAAAAGATGAAATGAACAGCATTTAAGGGAATGTTTCTGTGAAATAATTAGTTTCTATTCCTGCATCATCTGCCTGGCAGTACCAGATTCAGCTTTACCCAGCAGCTGTACATGTTTGTTGGTTTTAGCACATTGATTATAGAATGAATTTGGCCAATACTGAAACAGGGGCTTGATCCAAACCCTACTGTAGTATTTATGTTCAATCCTGTCAGTTTTGGGGCAATATTTTCACAAGTAAATTAAATTAATTCAGTTGTGTTGAGTGAGGAAGAGTTTKAGGGGAGTGAGAAATACCTTTTTTATTAAAAGATCCTTAAAAGCAGTAATAAAAGACAAAACAGGAGTTGTTTCAGGTATCACATTTACACCACCTGTGTAAGAGAATCACAAATAATATTTTAGATTTGCAGACTGATCCAGTCAGATTAGCAAATGTAACTGACACCAGGGATGATAGAGGAAATTCTGTACTGATGTCTCAACATGGCTTCAAAATGTCTGACAAAAAGAAAATTTCATCTTACTGCAATAAAAATGTCACCAACCTTAGCACTTGTGACAAACCCCTGCAATCTGGGATTTTCTAACCCCCCCCAAAAAGGATCCAGACTGTAAAATACTAGGTAGCTCTAATTTAGCAAAGATGCCTTCTGAGAAGGAAAAAGAAATCACTTTAATATCAAGTTTTGGACAGGGAGAAGAGAAAACAAGTGTGCATATAAAAGGAGGTTGCAGAGAGCACCTAAGCTATTTTTGGCTATTCAGTAACTGAATATTTGAGCAATCAGGAGGTTTTTAGGAAGCTTTATTGTTACATCAGCACAGGATGAGCAATCATTTAGGAGCTGAAAAACTTCATTACCAATGCTGTAGCCATGACATTCCTAAGGGGCCAAACTAGAAGGAAAAGGTTAAAAATTGCATAGTAATTTTAGGAGAAAACAGTGGATCTGATGCCTTCTAACTCAGGATCACTGAGCAGCTCCAAGGGTAGAGTTATTCCTTCTCTCTTGTTTGTCAACACAATTGATATGTGACAAATTAGGTAACRGATTTTTCTCTGAGAATTGATAGATCTGAAATGAGAAATGGCTTGATGAGACCTTCCCTATTTGTGTCCCCAGGTGTCCCCTCATTCCACAGGAGTGGGGAAAGATTTCCTCCACAGACTGCTGAGAGTTCGTCTGAGGTGTGAAATGAAATGAAAAATACAGGAGAAAATATCTCTTGCTAAGGGAACCTTCAGCAAGGTTTAAGACATGAAAATAAAGCTTAAAGTCAAAGCTGGGATCATGGGTTAAACAAGGCAAAGATCAGTAAGAAGAACATAAATGACCTGTTCAGGTTTTTTGTATGAAGCCAGAAAGAAGGAAAATTTTGGATGGGAGGGAGTTCAGAAATTATAACTCAAAAAATTAAATCCTTTTTTTTGTGGAAAAATAYGAAAGCAGGGGAAATAAGAGGTTGAGGCATGTAATTATATATATATATATTTATACATACATAGGTATATATAATATATATATTTATAACCAATTAAACATGAAAACTTCTTTTTTTTTCCATTCCTTGTTTTGATTTGATTTTTTTTTAGGTTTTTTTACTTGGAATAGTTTCATCACTTCTGTAATGATAAGTGACCAATTCACTGACACCAAGGAGACTTTATATCAAGCAATTGGCAGCTATTGGAGATTTTGTCACCTCTGAAAACACCTAACTTCTCATTCTGTGGTGTGCTGGGAGTACACTGAGCACTGTGCAGGGCACTATTTTCAGGATTTCAGGTCAGGAATTCCATGCTTACATCTTGCAGGTCAGTTCTATCATGTATGCTCTGCACAGAATAAAAGRAGAGGGAAATGAAGCCAAAAATGAGCTTTCATTTCTGAAACAATTTGTTCTTCTGCAACACCTACAATTTAATCACTATTTAATATCCTCTGCAGGTATTAAACCCTGACATGTGGCAGCATTTCTCCAAAGCAGACAAAAGCAATTCTCGAGCCGTGGGTGTGCAGCCACTCCAGCCCACAGAAAGCTGCTGCTCTCCACGGAGCTTTTGTACTCTGGGACGCACAAAGCAACAGATTAGAAGCTTTATCAGCTGGAAACTGATTAATTTGGTGTGGTTTTTGCAGCTCAACCAATCCCTCTGCCTGCCTGCAGGAGCACAAGTGGGAAAGTGTTGGAACCCAGGACATTCCTCTGGCCGCCCTGGAGGACTCCAGACCCTGGCAGGGGCTCAGAGACCTTGGCATGGAGTCAAAACCACCTGTGCCTTTGATTTTAGCCCATGGAAACAATTACCAACTTTGTGTGAAGATTTAAAAACCACAAGAGTTTGAGTAGAATGATAGTGAATTTGTCACAGGGTGAAAAAGTAGAATTTTGGGCCATAGAATTTTAGAATGGGGGTTCAAGAGGCAAGATGGAGGAATCTGGGAGTGTCCTGTCCTTCTTCTTCTTCTTCTTGTCCTCCATCTTCTGCTGTGATGGTGGCACCTCTGGATTGGTTTAGGGTAGAGACAGACTGTCTAACAAAGGTGATAGGTTTTGGAAAATTWTTGYAAATAAAGTACATGTAGGTTTTCTTATAAAAAGCCAACACCACCCCAAGGGCAGGGGCYGTGCCACAACCCRAMCTGCTGGACAGATCTCAGCAGGTCAGAGAAAGAATGGAATAGGTAAGACAAAATAAACAACCTTGAAAACCAGAGCTGGGAAAAAAAGACTCTTTAATACCWTGGGAGCCATTTCAGCAACACAAAACCCGAGAGGAAAGGGAAGGTGAGGAGATGAGCATGGATAACTTTCTCCTMTGGGCCCCTGGCAGCATTTTGAGCWTTAAATTCTCAAAATGATGTCCAAATTTCATTCCAACACGGGATTTAAGTTCATTATTCCTGAATTTCTCTAATTGCAAGGGAGCTGTAACATGTGCAGAGATGGAAGGCACGGGGATGTTTATTTATGAGTCAGATTTCTCTTGACTTCTACAAGAGCCCTTAAGTGCTCACCTGCTTCTTCTTTGGCTGGTAAGAAACACTTCAACACGAAGAATAAAGTCCTTGTTTTGCACCAGGTTCTTATTCAAATGGGTTTGCTTTTGTTTTATTTTATGTCCTCATTAATATTTGTTTTTCTCTTTGGATTTTTGGTTCCTCCTCTCTTTTCTAAACTCCAAATGTAATTGAAATAATCCAAGATTAACAAAAAATGAAGTGAGAACATTTCAAATCAATTCAGGGTGGCAAAGCCCTCTAAGATTATTGAGTCCAACCATTAACCCAGCACTGCCARGTCCTCCACTAAAGCAGGTCCCTGAGCATCAGGTCTTGGTTTTGTTTTCAGCCCTTGAGTAAAGGGGTGCTGWAATGAAGAATGAAACAATCAGTATGTCCAGACTGGGGAAAAAAAGAATAGATCTTTCCTAGATTTACATAAATAAGGTCAAAATCTGGAACAAAGAATATTTCTAGAAATTTCATTGCATTTTTCCCCCTTATTTTTCACTCTGAATAATTGTTATCATCAATTATTTTTTAATTTGTCATTATTAAGTCCCAAGCAAACTGGAACCAAGAGAAGCACTGAACTAGTATGGGCTTTTAGGTCTTGTTCRTCCAATTTCTCCAGCAGGGAGCACATATAATTGTTCTGTAGATTCTGGGGACATGAGCGATAGAGAATCAAGGTGTGCTGAATTTCAAAAACAGTGTAAAAAGGGACTGCACTTCTGAATTAGTTAACAGCAAGGATTTGTTGCTTCAAGGTGATTTCAAGGAGAGTAGATGCATGAAAAGGATTTTGTGTGGATTTCATGGTGTGTTTTAATGCATACAAATGTAAAAAGACCCCAAACACCACGGAGATAAAGCTTTTTTAAAATAAGAAAGAGGAAAACCTCTGTTTGCAGCAAGCCATAAGTGTTGGTATTTTATTTTTTCCTTCCAGGCAAAGAAGACCACAAGAAGCTGGACAGCTACTGAAGTAATTCCTGGCAGATTTGCATATCCTGCACTTTAAATCCTCAAATCAGCAGCTGGATTAACTCCCTGCAATGCTGCCAAACCTTGGGTGACCCAGGCTGTGAACCCAGACCTGGATTTGTCAATAAACTGCTGCAGCACTATTGACCAGAGCTTAAACGAATGTTTGAATGATCCAGCTTCAAAAGCCTGCAGAGCAAAAGGCATTAAATGCTCACAAGCTGGGGGCAGTTCACAGAACAGATAAACACATTATCCAAGGATGGACTGGCCTGTTGGGATATGGATATCCACATCCCTCACAACACAGGGTTTTTTCTTTACTAATGCACAATTTGCTGTACAATTCTATATTCCTTAAATAWTAAACCTGTTGTTTAGAAATGCAGGTTGTTTTACCTCTTCAGTCACTCCTTTTTTTCCTCTTTTGGTTTTTTTTTTTCCTTCCCTTTAATCTATTCCTTCCCATATTTTCTGCATTTTGCCAGCATTATTCAGTTGCCTCATGGGTAATGATAAATATAATTATGTCTTTAATATTTGRTAGGATCAAAATTTGTGTTGTCTGTTCCAGAGAAAATTGTTTTGTCAATCCCATTTTTGCACTTGGAAGGTCCATTCAGAACTTTTAGATAGAGATGTAGGCACAGAAATAAGCTGGGAATTTCGAGGATGTTGGTGACAAGGATATAAATTACTCAACTCTATCACTAAATTCTTTCTAATCAGACCTAGAAAAATGATAAGGAAAAGATCTCAAAACTAAATTCCAAACAAACCMAAAATAGGAATAATTTGTTATCCTGAAGAATTTCTGTGGTGTTTTAAACGAATTTATTGTACTGAATGGGAGATTTAATCCCCTGCAGTGCTGCTGTTCCCTTGTCTTTCCCAGGACCTCAAGAAAGGTGCTGGACTCACAGTCCTGTCCTTGGAAATTTATRTTTTCTGGGCTCTATTTAGTTTGATTGATTAAATCTTCTTTGAATAAACACCTAATGCACTGAGAGGCACTGAGAAGTTCATTAATCTGCAGTCTTAAATTTATGTGTCTTAACCATCCAGGGAAATCCTACCCTCAATTACCAGTTTCTTCTCTGCTTAAAAAAAAAACATTTTCACACTAAATTTAGTATTTCAAACTACATTGCAGAGTCAGTTTTTACTGGTTTTGTTTTGGTTTGGTTTTTTACACATTGCTGTTAATTTCCCAGCCATGAACAGGTAGTAGTAATATTTTCTTAGTACAGGTGCGCTGTACTAAGAAAATATTCAAAATTTTTAATGAACCTTCAGGAGGTGGGAATATTTACTGGAAATGCTGCAATTATCATGATTTCTTGGAAGTTAGGCTGCAGATGCTGACTGGAAACTCATCTGTGCCTGAAGACACTGACAAATTCCCTGGCCCTGCTCTTTTTTCTATGGGATCCTGGGCTGACTGAACTCACAAATGTCAGYGCTGTCAACTCTAAAGATGATTGGAGTGCATCAAAAAGTCCAGGCACACATTAATGTGTTCTTAATGGAGCTGCAATCCCTTAGTTCATCACTATTTTCTACCTTGTTTTATTCCTCTGCCAATCAGTATTGGGGTACTATGCCCCAAAAATATATATTTTTAATAACTTATAAATAAATGTTAATTGAACAACTAAAAATTAACATTTTATTGAGTTTCCACAGACTTTCATCCACCCAAAAGTTACATTTGCAGGAAAACTGACTTATTTCTTTAAATTTTGTTACCTTTTTTAGTTATGAGCCAAATCATACCCCTGTGAAATAAATGTTGAAAAAAGTTTACATAAGAGATTGAAATTTTCTTCAGGTTCAGCCCTATAAATTTCCTTATAGGAGCCAAGATGAAAAGATTTGMAAACCTACAAAAGTCTCAGGAACTTTCACACCTTTTCTCAAGTGGAAATTTCAGAGGGTGACAGGAAAAAACAAAACTCTGACTTCTCCATTTTCACCTTTCTGCCTGTGGACTTCCATCCCCAGGGCTGAGGTTCTGTGGGRAAAGGGGGCAAAACACAACCAGTGCTTTGTAAAATCTGAGCTGACAGCTGGCCTGGTTGTGGGTTTTATGGAGACAAAATATGGACTTGTTTGTTTTCCATGCACTTCACCTTTTTTTCAGTGGAAGTTGCATGGATTTAACTCCTAAAAATATTTCTTCATCTTCACTGTTGATACATATAGTAGAAACAGGTGATCCCCCAGCCAGGGAATAATGTGCTTTGACTCCATGATCCAGAATGCTGAATATATATTAAAAATATGTATTAAAATATTTATTATTATTAAATTAGTTATTATTMATTTAATACAATGTGTATTATAATATATATATAGTTATTAAAACTGTAATATATCACATTAATACTATATTATAACTCTACTAAAAAGATACTAAAGAGATGCTAAAGAAAAGCCCATGACTGTCTCAGACAGTGGACACAGCTTTGACCTAATTGGCCAATAAGTCCAAACAACCTTCACCAGAGTCCAATTAAGAACTCACTCTCAGTGAACAATCTCCAGAACACATTCCACATGTGCAAAAACAACAAGAGCAGCAAGTAGAGATAAGAATTGTTTTCTCTTTTTCTCTGAGGTTTCCCAGGACAAATCCTTGGGAAATTGCCTGCTGCTCTCTGTGAAGAGGGCTGTGGCTACAGATACATTGCAGAATCATAGAATGGTTAGGTCAGGAGGGACCTAAAAGATCATCCAGTGCCACCCCTGCCATGGGCAGGGACACCTTCCACTATCCCAGGTTCCTCCATGCCCTGTCCAACCTGGCCTTGGACACTTCCAGGGATGCAGGGGCAGCCACAGCTTCCCTRGGCACCCTGGAGGGCCTCTCCAYCCTCCCAGGAAAGGATTTCTTCCTAATATCCAAYCCAAACCTGTCCTTTGTCAGCATGAAGCCATTCCCCCTTGTCCCATCASTCCATCCCTTGTCCCCAGCTCCTCTCCAGCTCTCCTGGAGCCCCTTTAAAGCCCTGCAAGGGGCTCTGAGCTCTCCCTGGAGCCTCCTCCTCTCCAGGTGAACACCCYCAGCCCTCCCAGCCTGGCTCCAGAGCTCAGGTCCTCCTTGCATCATCCTCTTCTTCATCCTCTGGACTCATTCATTTTCATAACCCCAGAGAAAAAGAGAAAACAATTCTTATCTCTACTTGCTGCTCCTGTTGTTTTTGCACATGTGGARTGTGTTATGGAGATTGCTTACTGAGAGTGAGTTCTTAACTGGACTCTGGTGGAGGTTGTTTGGATTTATTGGCCAATTAGGTCAAAGCTGTGTCCACTGTTGGAGACAGTCAYGGGTTTTTCTTGTGGTTCTTGTGCCCAGGGCCTCAGAGCAGACCCCAGCACTGCAGGTGAGCTCTCACTTGAGCAGAGGGGAATAAATTCAGCCTGGTAGCTCTAGTGAATTACCAAAAGTAATCTAGCATTTAGTAGAAAGATAAAGTAGAAATACAGGGAGAAATAACCAACCTGGTAGAATTTGGGGGATTTTTGACCCAATATTGCCTGAAATTCTTAAATTTTGGGCAGAGCACTTGCTCTTCATTCATTTAGCTCAGAAGAGCTTGCTGGGAGTGTATCTGGACAGATAACCTTATCTAGCTGGTTATTTCTGGAGTAGCAGATTAAACACCCAAATTTTACAAATTGACATCARCTTATCTACTGCTGTACAGGAAATGTCTTCCTTCAGAGATTTTTACTGAATAAGGTTGAAGTTCCATCTGGAAACAACATCTTCCAGTTTGCAGTGCATGTTCCGTTTTAAGACTGCACCTCATCAYTTCAAATCTCAGCATCCATTTCCGAAATGATTTCACCTGATTGGAGTTATGTAATGTCTCCTCTTGTGTTTATAGTTTGAGGTGTCTGATGTATTTCCTGAGATCTTTAGGGTGCTCAGAGAGTGAGTAGGCAGCTCTCTGCAAGTTTATTTTAAGTCCTGCATTATCCCATTCTGATCACATTCAAAGCTGCTTCCATAGCAACACCTAAAAATATTAATTTCTAAAAATAAGCAACTCCTTTAGTCGCTTACCACATGCAATTCTCCTTTTGTGACAAACAAAATAATCACCTCTGTTATGTGAACTAAACTTTGGAAATGCTGTCATCAGTTTTGATGAGATTTAAGCGACTTCCCAGATAGTTCCACCAAGAAAACTGTCCTTGAGCAGTGACAAGGATCTTTTAATTCTGCCAAAATACCCCTCCTCTAGAAACCTGAGAAACCCTGTAAGTAATGAAGATGGGTTGTTTTAAATTAAAAGATGAATGCTCTTCCTGCTGGAGTCAGGGATGGGTCTCCACACCCAAACCCMGATGGGTTGGAAAGAGGAGGTGGGGCATGAAATCCATGCAAATAATACTCCCATTGTTTGCACTGGAAGGTAGCAGTTGGATTAATTGGATATTAATTGGATTAAGATTTTAAACTCTTATAGAAAAACCACAGAGAATTAGAAAACCTGTGGGCTTTATGGTAAGGACAGTTATGATTTACATCTTTATCTGTCACAAAAGCTCCCCAAAATGGAAAATTATCTAGACTGAAACCTCAGTATTTGAAGATATTTCTAAGTAGTTTCTATTTGTAAGAGTACAAGTTTYAAGCATATATCAAAATCCTGAACTTGGAGAATTTGTCAGTGATGTTTTTTGAAGCAATTCACATAGAGTAGATATGATAGTTATTTTCTTTTTAATTTTTTTGTAATCTATTTTTTTCCCTTAAACCCAGCTAAACTTATCTTGGTATCTCTGAGTGTAAGGTAGCTTTATTTGAAACCATGGAGCGCAACTCTACTGTATTTGACAGGTACTGCCTGGTTCTATCTCTGACATTGATCCTGAGTCAGGCAGGAAGCAGGGAGTAAACATTCCCACCATGCCTGAAGACACAACGTTTTCAAAAAGCTCTCTTTGGCTTGTTGATATAGATTTGTGGAACGGCCAGTCTCAGGGCAGTGCTGTTGTCAGTTATTGATATCACCATTTAATACACTTCACTAATGAGTGGAACTGCAGCCTTAATCACTGATAGACAAAGAAAAAACCAATAGGAAAAAAAAAAAAGGAGGAAAAGAGCTGATGGGAATGTGAATCCTCTTAACTGAGCTCACCATTCATCTCATGGGGTAGCTAAGACTCAAAGGCTTGTAGGGTTGGAGCCCTGGTTACTGAGAATTTCAGATTTCTGTGCTGCCAGGCACTGACCCCCAAGAGAACACTGCATTGACCTGAGGCCATGGAGAAGCTTCCAAAATGGAATGATAGAACTGGGATTGTGGGTGTGGAGTTGGAATAGAAGTGTGTGAGATCACAGGGTGGGAAACTCAAGAGTTTAAGGGTTTAGAATACAGTAATAGGGTGGGGTGGAGGCTGCTCCTTCTTCTTCACTTTCTTCTCCATGGGTTTGGGTGGTTTTGTGTAATTGAATAAAAATGTCCCCATTGCACAGGTGGTTGGTTATTGGGCTAAAAATAAAAATAATTTAGATGTCATTTCTTAATTGGAGAATTTATCCTTAAAAGGCCTTGCAGAAAGAAGGATACTACTCAATTTTTAGTYTGTTAGAGTGAARTGCTGTAGAATTCAGGGTTTATGAGACTGTGACAYAGATAAGAACTGATAAACATCTGAATCCCAACAAAAAATACCATTTAATCTCACACATTTGATCTCAACCTTAGAAAAAACAAGATAAAACTCGACACTGTAGCAGTATGTGAAAGGTGAGCTGATGAACCAGGGTTGGGTAGATAAAACAGGAGGGAAATACAGACACGCATTATACAGAAATTTTATGCAGATTTTTCAATAGTGGATCTGTAGGTGAACCATTAGCACAGCTGCGTGGGAAGAGAGGAGAATTAGCAGTTTATAAGGCTGAGAATTTAGACACACACGCCTACTTTCACATTTCTGAAGTATTTCCTATGTGCTGGTGCACTCCTGTAATGTGAATTCAGCTGTGGGTGGCTGCATTTCATCCCAGCATGAAGAGGTGCTCATGTGTGAGATGGATGAATCTGTCATATGTTGAGAGCAGAGCAGTGGTAAATGGGGCTTGCCAAATGTTCCCAGCTGAGAACCACTCTGAATAAGGACTTTTGTCTGGAAAATGTTGTGGGATTTTTTTGTTTTCGTTTGGGTTTTTTTTGTGCATCTTTTTTTGTGGGTTTTTTTTTTTTTTTAATTTCTTTTTGCCCAACTAAGAAAATAGTGGACAATCAGAGTAATTTATCTAAATGCTCTTGATTCGTTCTGACTGTTATATTTAACTTCACTCACATCTCCATTTTCTCTCTAAAACCTCTTCTGTGACAAAGTGCATACATTGAGGTATAAATCACGAGAAGTCATGAGTCAGAAAGCAAATTTTGGCCAATGAAGATTTATGAATCTCTAAACTGCAGGTTCAGTAAAAACTCCTTTTTTTTTTTTTTTTTTAAATCACACAGCCTCAAAAAACCTGTCAGCGCATATTTGTGCAGTGGATGGGAAGTTTGACACATTGGGCAAAAGTTGACACCCATTTTCTTCAAGACTGAGTCTTAGTCTGTGCAGGGAAACTYAGAGGAATGAAAGCTCAGGGAGTCAAGTCCAGACAAGTTTTTAATAAATAACTGAAATACAGCCACAGATTTGAGAATTTTGAAGTGAAATTCTGGCTGTTTTTTACAGAAGGGACAGTTWACTGTAGGGTGGCTGATAAGATGATTAGAGGATCTCTTCCAATTTTTGCCATGATCTTCCACTATAACCCTGAGAATGAGAAGTGAGGAATGACTGGCTTTTCAAAGTCTTGGCTACCAAAAAACCCTTTGATGCTCCTGGATGGGGGTCACAACCAACTGGCTTTTCTCAAATGGATAATTTTCTTTTGGCTTGCAGTGAAAAACTTTGAAAATTCTTGCATTTAGCCAGATGCAGATTGGAATTTTTTCATAATCCTGAAATGTTCTCTGGGATGTTGACTGTCATTATTTTCYATTGTGTAGTCAAGACTTTCTGGTGATATATGCACCTAGAGGAGAAAAAGTGGCCAGCTGGATAAACAGCACTGATTTAGAGAATTGGACCAGCTTTACATGGGAGAGATTGTAAATAGGATTTTTTTTTTTCCTGTGAATTTCCAAGTAATTTAATTTTGTCTCCATAAACATGAACAYTTTAATTCGTTGGTAAATAGTTCACTCTAACCATGTTGTTCTTAGAGTAGTTGTCCTCCAAATTTCTTCACTGAAAGAGCGGTCAGGCATTGGAACCAGATGCCCAGGGCAGTGTTAAAAATCATTAGGATGTGGTACTTAGGGCCATGATTTTTTGGGGGATCTGACARGGTTGGGTTAATGAGTGGACTCTTGTGATCTTAGAGGGCTTTTCCAACCTAAATCAGTCTGTGATTCTAAATTAAGCATTAGTCCTCCAAGTGGGATCTTGGAAATACAGTGGCCATCTTGTCAGTCCTTTACATTGACTTCAAATCATCAGGCTTTTTGGCATTTTTTTCCAAAATCAGTGTCTTTTTTTTTTAAATTCTACCCAGAGATGAAGGGATTGAAGAAAGCACCTGAAAGTACAGCTACAAATCATCTGTAATTTCTCTCTCTCAAGTGTTGAGCCCTCATGACATGAAAAAGTTTGATGGAAATGTTATTAATGGGCCATTGTTCAAATATGACAATGTGCAAGTGTTTGTGAATAGGCTTTTCTTGTCACGCCTAATGTGTCACTAAAATAATTCTTCAAAATCTTACAGCAATTGTGCAGCACGATTGCCCAAATTATCCATGTCTGACACTTAAAACACTGTTGCAGTGCAATACCATAATTTCTTTATTGCAGTGCATTGCGAAATATCATTTATAATTAGAAGTGTTTCAATGTGGTTGTTTGGCTGGTGGTTTGGTTTTTTTGTGGTTTTTTTTTGTGTGGCTTGTTTTGTATTTTGTTTTTCTTTTTTTTTTTTTGGTTTTAGTTCCTTCCTGCAAATAAGCTTTTGAAGAAAACAAAAAA
>JACDOX010000495.1:245677-261593 GCA_014549065.1 Cardinalis cardinalis
GGAGCCAAGCATTCCTACCTGGATCCAATCTGAGCCTGGCCCAGCCCAGCAGCCTTTGCCCCCTGCATTGCCAGAGGAGCAGCTTTCTGCTGCCCTGCATTGGCAGAGGGAGCCCAGGCCCATCTGCAGCAGCCCTGGAGCTGCAGAGGAAAACTCCCCCCTTGTGCAGGATCCCTGCTGCAGCAGAGCCACAGCTGGCACTGCAGGAGGGCTGAGCCCCCATGGGATGGGGCTGGGACACCKCCCTGACACACAGGGGGGCAACTTCTATTTTGACTCTTTCARGGTTTTTTTGTATTACTGCATTTTTATTTTAATTTTCCTGTTAAAGAACTGTTATTCCTATTCCCATCTCTTTACCTGAGGGCTCCTTAATTTCAAAATTATAATAATTCAGAGGAAAGGGGTTTACATTTTCCATTTCAAGAGTGTCCTTAGCAGACACGTGTCTTTTTCAAACCAAGACACTCAAGTTCTGCCAGAGGAGCTGCACCTGAAAATTTGRTCAGGAATAGGAATAGGCTGTCCAAAGAAGTGGGGAAGTCACCATTCCTGAAAGTGTTCAAAGAACCTGTGGATGTGACTTTGGGGACACAGGTTAGTGATGAGCACAGTGGCTCTGGGTGAACTGCTGGACTCAAACTTCGAGATCTTTTCCAGCCTTAAGGATTCTGTGACTCTGTAGAAGCTGTTATTTACAATTCCATTTCACATTACATTGTTTGTGGCCATGTCATAATTATGCAATAAGTCATAATTAGACACTTCAGTGATGTCTTATATGGCATTCCTGGCCTGGCCGCTGGGAAAAAATTTCATAAATAAGTACTTTCCTTAAGAATGGTTTTAAAGTATCAACAGGAATWGTATCCCTGGCAAGCCACTCAAAGAAATAAAGTTCCATAGTACCTAAGGCAGCATTAATAGTTCCTGTTGATTTACTTCGTGGAACTTATATGAAAGATGGAAAAAGACATTTTAGCAGGTTCTGTTTAATGGGACAAGGGGTAATAGACAATACTCTTCAAAATGGAAGAGTAGAGTGTCAAACTAGATTCATGAAGGAAGATTCTTACTATGAGGGTGGCAAAACACTGGCACAGGTTCCTCACAGAGGCTGTGGATGCCCCATCCCCAGARACACTCAAGGTCAGGCTGGMTATGAYTCTGAGTCACCCCAAAGGGGCTTGGACTAGAGCTTCTTTATAGGTTCCTTCCAACCCAAGCTCTTTTATGATTCTGTGCATGTTAAATCTCCCCCAAATACCCCATTTAAAGCCAAATGTAACATCCCTGATGCTGCCACCCACATTCCCGCTCACAGTCACTAAATCTTCCCTTCAAAATAAAATAAGGCATCTTCTTTGAAAACTCACCAAAATCTGGGAGCAATTTATGTTCCTGCACTGGGGGAAAGTAACACATATCCCTGTTTACATGGAGATGACAGTGTGCTGGTTTCTTTCCATTCTTCTGTTGCTGTTATTTTTTTTTTCTCCACAAAACAGCTGAGAAAGATCACAACAACCACAGGCTGGAGTGCTCTTTGGCCAAACCTCATTACTGGAAAAGAGATGAAATGGCAACACTGTCCCAAACTTTTCCATGTCCATGAGAAAGGAAACAATGATTTAAGGAAAGAAAGAGGAGTTGGAAGCATGAAAAAGGAGAAGAAAACAAGAGAAATGGCTGTGACCTTGGAGACATTGCTCCTGGGGRTGAGAAAGAGGAAGGAGGTGAATGTCAAATCCCAGAATGGTTTGGGTTTGAAGGAGCATTACAGATCYAAAGTCCTGCTAAGGACAGGGACAGCTTCCACCAGAAGAGCAAAGGCAATGTCAAGAGGTTGCTGCACTCCCTGAGCACTGAAAAGTTCCTGTGAGTAAATACACCCCATTTCTGTGCAAAAAAACCTCTACTTCCCACTGTCCATTTTCTAACCTTCCTGGGCAGATTCCTTTTTGAGATGTGGTTTGTCTTGGGGAAATGAATCCAAACAGACTAAAGGATTGTTTGGTTAAAATGAGTGTTTCTYTGGTGTTCTGGGATACAGCCTCCACCACAACAGCTCCCTTGCAGATTTCCCTCTCTCAAAAAACACATGGATTTTTTTCACCATTCCTTTGCTGTTTCATGTTGACTTGGAGGATGGTTGGGTGAGTGGATGCTCTTAATTCCCTTATATTTAACCCACTATTAGTTTCATTGAAATATTTTCAKGTTCATGGTTTTCTAACTTCAATTACTGCAGTGTATTTCTCCCCTGTTGTAAAATCCAAATTGAATCATGAGTCATTTATAARCCCTTGTTTAACTGCACACCGAAATTCTTGAAAAGAAGACCAACATCTCCACATAAATACAATTGAATTGTTGCCTCACAGTCACATATATTTTATATAAACTTCATTAGCCCCAGTCCAGCCTTTCTATGTTCTGAGTTACCCCGATCACAAGTGGCATCTAATTTACTACAGGACCATTCCTGGTTATAGCTGTAGGCTTTTTTTGCAGARGCCATTTTTATAGCATCTCAAAATATTGAACAAATCTGCCCACACCCACCTCCAGCATCCACCTCCTTCCCATCTGTGAGACTCACTCCCTTTGTCCTATAGGCTCATGTGAAGSAACAGTGATGGCAAACACTGGAAACAAACATTTCTCAGCAGCCTCCACCCTTGACACCCAAGTTCTTGGTCTGCTCTTCAGCCCTCTGCAATCTTCTSATGCTGTGGCTCTTTGGCAGCTCAGGGGAGAGCCAAGCCCTCAATGTCATCTCTCCAAAAGCAGTGCTGGCTAAATGCAGACATTTCCATTACTCACTCAGCCCACACTCCCTTGTAGTCRATGCACATCAAGTCCACAGAGTCAATATTCGAGGCATGATTCATTTTCTTCTGAAGCAAACCTGTTGCAACAGCAATGTGCTGTAACAAAATAATGAGCTGCTGAGCAGGTGCTYGGGATGATGGCACAGAAATAAGGCTTTGAAGGGACCTTACCTCAAACCCAACCCATGGCTAGTGTATGCTCCTCAGGGTGCAAAATATTGTGAGTTAAAGGAAAAAAAACAACATTTAAAGTGAAGGTCTTTCCAAGAAATCTGCATTTCCCGCTCATTCTCTGTCACAGAATTTCCTTCCAGGGCTGGGAGAAGGGTAGGGCAGATGTAAAACCTTTCCCTTAGCTGCTCTACATTTCCAAGGAATGTTAACCTGCTGSTAGGCTGCTGTTGTAGGTTGTTGTTGTTCCATCAGCTTGCTGGAAGGAGATCAGATGGAGCTGATATCTGTGGAGGATCATTGAGACAGGTCCAGCTGCAATCTTTCTAATCACTGCTGTGTAATTCTCTGTTTCACACAGGAAGCAGCCCAAGGACAGAAACTGCTGGATTCTAGCACTGCCTCCCACCAAGGCTCCCTCCATACTGAAGGTAACCTGATGACCATKTGTTTTATCTTCCTTGAGGAACAAAGAGTCTGTGGAATTCTGTTGTTGTCTTACTTGAAAAAAAAAAAGTCTGAAAAAACCCCTAACCACAAATAAACAACTTTTGCAAGAATCAGTATCCTGTTCTGCTCAAAATGCATTTACGACACAGTCTTTTAAGTCTGTGCCATTGATCAAATAGTTTACATTTATTATGAAGAGAAGCCCTGATTATATTTCTCCATGATTAAAAATGGGTTGAGAACCAAAATTTTAACAAATTTCAGCTGAATTCAGTGGCCTGAAACCAGCAGCTGACTTGGCAACTGAGCTGACCCATGAACTCTSAGATCTCCTCTTTTATCTGTCCATTTTCTGTCTATGACAAAAAAAGTTTGGTGAAGCTTGTAGGGAAAAGTCTTGGGTTTTTTTGTGATTCCAACTCATATGAGAAACAGACAGGCTGTCAGATTTAAATGTGATCTCTCCTGAAACTTCTGAGAGGTGTGAGCACTCAGAGTCTCTGACAAGAGCGTTTTACCTCAACTATAACTCATAGAAAAACTTCCCTACCTGCTTCGCCAATAAAGACAAATTAAACAGTTAATTGCTCGTGGAGAATGTGGCCATCTCAGTCCACATCACATTCCCTTTCTATGATTTAAGGTTATCAAAAACCATCCCTGCTTCAACTAAATTCATCTTGGGTTTCTTCCCTTCTCTTTCAGATGAGAGAGGAGAAGATTCAGATGAGAGCAGCCCAAGGCCACAATGTTTGTACAGAGGTGACAAGTTTGGRCAGTGTTTACAGGAGTCATCTCCACACACACACCTACACACATTCTCAAAACTGTGATATCAGCAATACCTGAATTTCTGCCCTGGAGATGTTTTAGCAACAGTAGAAAGTATCAGACTTCCTTATCTCACACCTCAGTAGGAATAAATCTGAAAAATGCCATTGAATGCAGATGAAATTTTGGGGAGTTTTTACACTACCTGCAAATCTCACCCACAGACTCTACAAGCAAATTTTAGTCTCTCTTTGGATTTAAAATAACCTCCAATTTTCTGAATAGTATCCAAAATTAGATTATATATTTTTGGTAGGAGTTACTAGGTTTGACATCATTAGCAAAGAAACATCCATGCCAAGCAGTTCTGAGGATATGAGTAAGTACATGTGTCAAGATAGATTTAAAAATAAAAAGTGATTATACCAGATCGATATTCCAAATCATAACTGTGCAGGGACTGGAGAAAATAGTAAATCTATTTTTATTTCTTGTCATGCATCAATTAKGGCAATAACAATTACTGCTTTTATGTCTAATCAATTAAATCCATCARGTACACTAAATCTAATAATTTGGGGAAAATATAGACCTGGATTTTGAGGCTGTAGAGAAGCACTGTGACTAAGTGAATAGCACAGGAATACTGGTTCTTGTGTTTATTGATTTGTTCCAATTTTGAATCTATTTATTAGAAACCCAGAGCAGGCTTCTGTTGCCAAACAGATTTTTGCTTTCTATACATTTTTCATATATTTGTAGCTTTGCAGACTGCTAWTAGATGGTTGTAGCTTATGGTGTTTTCCTACCCTTTCCCCCTCTTTTTCTAGAACAGTAAGCTAACCTTCCAACACATGGCTGAAATACTGTTTAGTCTTATTTTCAAGAGGAGAACCTCCAAAAGGACATTTTGTTTTCCAGCCAGAATCTGAGAAGACACAAGAAGAAATGGGGCTAAGAAGCCTCTGGACCAGCCCCAATGGGGCAGAACACTAATTATCTAAAAATTACCTAACCAACTGCTCTTCTAATTGAACAATATTTRTCAAATATTCAAATTTKTTAAACTTATAAAAATGTAGAAATTTGATGCTGAGTGTGCCCATAACCAWGGGGGCGGCTGGAAGCTTCCATTAAAGACCTGCCTTTTATCTTACTATTTAAACACTGTTGCAAGTTTTGGGTTTTGATTTCAGGCAAGAACAGAGAATTTCTCTCTCACTCCTCCTCTGGTTATTTAGCTCTAACAACCATTTCATCTGCTAAGGTATGTAGGGATAAATAATAAATGATCAGCTGGAGTTTTTTACTGTCACTATGGTCCCTCTCAATTGTTATGTATGTAGCAGAGAAAAAAAAACCATCTGTCAGTGTCCTGGGATTGAGATTTGCTAAAGCTGGACTCTAAAATGATCCTGATGGATAAATGATGTACAGTGACCTCCCAAATAGCAAGGCTGGCTGCTCATTATGAGACAATGGGGGTGAGAAGTGTCATGGTTTGCTACCACACAAAGCTACCAAAGCAAACCTGACCCTCTGGCAGTGTGGACAGTGCAGTCAGAGGCAGAACCACTTCCCAGCGCAGCAAACAAAGCTGAGAGTTGTGTTTCAGCCTGTTCCCCACTCCCCTTTGGTCACTTACTGAGAGCAAAGCCAAGGATTTCTGCGAACAGGGAAGCACTGTGCACATGGGATACAGCTCCAGAGGCAGCGAGGGCTCAGCAAGAGCTGGAATTGCTGTTTTGTGTGTGCTAAGCCTCTCTCCCAACCATCTCTGTTAAATATTATTTTTAAGTGCCGTATCTTGTCAAAGAGGGATGCATTTAAYGGCAGCTCATCTCCTTTTTTTGCAAACATTTATCACTCTCTTCCCCTTCCCTCCCCCTCAAACCTTGTCCCCCCCTTCCTCATCTGTAAAAACAACTMTGCTAGGGATCAATTATCCTAAAGCACTAAATCATCAGCAGTACTCCCAGCTGTAAAAACATCTGCAGAATAGGCTCTGCTTCTTCCTAAGAGACAGAGATGTAATTGATTCCCTCATTCTGGCTTGTTGAGGAGCTTCTGGTTTGTGTTATGCTGGGGGAGTGGGTGGGGGGAGTGGGAGGAAGGCATCTTGCCTTGCTCTAAACTGATTTTTGTCCATGAAACACATGCCTGGACTGAGAAACAGAGCCCAGACCACACTGCAGAAAGCAGCTTCACCTCTGTTACCTCCCACAGCCCTCGCCTGCTCTTTTAATATTGCAGGGGTAAATAATTTCCCCTGCAGCAAAGCAGGAATTCATTCCTGTGCTCCCAGGAAAGGAAGGATTTGTGTGTTAGGGGAGCTGCTGCAGAGCTGCCATAGGAAAATTGCTCTGTCAAACCTTTCCTTCTCCCTCCCTGCCTGTAGTTGCCTTAGTGACAAATCTAATGGCCACCAGTGCCCCTGCTCCAGTGCAGAGGAGGAAAACAAAGCCATTTGTGTTGTCATCTTCTGCAGGGCTGGCTTCAGGATTAAATGTGTTGATTGGAACAACCAGTGAGCCTCAGTCTTGAGGTACGACTGTTCCAGCTTGGCCTTTTCTGGAGGATTCGGTGCTTTCAGAGCAAAAAAAAAAATTAAAAATCTCAGAAAAATCTTAAAAAAAGCTGAAAATCACAGAAAAATCTAAAAAAAAAAGAATCACAAAAATTTCCAAAAATCACAGAAAAATCTAAAAAAATCAGAAAAAAATATTCTAAAAATCAAAGAAAAATCTAAAACAAAATCACAAAAAATATCTAAAAATCACAGAAAAATCTAAAATAAAATCACAAAAAAAATCTAAAAATCACAGAAAAATCTAAAAAAATCACAAAAAAATTTAAAAATCACAGAAAAAATCTTTAAAAAAACCCACTAAAAATCTAAAATTCACAGACTGGTTTGGGTGGGAAGGGACCTTAAAATGATTTTGTTCCAGCCCCTGCCATGGGCAGGGATGCCTTCCACAAGAACAGCAAGGACAGTGTCAAATCTGCATTCCCTGAGCACTGTGGGTATAATTGCCATGAGTACATATATCCACTTTCCCTTCAAAACACTCTAATTCCCACTGTTCATTTTCTAATTCTGCTGGGCAGATTCCTTTCAGGAACATTGTCTGTCGTGGAGAAATAAACCCAATTCAGATGAAAGCATTATTTGGTTAAAATCAGTGCTGACTTGATATTCTGACRTTTCAGCCCACCCAGCCTCGTAGTGGCTACTGAGAGGAAAATGAACTCCATCCCAGTCAGAACCTGCCCAAAGGATGGGAGTAGCACAGGGAAAAGGCAGATTGAGCTTCAGAGTTCTCCTCTCAGCCCCACCTTGGGAACAGCTGCTTCAAGGCACTGAGTAAATCCATTACAAGCCCACACAGGTGGAAAATTAGGGACATTTATCTTTCACAGCAAAAATAAAAAGACTGCAKGGTTTGTAGTCTATGAGTTTTACTGTCACCTTCACTTAGATCTAATGGGTTGTTTCTGCACATAAATTACTAGCACTGTTCTTTTTCTCTTTTTTTTCTTTTCCTTTGGGATGTCTCTGCCTGGGAAGAGCAAAGATGATCAGGAGTGTTTCCTTCACTGCACAGCTCTGTGAGGCACAGTGACTTCCCCAGCTCTTCCCTCACTCCTGAGATTCCTTCTTTGAAKAAGTAATTTTCAGGGAGAAGAAATATCTATGGGAATAAATCACACAGACTCCATTTCCTTCATGGTGGAAAAAGCCCTTTCTTCAGTCACATAGCTCCAATTTATACAGTTTTACAGACCTCATGTGGGACTCCAGTTGGTTAGTAGTTTTTTTGTTAATTATTTTTATTAACTTGTTATTAACAAGTTGTTATTCTGTATTGATTGGTCACTCAAACTCTTGGTGTCTATGTGCARGAAAAGTTGTTTGTGAGAGACAGTTTTCATTTTTCTAACGGTGTAAAARCAGTTTATACGGGTGCAATTTGTTTTTCACCCAGGAATAGATTGTTCTGTTAATGAACTGCTCACACCAGGATTGCTTTCACATGGGAGCTTGTAAAATTCCAGCTTTGACAAGGCCAGCCGCTGATTCCAGGAGAGCAGGCTTGACTTCATGAATCCTCTCTTTATGATTTTTCTACTTGCCTACAACAAACATCTCCTTCTGTGTACGCACAGGGAGGTGGTCCTGTGCAAAGTGCTCCAGGTGTCTGCAGGGAGGTTGGGCTGGATGATCTCCAGAGGTCCCTTCCAACCCCAGCCAYTCTGGGACTCCTTGGAAGGTCCCTCAAGATGGTTTAATGGAAATCCCCCATTTCAGARGAGACAGAAACACATGGTGGATTTAAAAAAAAAAAAAAATTAATGGATTTTCTCATTCAGGACCAAATTCAGTCCTTCAGATGTCAGAATAATTCAGACCTTCATTCAGGAAAAGGGGGTAGAACCTTCACACATTCACTGCTCAGATACTGGGAGACTCAGAAGAYAAAACACCTGGGGAAGCTGAAATGCCAATACAGAACATGTTTCTGGGCTATTTAAAAATATCTCACCTGAAGAAGATTATAAAAATGCTTATAAAACTTATAGAAACTTACAAAAATGCTTTTCCAAGTGCATCTMTATTTTTTTAAATGTTATTTTAGAATAAACTATCTCATGGAGTTAGAGTGCAGCTTTAGAAGCAACAACGCAGGGCACTACAAATCTKCTTCACTAAGAGGAAAGAATTTTGGACTTACTGCTTTTAAAAGTTCCATTTTCAGTGTCAGGAAAGCCAACATCTGTGTTCCCTCCTGCACTGAAGCTAGGAAGTGAAAGATAATGGAATGTAATCTGTAGCAACTTGCACAAAAGACAACCCAAAGCTGGGGAAAGATTTGAAAGCAACGGATTTATTTCACCAGACAAGAAAAATATTGTCATTGCAGGGTTTTTTGTTTCTTTGTGGTTTTTTGGTTTTTTGKTTTTTTTTACTAAGRCAACATAAAAGAAGTAAAAAAAGTAAAAAAATGCATATTTTATTATTTAAGAAATATCTCAGACCCTTTGGGATCATACCTATAACTATGGTTATTTAGGAATTCCAGCCCCAAAATAGAACTTTATTTGAATAGTACGAGGCTCAACACAGAAGGAATATTTATTTATCTTTTCTAATCTTAGCAGGAATAGTTTAAAATCCCAGGGTTAAGAGGCTGAATTACCAAGAGGTGTTTTATTCATCTTTAGAGGCAAGAGTACATTCAGCAGCAAGGTGATTCCCCCACCCTGATTTCTCACCACATTTTAAAGCAAGATTTCCTTGGAAAATTGCTCAGATCCATTGATTTTCTCTCCTTTTCTTAGTTACTCTCTGATGACAATTATCAACCCTCCTGGCTCTTATCAGCATTAACAGCTGCCTGTCCCTGACTTATGTTGTTATTCTTAGTTAATCTTCCTGGTTGGGATTTTCAAAGATAAAAAACTGCATCTAAACATAWTTGGGGGTAGAGTGGGGGTGGAAATAATAATAATAAAAAGATTATTTTAAATATCTCAGTTACGCTGCTGTGGTGAAGCAACGAAACAAATCAATGGCATTCCAAATTAGGTGGGAATTATTCTGAGAGACTTTGCAGCTTCTGTCTTTAAAATACCAGTTATTTATTCCATGTTTGCTGTCTGATAGGGTGGYGAATTAATGCCTGAATAAATGAGGGAGCAGAAGGAAGTTCAGCTGGGTTTTCCACCTGGGATCATGATCCCACTGCTTGGAGAGTAAAGTTTGATTCCATTTTCCAGGCTAAAAAAATTGCTTCTGAGTAGTAATAGTAAGAGCAGAAATGTTAAGGAGCCAAAACTAGATTTTAATCAGAATATGACCCTAACTCCTTCACTGTGTAACAACTGTATTAAACATGACCTGAAAAGTAGCCCCAAATATCAAAATCCCAATTTATTGCAATAGACAAGGTCCAGGTGATTTTTAATTAATGCTCAGCTTCAAATGTAGAGAAGAGATAAGAATTCTAAGCAAAAGCTTATCCTGATTTTTTTTTTATTCTTGGATCAAGCAAAAATGGAG
This sequence comes from Cardinalis cardinalis, assembly GCA_014549065.1. Classification (NCBI taxonomy): domain Eukaryota; kingdom Metazoa; phylum Chordata; class Aves; order Passeriformes; family Cardinalidae; genus Cardinalis; species Cardinalis cardinalis. The sequence continues at coordinate 255,968 of JACDOX010000495.1, forward strand.
CAAACAAAAGCCTCATCAAAATTGAATTATAGTGTAATACAGACATGGAAATGGAAGACATCTGACAAGTAASAGGTGTAAAATACCCCAGGCTTGAATGATTTCCACTGACCTCTTCCTTATTCCATTTCCATTTCTCATCTTTGAACAATGAGGGGAAAATGTGCTGTTAAGAAGTTCAGTAAGAATGTTTGGAAACCTATCCTGATCCCAATTATTTCACTTAAAGGATTTAGAAGAAAGCTAATAGCCATTGTCTCTATATTGTGCCTCTTATTGTTCCACATAGACCATGACAGCTCTTCTGACAGCTCCCAGGCTTCAAATCTCTTTTGTTGATTAAGGAAAAAAAATTAAATACTGAGAATCAGTGAGCTGAAAGTGAAGGAAAAAAAAAAAACCTCTTGTTATTTTTCTCTTTTCCACAATCCACTCACCTGTTGTAGCTGCTGTTTTTCCCTTGCAGGGCTATCTGCAGGTTGAATTTATTGTCACAAATTCCCATCTCAGAATMTGAGAGGATATAATTTTGTAAACTGTTTATTACAGCCTTAAGCTTTTCAAATTATGCTAAAAAATCAAACCCTGGAGACCCAGAATGAGAAGGAGGATGTTTTATATCCAAGAAGTGACTCAGTGTGCAGCCTCTAATGTTTTTGCATTACACCAAACAACATTTCCTGCTGCATGTTCTCTGAGGAAAGATTCAAATTTAGGCATTTGTTTGGTTTTTAATATAGACTTCAGTGACATCTGCAAGACAAATATTAAATTATTCCTTTGTGGGATGTACAAGACAACTTTGTGCTGAGAACAAAACCACTGTAAAATAATTTATAACCTCATGTAAATATTAAGTGTTAGGTTTCCTGGTGATTGAAGATGAAAATATGCTTACAATGTATGTGTAATATAAAAAATGAGTAAGGGATAATTTAATATAGAAATAATGAACAAARCCTACTTAATATTAAATAAAAAAGCTCATATAGATGGCAGCAGGTTGATACCTTAATTTTCATAAAGCTGAAATCCACCCTCAGGGGAAAACAACCCAAAAATTTATTTTCATCTGAATTCCAAGAGGTTTCCACAGTCTAACTATTCTAAAAGAAACTGTGAGCAATTATCCAAAAATAAAAGTACCTAAAGGAAGGATACTGGTACAGAATGCTCTTCATWAATTTTTGAGTAGAAACCTGTTGAAGAACCAGTTAGAGAAATCCCTGGACTGTGCTCCACAGGATGTAARAGTAGATTATATAAAAAGCCTTCTGATTTTTGATTTATGAGGGGGAAGTTAGTGATGACATCAGTGGGAGAATTAGGACAATAATAGGAACTCCAGTAAATCACCCTCCAGGAATAAATGAGCCCATCACTTCTGACCACACCAGTGAATCACCAGATTGCACTGGAGGCATTGTGCTGTTGAAAAGCCAAAAACCACATCCATTTTTAGATGTGGTACACAACAAATTCTGATCTTTCATTTTTATTAACAGCTCTGGGCCTTTTGTGTGTGACACATGAAATGGTGAGGGATGCATCAGCTCTCTAGAACTGACACCCCTGGCCTCTGGASTTGGATTAAATAGTCAGGTTTTGCAAGTGGTGCCTGGAACAAGTTTCTTTTATCTGTGGAAGAGCTTCAGGGCATCCTGTGACTCCTGAGAGCCAGACAGAGAGTCATTCATCCCAAACTGAGGTAAATAATTGATGTAGTAAGACAAGAGGGAATGGCCTTCAACTGACAGAGAGTGGGGTTAGATGGGATATTTGGAAGAAATTCTTGGCTGTGAGGATGGGGATGTGCTGGCACAGGGTGCCCAGAGAAGCTGTGGCTGCTCCTGGATCCCTGGAAGTRTCCAAGGCCWGGTTGGACAGSGCTTGGATCACCCTGGGATARTGGAAGGTGTCCCTGCCCATGGCAGGGGGTGGAACAAAAGATCAGATTTTGAAATCCTCCCAACCCAAACCCCTCTGTGATTCYTAGAGCTACCCAGAGAGGGCCATTCACCCCCAAACTGTTGTAATTCCCAATAAATTATTCTGCTTGGGATTGTCTCTGCTACAAGCATCCAAACCCAAACCTTCTCTATGAGTGTTCTTCCTACGTTCACATGGCAAATGGTTTTTAGTAGAGCTTTTATTGCACATGGGTTTCCAAAGATAAGCTGTTAATCTATGAGAAATACAACATTCCCATGGATTTGTGATTTCTCCAGCCAGAACCAGAGCTCTGCCCATCTCTGTGCTTGGCAGAAGCCACCTTTGTTTGCTTGTYTCCATCCACACCATCCATCCCTGTTTGATGGCTCCATCCAGCCCACACATCACAATCAGCACTTCTGAGGCTCCACAGCCAGGCTAAAACCACATTAATAATTGAGATGGGCCAGAGAGCATTTGCTAGCTCTGATCCATGAAAATCTCTGAGCTTTCAAAGTGGGATCAAGTGCCTGCATGGATAAACGGGAATGTTCCTTTGCTTGTGGCAACTTCTGCACCATGCCTGGGAATTATTGGGGAGGATAAATTGATTTAACAGATTTGCTAGGTGGTGCCTCAGTCACTGTTCTGGCTGCTTGATTTATTCTTTGAGATGTTTACCCAATTATAATTTAGATATTTGTAAATAGAATAAATGTAAGATTTGCTGGAGATTTGCAATATGACCAGGAATTCTCTAGATATTGAATTTTTTTGTATAAATGAACATATAAGGACAGCTGTGGGCTCAGATCATGATTTATTCAATAGAGGAGGGGATGGGGGTATTGCTTGAAGACCAGACATCAATTAGGTGAGCTGAATAAACTTTCTGACAGCCTTTTTCTCCTCTGCATGAAAAGTGAGGCTGATCCTCTGGTTTAAAGCCAAGCCTAYTGTTCAGTGGATGAATTTTATTTATGCAGATTTTTATAAGTTCTAATAATCTTTTATTTATGCTCCTCTGCTTCTAAACTGTTTCTTGGAGCTTTGCATGCAGAATTGAAATAACCTCATTTTTCTCTTGTCTGAAAGACAGATGTCTTAAGAAAGACTCCAGGGTGCCTGGAGAGACATGAACATTTCACTCTCAAGACAATAATGGTATATGTCTGGTGCATCTGCAGTGAGCAGCTCCCCAGTGCTTCCCCAGGGGAGCAGAACCTGCCTGGTGCCCTTTATTCTGAGTTTCAAGGGCTGMCTGGGTAGCTGTTAATGGGGGCTGCTGGCTGAAGGAGAAAATATTCCTAAATAAATCTTCCTCAGGATATTCTTGGTATAATAAGGAGGGCATTCAAACCCTGAAGGGGTATTTGGGTCAAAAAAARCATCCCATAATTTATCCTGATCCTGAACAGAGGCCAAAGGATGTAACAGTTGGGGCTGTGCAACAATRCACAGAGCAGGTGTTTAAAGAGAAATAATTAATAAACCTTCAAGAGGAATGCAGCATATCTGAATTACAGGGAGTTCATGAAGAAGAATTTGGGTAAATTTTGGGTTCTCCTTTCATAACCTCCTACCTGCAGTGTGCTTGGCAGATGTGCACCTTTGGCAGATGTTCACAAATGTGGCTTATGTTCTGAATATTCACCTTCTACTGCCTTCATGGCTCTGAATATCAAAGTTTTTAACCTCAGTGCTCTGACTATTGGCCACCCTGCCAAATTCCAAAAGCCTTTTTMATTTGAAATGGGATTAAGGTCTTCCCATCGTGTATTTTGGATTTGCTCTCTTTGGTGGGATTGATGCCTTGTGCAGGCTGACCTAGAACAGAGGCTGGACAGAGTTAAAGAATAAAGCAGGGATTTATTAAAAGGCCTCCATGGATGCACCTTGGGCAGCACAAGAGCCCAGCCAGGGCTGCACCCAAGATGAACCAAAATGGCCCCAAAATGCACCAGCGCTCCCGGGGTCTCTCCCTGGGATCAGTTCTGCTCCATTTGCGTCTTGCAGTTCATTGTCCCATTCCAGCTTTAGCCCCTGCAGTCCCCCCCTGCTTGTTTTTCTCTCTCCAGCCCACGGTGTTTGTGCTCTTGGGGCTGAGATTTGGGTCATTTGTCCTTGGTGCCCAGCTGGAACAGGAATTGTTTTGTCTCCCTGCTCTGTGCACAGAGCTCACCATCCCCTGATGTGAAGCTCAGACCCACACACTGAAGCAGCACAGAATCTGAAAAATATAAAAGCTAAAACCTGAGGCATTGGGATGTCTTTGCAGGATGGGCAGGGGCAGCCATAATCCCTGTTTTTCATTCCTGTCTCCTGTTTATTCACCCATTACCAYGGCAGGTTTGCTGTTTGAGTTTCGATTTTCCTGTAATGTGGCACAGTAATTTGTAGCTCTCCCTTGAGTCATTGATTATAATTTTTAACACCATCTCCACTCCTTCACTGAGGCTGCTAACACGAGTTATTACAGTTAAGAGGAAAGCTTTCTCCTCTGAAATGTGTCATCAGATTTGTAAAAGCTATTACTGGGAGATGTATTCATATGCCTGCACATGGTGYCAAGCACCTAATGATCTTTTTGGAAAAATAAAAATTAAAAGAAGAAAAAGCTGAAAGAAGATTTGAGGCAAGTAATAATTTTTCTTTTTCATTTTCAACAATCCAGTTTTTAAAAAAAGAAAAATCTTTTCTACCTTGTGTTTAGCTWCAGGTAGATATGATGAGGTAATTTGAAATAATTTAATTTAAGCATAATCAAGGCAATCTTTTCTGAAAAGTGAACTCCTTTTTGTCATCATAATTTCAGAGTGTACAATTTCCAAATCCATTGCTGGTGACACTGTAGAGTCTTCTAATAGGGTTGTATTTGCACAGCATAATAATGGTCTCATATTCACATGAATTCTTATTTTCATCATACACAGCTCAGCTCTTCTTCAGGACATTCCAGTTTTTTGGTCATTTTAGAGATCCATCCATCCTTTTCAATTGACAAATAAAATCTCATTGGGAAACAGTGAGCGAGCAAGGTAAATAAAATTATTTACAACTTCAAAATGGCTTTTTTTTCTTTTTTTCCACCTTTTTCCCCCTTTTTTTTTTTTTTTTTTTTCTGGAGCAGTGTGCACAAGAGGCTGCAAGCAATGGGCACCACTTGAGACTTCCAAGCCCATTGGTCACTCCCTTAAACATCTCCTCTGGTGCTGCTCAGGATTTGTGGCAGCTTAGAAGTGCTAATGGGGAAATACCTGGCTCTAAAGACAACTGAGCAGTGAAGAGTTAATTTCTTGCATTTCAATTAYTAATCATCATGACACCACGCTTTTCTGCAAGAAAAAGTCTTGAAATAATCTGGATTAGTGCAGCTCTTAGTACTTCCTGTTATGATTTATAAATATGGAAGGGCAAATAATGGGAGTTTCCATTCCTAATTAAATTTTTAACTGTTTCTTAATAAATATAAATATCTTAATAGAAATATATAATAATAACTATATAATATAAATATATMATTAATATATAACTATATAACTATTAATATATAAATATCTTCATATATCAATAATATATTAATTTATTATTGATATAATAATATTAATATTAAATATCTTAATATGTATAGATTTCTTATTTTTTCCTAATATATATAAATAGATAAATAAAATAAAGGTACATAAATATATTA
>JACDOX010000495.1:262213-306666 GCA_014549065.1 Cardinalis cardinalis
TTTAATTTTTTTTTAAATTTTTACTGACTGCTTTTATCCCTTCTGGTTGTCTTTTGGCCGGATCTCTCCAGAACATCCCAGTGAGGTTGAATCCTGCTCTGCCCTTGGCCACTTGAGCTCTTTTGCTCCAGGGCAGGGCACCCATTGATGGAGCAGCTTTCAARTACCTCAAAAATGTTTGAATAACACCAAAATTTCAGATAATTTATACTTTCAGGAAAAAAACCTGTAGCCTTTACTGGACCCACTTAAATCTTGTCAAATATTCAGCAAATGATGGTGCAAAAACCACCAAGGGAGGGGGGAGTAAAAAATTCTCCACATTAGCTCAGATATCAGGTGGGTATCAGAGGGGCCTGCACTGCTCTTTCCACAAGGTTTTAAGTTTTTCTGATTTATGTGAARCAGAATTAATCCAGCACCAAGGTGTAACTTGGGCCAAAAAAGTGAAGTTTCAGTCTTATTGCTGGAAAAGAAAATAAAATTGTAGGCAGAAGAAATGGCTTGATTTGTGCATGGTGATTTTCACTAGTTAGCTTCCACGTCAATTTTAGTACTTTTTTGAGTTGAATTGTTCTAAAATAAATACAAAATATTAATAAATAAATAACAAATCAATTAAATAATTAATACAATCTTTCCCCAGCAGGAAGTGAAAGTTCACAGTGGAGCTGGAATGACCTTCACACAGGATGTGAACCCAGCCATGCAACAGCACTGAACTTTTCACAAGACTTTTCTTTTCAGTTACCACTCTGTGGTTTTTTAGCCATCATTTACATTTTATTCTCCATGGCACCTTGAAGTAGTGTAATTAACCTGATTTTCCAGCTAAATTTAGTGCAGGTAATTAAATTTTGCATCTCCAAACTTCCCCCATAACATTAATTACAGAGCTTTATATTTGTTGCTACTGATGGAGTGTTAAGATGATGTTGTGGAAGTCCTGGGATGGTTTGCACTGAAATATTGTCTTTAATTCAGCTCTGAACAAGCTGAGTGCAGCTGATCTACACCAACTGCTGTTCTCACATTAACCTYATGAAGCAATAAAGAGGCCCTGAATAATTTATACCCAGAGGGGGATTGCACAGCTCTCCTGGAGCCAAATGGGAATCACCATGGCAGGGTCATTCAACAATCCTCAAAGGAACTCTGGAAAACCAAGAGCGTCTCTCTTAGGAGCTGGCAGAGTTCCTCAGATGAAATATTGAAATAAGAGAGGGAAAGAAAACCAATTTCTGCCTCCACAGCAGTGTTCTAGAAAGTGGTTGTGAGTAGGTGAAAGTACCCAGAGCCACATGTGCAGGAGGAATTTCTTAGCCAAGGAAAACAACCCGGGTGTTTGCTGTCAAATATTCAGCAATTCTGTAAGCCAACTGCTTTCTGAAAATCTCATTTGAAAGCAAGCTGCCACTAACAAAATGAGAATATTTATATTAAGAGGGGATTGCTGTAACTTTCAGAGAATAGAGGAAGATTTTATTTCCAGTTTTTTGTGATAGTGGAGAGCATCAGGGTACCATGACATTGGTTAATGTATGATAAGGGGGAACTATTCAGTGCTCTTCATCATGCTATGAATGGAACAGATTATTCTGTTCTTTGCAGATTCCCTTGGCTTTTTCAGAGGTGGCGAATATAAAATCTGGAAGAAAAGCTTGTTACAGTTTTTGTTATTTACAGAAAAAAAAAWACCTGAGTAGTGAACTTTTCAAAATGCTGAAAATAGAATTAACTGTGGATCTCAGGGATAATAACTCAATCCTAGCATTTAGATGTTTTCTGAGGGAAGTTAGAGAGCTCCTTAGAGGCTATTCTTGCTTTGTTTTTYTTGTTCATTAGTGAAAAAAGGAATGTGAAAATTGTCAATCCTTTCTGGCCTTTTTTTCCCTCCTAGCTGAAAAACATTTTAAAGGGAAGGGCTGAAGAGGMAATCTGCTACAACTGAATCAAAGAATGATTATTGTATCAAGCCTTGGACCACTACAATTTTTTTTTTTTTTCAAATGAAATAGCATCATCTGCACACCAGGGCACATTCTTCATGTTGCAGAAGGGAAATGATGCCAGGAGTTCATAAATCCACCCTATAAAAGAGTGGCGTCTCAAGCTGTGCTGTAGCCCTGTGCTTGCCCAATTGGAAAAGTCCTACAACCTTTAGGAATATTTAGGTCCTTCAACTTTAAGTGTCAGTTTGAGATATGATTTAGATGCTTAAACATAAAAATCTGGTACCATTTCAGATGTTCTGCCATCTCCAGGCTGGCCTCTCCRGAAGGGGACAGGTTTTAGTACCAGATCCATCAGCTCTGGGAACCAAACCTGGGACTTTGTGTCAGTGCTCAAGAGGGTAAATCCACCTTTGTTGTATTTTCTGGGACCTTTGTGGCAGGAAGGAATGATGAATCTGACTCCATGTTCTCAGAAGGCTAATTTATTGTTTTATTATACTATATTATAGTAAAGAATACTATACTAAACTATACTAAAGAATACAGAAAGGATACTTACAGAAGGCTAAAAAGATAATAATGAAAACTCCTGACTCTCTCCAGAGTCCCAACACAGCTTGGCCCTGATTGGCCAAAGAGTGAAAACAACTCACAGCAGAATCCAATGAAACAATCACCTGTGGGTAAACAATCTCCAAACACATTCCACAGGAGCACAACACAGGAGAAGCAAATGAGATAATGATTGTTTTCCTTTTCTCTGTGGTTTCTCAGCTTCCCAGGAGAAAAATCCTGGGCAAAGGGATTATTCCAGAAAATGAGGTTGCCACACACCTCCTAGAATTGAAATATTCCTCTAGAAATTTAGCTTTTTATACTGTTTAGTACCGGTGTAAGGTTCCCTGTGTGAGGTGTTATACTGAGAATTTTGTAAAGTGAAACCCACCCCAATATCTTGGTGGTAATTCCTACCTTTAAATCCTTGCCAAGGCTGGACCAATGTGACAAATCTTCAAATCAATGTGAGAATCTGTCACAGAGTAGGGAAGTGACATCAAAATTCCATTGTTAATGCTCAAGGTGTTGGMTTAAATTATTTTCTCAACAGTTCCCTCATTGCTGGTTCCTTTCTGATATAAAGCACCAGTCACAGGTTCAGGTACAGATTACAGAGTCAGTTTTTGTTGATTAATCCTTGTCTTGACCAATTGCTGAAATTTTAAKGGGCAAGTTTCCATGTCAGAACTACACACATCCTCCTAAATTCATTTCATCCTGTACCTGGCAAAATAAGTCTTACTTGAAGACCCATCATTTTCAGAAGTGACCTGAAGTCCCACTTTTTCCTGTTTATTCTGCATTCAGATTAAGCCATGAGCTGTGTCTAAGAATATAGTGAAGATGAAAGAATAAAGATGAAATATTAGAACAGAAATTGGGGTGCTATTATGGTATTTTGTGCTGCCTATACCATGTCATCCTTTATTCAGCTACATGATGAGATAAAATAAAGATTTTTAAACCCTCTATTGCATTGATAGATCTTTATATCTTTTATTTTCTGTAAAGATTTGTGTCAGCTGGTAAAGAACTGCCATGCTCAAAAATCCTATTTAAAGTTATTTTACAAGGGATGGTAAAAGCTTGTTCATCTCAGAAATAAACATGTACTAGATATGGTTGAAATATTATATATACAGATTCTTTTGAAAATTGCTTAATAAAAATAGCCATTTCCCTTCCACTGTTCAGCCAGATAATGGTGTAAAGTTGCAGATTGCAAAAGGCTTAATAGAACCTGCAAAGATTAAAAATAAAGGAGCTTCTTCTCCAAAATCATACAAAAATTTCTTCATGGTTATTATATTAGGAAACTGGGAAGATGCTCTTCCTGGCTGAACACATCCAGTGCTATCCAGGATCTTTGAGTCCATACTATTTGTACTTTGTATGGATACTTTTAGGCTACTGTGCTTGTTTTTAATTTTGGGGTTAATTTTGCTTGTTTTTAATGTGGGGTTAATGTGCGGGTTTTCGGTTTATTTTCTTTTGGTTTTGTAGTGTGTTTTTGTCTCAGCTGTACACGCTTTTGATTTTGCAGCCAGCCTCATTGACTGGTTCAGTTACACATTCCAACAGCAAAATCCCACTCAGAGAGGAATCCAGGGAAGCTTCTTCAGCCTGGAAAGAAGATGGAAATACAGGCTCAGTGTTGTGTTAAAGCAATTGTGCCAAAGCAGCACAACCAGAGGGACACAGAATTAGACCATAAAGACAAATGAAAACCCTTGTAAGTGACTAGAAGTAATTCCTATTTTTTCCATTGCATTTGGGTCCAGGTTTATGTTGTTACACCTCTGAAAGTAAGTATATGTGGAGCAGTATGCTGGTATAGTGGCAATAAACCATGTTATAGCCAAACCTTTTGCTCTTCTCCACATCAAATTTGATTTTAAATTGAATTGCAACATTAGACTRAGAGTATATATTTAGTATTTATATAGTATTCTTATAAAAATCCTCAGTTTTTTGGTGARCCATGTTCTCCCTTATGTATCAGCATTATTTGAAGAGGAGGAAAATCCACTTGGGAAATTTCCAGCCTTCTCTAATCAAATACTCATCATTAGAAGAACAACTTGAAATATTTCAGAGGCCTTGAATCCCAGCCYGCTCAGGTTTGGTGATAACTTCAAACATCATTTAAAATCTAGTAGCTATTCAAAACCTAAACATGTATGTCATCTGTTCTATAAGTTTCCTTTTGCATCCAAGTAAAAAGAAGAGAGAAAGAAGGAGAAGGGTACTTCTAGGTACCTCTAGAAGGCATTTTTGTGCAGAAATCATAATTAAATGTTTTTAGATGGGATGAATCACTGCCTGTAAGTATTTGTCTCTCTTTACAGACCACTGAGGGTACCTAAGAGTTTAATTCAAACTAATCAGGTAAGTTTATGATTGCTAAAACCAGCAGGATTCTTCTCAAAATATTTGTCTATTACTTCTTTTCCACCTCCTATTAAAACCTCTATAAATATAACCACCAACATCTTGTTACACCCAAAATCCCCACTATTAGTGCCATTTACATTCCACTCTGTTCCAGCAGGAAGCTTGATTTAATTGCCCAAGCAAACAGGTGGCTGATTTCTGGTTGAACTTGCCTTAAACATCACCACTGCAATTCTTCCATTTCTGTTTCACTGCAGAATGCCTTAAAATGCCCCCTCAATTCAGATCTTCTGTAAGCTTCATCTAAAAGTGCAGTCYCTCCTTCAGCACTTCCCATTTCTCTGATTCATTAGCATAATTGGGTAGTGATGACTGACTAATGAGTACTTATCAAGAATTTCCTATGCATATCTTGCTGCTAATTTTGCAAATATCAAGGACACAGCAATCCAGTGTGCATTGAGAGTGTGTGTGTATGGAAATCAGAAATGCAGGGTTCTCACAAGAATAAGAAAATTATAGTTATCCACTAAGGCTTCTTCTCATTCTTTTTTTTTTCCTACTGAACTGTTTTCTTCAGAAAAACCCTTTGTTTTTCAAAAAAACCCCAAAACATTATTATTAAAGGATGCCACGAGTAATATTGACACCCCTAAAATKTTCCATATATGTGTATATATATTACAACAGGAATGGTAAATAAATGAATAAGATGTGAGTCAACTTAACTGGTTATGCAGAAATGCAAATCTTTCTCGTATCCCAACTCAGGTAATCCATAACTTACAGTGGAATGAAGACAGAATTCCAAAGAACACAGATGTGATTTATCTGCTATAATGAGGGGAGCAGTAGTAGTTCCTGTCCATCCATGATCAAGGAGTCAAATTTAGTTTCTCATTACTGATCTAAGCTCCAAGGAGATGCACAAAATATGTTCTGCAAATCACACCTTATATATATATATATATATATATGTATAAGCATTTTCTTTCCTTTGACTATCAAATAACAGGGAGCCTGAGTCAGACCTTCCTTAATCAGGGGCCAAACTGCAAGGGCAAAGATGGATGGGGCTGTGGTTTAAACAAAAAAAAAAAGCTGTGGTGGGTTGGCATTGCTGGATGCCAGGTGCCCACCCAGCCACTCCATCACTCCCCTCCTCAGCAGAACAGAGAGGGAGAAAACAGGATGGAAAAATCCTTTTGGGTAAAGAGGAAGGCTGTTTAACAAAGCAAAAGCAAAGGCTGTGTGTGGTCCAAAGGAAAATGAAATATATATTGTCTGCTTCCCATCAGCAGATGGAGAATATCCAGTCTCTTCCCAGGACATAGAATATGTTGTTTCAGAAGACAAAGCTCATAATTAGCAGTATCCCACTTCCTCCTCCTTTTTCTTGGCTTTTATATCAAGTTCTGGCCACCTGGCAGCCAGACAAGGTCAAGCCACTACAGGTCTTCATCTATGTGAAAGACAGGGAACTAAAGACAGGGATTCTTKGGATTCTTTCCTTCACAGAGTGGTCGTGGAGTTGGACTCTTCCTGGCCCTTTTCATAACTTGTCTATATTTCATCTTTCTGTAAATCACATTCACACTGACACCTCATAGAGCATCTTCAAATAATTAGAATTTCTTCCAAAGTTTCCAGAGCATGCCAGGTGTAGAGGAGAACCAGACTGCTCTGAGTCCAGATTCTTTTGAAAATTACTCTCCAAATTTTCTACAAAAGGAAGAGGATATTGCCTAGAAGCACGTCCTGCCCTAGTCCTTATCTGCCCTTTGCTGTAAAATGATTGCAATAACCTGGAATCTGTTCTGCATCATAAAACTGGTTAAAAGAATGATGCTTATAATGAGCTTTTAACATGTTGCCTCCCACAGCCTCATTTGAGTTCATCACTGCCTTGTTTCCTGTTGGACATGAGTCATCCCGGCAAGTCATCAAGCAAATCATTCCAGATTCCTCTCCAAACATCAGTTAAAAGTYGCCTTGCCATCAGAATGGACCCCAAAGAGCACCCACAAAGAAACAAACTTATACATAGACCTGACTACTCCAGCTAGCTCAAGTATTTTGCATTTTACTTCATGGGAGTCGTGTTTTTAGCCACGTGTAGAGTGCTCCAAGTAAGCCATGACCTTCTTAATCCAAGCCTTACCAGGGAACTTCTTTCAGTTTAAAATGACATTGGCASGTTCTCAAAACCAAACAAGGCCATGGCAGATCATTTCCATTTGCCAAATACACCTTTCAACAGAATCCTGGCTCTGGACAGCAGCTGTAAGCTGAGTTCATACTGGGGGTGTGAACTGGATTTGTGCAGCTGTCAGAGATGCTGTCACTTCTGAGTGACAGGTACATGTCAGGTGGTTTGCAAGGATTCTTCAGGCAAATAAATCATCCCTTCATGTCCTCTGAAGCTTTGAAGCTTGCAGTGCCATTTTCTGTGTATTTTAGGGGCCGGCAAAACAGGGATCTACCAAAAAAGCTATGATTTTTTTACTCATTGGTCCTTTATTTTCCTGTCATTTAATGACAGCCCCTTAGGAGTCTTCTCAGTTTGGAGGTAGGTTCAGAGCCTTCCGCAGTGACTTTATACATTTTACACCTCTTTGTGGAGGTACCAGTTGTGGGTTTCTCTGGGTCTGGATTGAAGGCCCTTGAGACAGTAGTTCATGTTCAGACTCAGGTGTTTATTATTTCTTATCAGTAAAACAGTCTCACTGCTGGGAGTTCAGCAGCTTTTCATTCGAAGGCACAAAATGGCCAACAATCCAAGGTCTTTTAAGACTAAACCATCCAATTAAGACCTGACACCTGGATTAGTTTCYCTTTTAACCCAAKAACTGATCCCACAGAGCTGCAATGGGGACTTTTCTGCCCAATTATAAAATGCCACCYAAACYCATGGAGAAGAAGGAAGAAGAAGCATGAAGAAGAAATCCAGGATGACACCCTGTGCCCTYCATCTTGCTTTCATCCACAACACACTAAAAATCCCAAAACCTCAATTTCTCACCAAGTGACACACCTACACTGCTCTCTGTAATCTATTTCACACTTTTGTGGATTCCAGTCTATCTTGAAGTCTGGGAAACTTTCTCCATGAATGACGGTCAAAGTCAGTGCTGCCCTGGGGGTCAGGGCACCCCRGAGCAGACAGGGAAATATTCCCAGTGCYCTGGGTTTSCACACCCCKTCCTCCTCAAACTGGGAGCAAGCTGTGCTTGCACATCAATAGATAACACATTTCTATCATGTCARGATTGTGAAGCTGGTAAATTCCATGTCCTTCTGCTGTGTGGAGGTAAAGAACTGAGGAAACCACATCCAGTCAGCTGCTCTTGATGGCCTTCAGGTAATTAGCCATGACTGCAATCAGTGATCCAAACTCAGAACTGATGTGGAGAGCTTCACTTCCCTGATCTTCTGTCAGCTCTTCTCTTTCTGGTTACGTGACTTGTTTTCAGTCTTTTTGGTTTGGGTTTTATTTTTTTGACAGATTCTGGGTTTGTCACTGATTTGGACGTGGGGTTTAGGTAACATTTTAAAAGATCTTGGCATAAAAAGCTTTTCCTGTACATGATGACTGAACAGTCCCTGATACCCTCATTAATGCTCATGGTTGATGCATTTTGTAAATTGAGGATTTGAGGGTTTCCTGCAGTGGGACTCTTTGTGTTCAGTTTTGTGTGTACATCATGGTTTCAGGAAAGGCACAGAGATCTCTAAGCTGGAGGAAATCAAGACAGAACCAAACTTGATATGATAACTCAGCCACCACACCACAGCACTCCAGCTAATTAGTTCCACAGAGAAACAGGATTAATTAGCCCAGACACAACATCACCCTAGTTAAACTTTAGAGTTTGGGCAGCTCCAGACACCTTGCGCTGCACTCCACCAGTGTGGAACACAAGCACGAGGACATTCTCTTGCTCAGGAGCCCAGCGGGTGCTTTGCATAATTGAATTTACAGCAGACCCAACAGTCTAGCGAGTCAGGGCGCCAAATAAAACAGAGTGGGCTGGCAGTATTAATTCATGGGTGTGCTGAATTAACTGAGAGATTTTTGCAGCTTTTTTAACAGCACAAAATGATAAAAGAACCAGCAATTGGCGCAGTAAAATTTTATGCGTTAATAACTTTTTAAAAGAATAAAAGGGAAGGAACTTTATAATSAGCCACGTTATCCCTTTGTGCCTGATATCTGAGTACTTACAGAAGACATAATTCTGACTCTGGCATCCTTACAGTTTGGCAAAGGATGGGAAAACAGAAGACTCTAAGAGGAAATTAAAGTTGGACAAATCAAAGCAGAAATGAGAACATATAATAAAGCGGGGTGACAGGGATAGTAAAGATTAGTAAAATCTTCATGGAGAAAATCTTTCAATCAAGATTGGTTTGAGGCCAATCACTGGATGGGAAAATGAGTGGTGGGATGGAATTTTGGGCTGTTAYAGAGGTTGGTGTGGAGGAGCAGACTGGCTCCTTTTGGCTCACACAATAGAGCCAGTGTGACAGCTTGTTGGAATGAAGATCCTGACAGGAGCTGAGACACACAGTGCCTGGGTGTGCAGGCAACAGAAACTCCTGAATTAACAGCACAAGAAATTTCCCCTCCTGTGCTGGCAAGAATTGCTACTTGAGTTTGGAAAGTCTGTGCGCCTCCACCAGGCAAGGAAAACTCTACTTCCAATGTACCAGCTGAAGTCTCAAATTAATGAGCCAATTAAAGTTCTATCATCACCTGAGCAGTGGTTACTGATGAGATGCACTCTGTCAGCCACGTGGCACATGTAATGAACTGTCTTGTAACTTAAACTCACTGAGATAATTTTAATATATTTCACTTAGCACTTGTGAAAAGGCCAAGCATCCATAAAAAGAAGTTCAGCTTTCAGGCATTAATGTTTCCTGCAGGCTGATGTGGTGCATATGGGCCATTACAACAACTTAGTTAGCTTGCCAAATTGTGATAATTAGAACCCAAAACTGAATCCTGAAGGGAAAATTATTCTTTGCTCTTTAAGAGTTTGGTTTATGGTGGAGGCCTCTGCGTGTAATATCATTCTCTGCTTCACAGCTGGGCTGAAAAACACAGGGGAATTTTGCCTTTGCCTGAAATGTGTGAGTGCATAAGAGAGAATTTCTGTTATGTACTCAGTCACATACCACTGAATCACAGAATTATATATTCTCWTTCTTTTGTATTATATTTCTATAATAAATATTTATTTATATWTTTATATAGATATAAAATTATATATTTAACACAATGCTGTGCACCTCTACCTATCCTAGGTATGTCTCACTTTTGAACAAATAATGTTAAAAATTAACTGAAACACTGCTAAAAAGGAAAGGTGTTCACAATTAAGTCCATCATTATGATAATTTTATGTACATCTCTTCCTGCAAAGCCTCGACGCAGTGCCAGCCCTAAAGTAACACTTAACAATAATATAAAAAACATAACGGGTCTAATTCCCCACAGCAGAAAATTAATCCAATGCTGCTGATTTCAGTGGAGAAATGCCAGCTCATAAAAGCTGAGGAGCTGCTGTTTTCATGGGGCTCATTTTAATGATTAATAAGATACCAGATTGGTGTTTGTCGTTGTTTGAAGYGATCAGTGCCTGATATCCTCACATTATTATTTAATTCAAACATCAAAAACATTATCACTTCATTTGGATGAGTGTGTGTGCATAAAACCCAAGCCTCACAAAGCCTATTTAGGATAATCCTATCGACTGGCAGCCAAGAATTGTCTGATTTGTCACYCAGTACGAAGCTGGAATCTCTCTTTCTTTCTTCTCCTGCTTTTATGGGGATGTGCTGCATTGTTACAGCCAGCTTTTATCCTTCCCTGGAATTAAACAGAGTTTCAGAGAAGATAATTAACTGCGCACAATGAGCAGGGCAAGGGAAGGATGAAGGAGGGTTTGTAGGAAAGGAAGATATGAGTGTCATGATCCCTGTTAAGTGCACAGGATGCACAGACAGGTGCTGTTCCAAACTCCCTTTCCTTCCCTTTCCTTCCCTTTCCTTCTCCTTGAAGCAGAAAAGTTTGGGGCAGCAACACATGGAAAAGGAGCTGGTTTAGAAGGTGTTAATAGAGAATTACCAAAAGGATTTTGGGTGCTGAGGGAATATTCCCTGGAGTTGTGGAGCCCTTCATAAGTAACAAACAAAGGTGCTGCAACTCTGTGAGATATAATGAGATTCTGATACTGGTCCTCATGGGTTGGACCCTTAAATGTGAAACTCAGAGCAGCCCAGATATAAAAGAGAGGACAACCACTGCTCCTAGGACTGCAAAGTSTCTCCTGGTGYGCCACTGCACACCAGGAGAAGAAGGTGTTCATGGAGAATTACCAAAAAGTCTTTAGGTGCTGAGGGAATATTCTCTGGAGYTGTGRAGYCCTTCAGAARTWACAAACAAAGSTGCTGCCACTCTGGGTGATATAATGGGATTCTGGTTTAGAAGGTRTTCATGGAGAATTACCAAAARGWCTTTAGGTSCTGAGGGAAYATTCTCTGGAGCTGTGGAGTCCTTCAGAAGTTACAAACAAAGSTGCTGCCACTCTGGGTGATATAATGGGATTCTGATACTGGTCCTCATGGGTTTGGACCTTATACTTGAAACTCAGCAAAGTCCAGATGTAAAAGASAGCACAACCACTGCTCCTGAGGACTGCAAAGTGYCTCCTGGTGTGCCACTGCTCCCCTCAATCCTGCTGCTTTTACCCCACCTTCCAAGGCTGGGTTTTCCTGCTCTGGYCCACCCCAAGGGAAAGTTTTGTGACCAGCATGTGCCACTGGCTCCTGCAGCTTTATTTTCCAGAGCAARCCCAGGAGATCTCTTCCCTCTTGTGAACAAGGGCTGGGGCAGGGCCAGGAGCCATGGGGGGCTGGATGGGGCAGTGAAAGCTGCAGAGCAGCTCACAAAAGCCTTTCCTGTGGCTAGGAGGTGGAGAACAGGAAATATTGAAGCTCAGAGAGTGTGCAGAGGGGTATTCAGAGGAAAGCTGCTATTCCAGCCACCTCCTGTTCTCCACATCCTGATCATCCCCCAGGTTCCACAGGGACAGGATAGACAGAGAAATCCACACAAAACCTGTCTCTAATTACTGCTGAGCAGGTCTGCAGGGCTGTAGTGACAAGGACAAAAAACATTAAAAAAGGATAAAAACCTCACAACAAAACCACCTACAATGTTTTCTTCTTTTATTAATACATTATATGGCTTCTCTGAATCCTAAGGGTGAAGTGAAGCATCTTGAAATATACTCCAAGAATCTGGTCTTTTTCCTTTGTTTTTTTTTTTACCAAACTGTCTTTCCTGTCTAGAAGATTAAATGATTTYTGACAGTGTGCTTAAAGCTTAAGGGCTGTGTGCTCTTCCTTAAAGTCAAGCACAGTGCAAAGGGCAGGGAACTGCAGAGATCACATGTACAAGGAGGAAAGAAAACAATTTTCACTCCTCTGGATTGTCAACACTTTTCACAGAGAGAAGAAAGCCAGGGCAACCCCTGAGAAGCATGGAAAATACTGAATTTGGGGGTTTCTAATGGGATTTGGATGCTGGGAAATAGCTAWAAGGGAACTGTACATAAGCTGCACTCAGTTCAAAGTGAATCCTGAGGGGCCCACTCCTTCCAGTCAGCCTCCACAGATGCAGAAATCCAGTGAAACTGGGATTTTGTCTCAAAAAGACATACAGACTTATCTGGATGAAAAAATTACTGGCCACAGAAAGAGCAAAAATTGATAGGATGATTTTCATAGTAAGCAGAGATGGGTAAAACTCAGTTTTCTGAGTCACTTTCCTGTTCACTGTTTCCATTCCCATCATCCCATAAAAACTTTCAAGATGAGCAAATTCATTCTGCTGATGCACAGCTGCATAAACCCTGTGAGAACCTGCATTTAAAGGATAGAAATCTTACCTCAAAATATCAATTATTTTTCTCTCTGTAGAAGTATAACCTTACAGTCTGACCCYATGATTAAATATCTCCCATAAAGTGAGATATCTGCATTGTTGATGAATATGGCTCAGCAGGAGCTGAATTTCTTGCTATGAGTAACACAGAGAAACAGATGATTCCTTTGACTTATTGCAGACACTTATTTCAACATGAGATTAATCATCCCCAACAAATCCTTATTTCCCAGTGATTCTGAAAGAGTTGAGAGAAACAACCAAGGTACAGACATCTACMCAGTATTTTCAGATAAATCATATCCTTTCAGATAATTCTTGGTTCTTTTGAGACTATTCTTTGTTCTCTAAGACCAAYTGATAATCTGGGTCATAGCAGCATTATCATAATAATGACTATTCTTCMAAATTAAAAGGAATGAATAATGAAATACCTAATGAATTTCCATAAACCCCTGTGTAAGTCCCCTTTAGAGTTCAGTAGGCCARTATTTTTTTGCTGGAATCAAAGAAAAAAAGTGTGTGTTATTTTCATGGTTTCATGGAACCCTTTTCTTCAGCTCTTAGGAGGGTTGGTGTTGTTGTACAGTCCTTGTGACAAAGGGAACCTGTACAGCTTCTTTTTTCCTCCCTCCAATRTATAACTCAGGGTTGGGGAGAGCTTTTCCTGCTGGTTTACTCTTGTATAACTGGAAGCAGAATTAGGTCCACAGCAGGYGAGCCATCTAAGGCAGAAGCTGGTAAATTGAATCGGAAGAACACAACAATATTTCAAACTCTGTGTCTTCTGCGGCTGCAGAGAAGTCAACACAAACTCGATGATGTGCAGACTGCTGGGAACGGTGGGTTCACACTGCTTGAAAGCACACAGACTTCTTGGGAGTGATTGTGAACTTCCCCTAAAAGTGCAATTTTTGTACAAATAACAGCCCTTCATGCTTGGCACCTGAACGACTCTTTGTTTCCAGCAGAGAAACTGTGGGTTTATGGCCTGAGAACGACAATAGGAATGTGTTTATTGCTAGGGTCACAGCTGGGGATGATTATTACTTTTTTCTTTGTCAAAAGGAAATGCTACAGGCAGCTAAATGTGCTTTCAGGCTGATTTGAGGGAGGATTCTTGGTAAAAAGTCCTCTCTTTCTCTCTCTGCTTTGATTTTCCTTTGCCAGGTCCAGGTTTACTGCAGCACCAGGAGGCTGGAGGCCCGTCATATTTTTGTTCTGATAGGAAACCATGCAAAAATTTGCATAATTTGATTTATTGAGGAGGCTGGAGAGACATCAGGGTTAAGGGTTGGGAGGATTAGGGRCTGTAATTCCTCTCCAAATTTACTTCAGTGCCCGTGCATGGCAGTGGGTAGTCAGAGAGTCTGTCTGAGCTGTGTATGAGAGATTTTCTCTCGTTAAAATGTAAAATCTGAAAGTGCTGCAAAAATCTGCCAGCACCAGGCTCCAGTGCTGCTCTGCAGTGGTTTGCAGGGGTCCCAGGATGAGGGAAGAGATGAGAATGTGGCTCCATGTTTCAGAAGGCTGATTTATTATTTTATGATATATATTATATTAAAAGAAAATTATATATTACAACTATACTAAAAGAATAGAAGAAAAKATTTAATCAGAAGGCTTGAAAGGAAAAGAAGGAATGAAAATGGAATSATAATAAAATCTTGTGACTGACCACACAGTCCGAGACAGCCAGACTGTGATTGGCCACTAATTAGGAACAACCACATGAGATCAATCAAAGATGCACCTGTTAYTGTTAATTATTGATAATTGTTGTTTACATTTTGTTCCTGAGGCCTCTCAGCTCCTCAGGAGAAAAAATGCTAAGGAAAGGATTTTTCATAAAATGTGTCTGTGACACTGGTCATGTAAGGCCAGCTTGGGGAGGTGACAACAAGCTCTAAAACCCCAGTCTGTAGCAAATCCCTCACTGTGGGTGCTCTAAAAAAGACATTCCACCACCACAATGCTGTGGCAGCAGCTCTTCCCTGCAAGCCAAGCCCAAAGAAGAGCATTTTTCTTTCACCTGTCACTTTGCACCTCCCCTTCCAAGCCCAGCARTCAGCTCGATGGTGACCTCAGCTAATATCTGCTCTCAGCCTTTACATAGCCATGAATGCACGTCTAAACATCATCTTTTTTAATTAATACAGTCCCTCCCTCCATTCTCCCATCGACTTGGGGAGCTGAGATGTAATCTGATTTAATTCCTGTAACATAATCTTGTTTGGTTTTATAGTACTTCCCCCTGCTCATATTAAAATCCAATTCATTTAGGTGTATGCAGTGAGAGATGGATGTGCATCTGTGGGTGCACCGGAAACGTGGAGCAGCTGGTGGGTCAAGAAAKGCTGAAATTCAGGAATTCAGGGGGGCCGAAATTATTTAAGGCTGGCAAAACCTCCAGGAAGMTGAGTGTCTGATATGTCTTTCAGAAATGTAGTCACAAAATTACCCATACAAAGGCAGCTCCAGGAGCACAAGTTGCTTTGTTCAGTTTCCCTTGCCCGACTACAAGCAATGCTCTTTACATGTAACTCTAATTTCATAAGATGGACTTTAAGAGCCAGGAAGTCTCATGTTTCAGACTGAATCAGTTGGTGAACATCTAGACTATAAATATAGGCTGATGCCTGACCATTTATAGAGATCTACAATGTAAACATCTTCATCTGAGAGTCTCCTTAGCATCAGAAGAGAGAAATAAGTTTTATTGAGGGCAGATCAAGTCATCAGAAGGATAGAAATTGCTAATGCATCAAAGGAACCATGCTTAAAAGGGTTTATCTCCTTCTGATTGCAAATTGYTCATGGATCCCTGCACTGCAGATGCTGGCAGCTGCTGAAATCAGTTGAGAACATCTCATGGCTGGAATTGGCTCTGTGGGACTCTCTTGCTTTGAAAWRACAAGTKTCTGCTAAGGAAAGCAGGAGCCTCCCTTGAAATGGAAAATGTAAAYTCCTTTCCTCTGAATTATTATGAATTTGGAATTAAGGGGCTCTCAGGCAAAGATATGGGAATAGGAATAACAGTTCTTTAACAAGAAAATTAAAATACAAATGCAATAGTACAAAAAAGAAAACAAAAAATTGACAGGGTCAGAACAGGTCAGGAGCTGCCCCCCTGTGTGTCAGGGAGGTGTCCCAGCCCCATCCCATGGGGGCTCAGCCCTCCTGCAGTGCCAGCTGKGGCTCTGCTGCAGCAGGGATCCTGCACAAGGGGGGAGTTTTCCTCTGCAGCTCCAGGGCTGCTGCAGATGGGCCTGGGCTCCCTCTGCCAATGCAGGGCAGCAGAAAGCTGCTCCTCTGGCAATGCAGGGGGCAAAGGCTGCTGGGCTGGGCCAGGCTCAGATTGGATCCAGGTAGGAATGCTTGGCTCCTCCCCTGGGCGCAGCATCTCCCCATGGGATGCTGGAATTGGATCAGCCCTGCAGGGACACTCCCTGGCCATGGACAGCAGAGATCTCCTGGAGGGAGGGTTGGCTGTGGGAGAGATAAAATAAAAACCTGCCCAATGAATAGGAGATAACTTACCCAGCTCTGACAGATGGAATTAGAATACACACTTATCTTACGACCCAGAACAGGGACAGAGGGGAAGGTCCTGGCAGCTCCTCCCAGAAGCCACCTCTTTATTCACCTCCCTGCCAGAACCTTGCCGTGCAAACCCACTACAAAGGTGAAGATGGGTTTGGATGCCCAGGAGGATTTTAAATGGCTTCAGCCTGGAACTTTACCATCCCTGAGTGAGTTAAAAGCAGTTATAGCTCACCAGTGACCCYTTAGGGAGGGGTAATCTTCAGGCCCTAGACATTGTTAAGAGAAAAAAAATTCACCTGCCATGTCCCAGAAGAAACCCAATTACAATTTTAATTTCCCCAAACAGTCAGTTTCTTTCTGGAAATAATGAGTCCTTATATGAGAAATTCAGATGTAAATACCAGAACTAGTGAATTAAGTGGAAAGACCCCTATCATAGTGTGAAATCATAACGTGGTATTCTATATCAGCACTTTATGGATATTCCAGCTCAGATGGGAAACACATCATTTCAAGTATTATAAMATACAGTGAAGGACAGACCTTATTTTGGCACTAAAAATAGTTGAAATGAGATGACAAGATAAAGGATGTCAGAGGTGAAGAGCCTTTTTTTCTGAAGCAGATTAGGAACAAAATCATGTCAGACATCAGACTCCTGGAGCTTTCCTCTCCCAGGGGGTCATGTTGCCTTCCTACCCTGTTTGTGCTCAAAAGACAGCTATGGGTAATGAACTCAATTACTGGAATTAAAACCAGAGGCAGCTCCCACTCCCTGCCCCCTGAGGAAATGCCTGGACTTYACTCCCATGGAATTGTTTGAATACATTAAAATAGTGTGGTACAGATGATATTAAAGTCCTGATTAACCCAGAGACAGAGGCAAAGACAGAGGCACCCARAGGTCAGGGATGTTGCTCTGTGTCTGAGCAGAACCATGGATTGAACTTCAGGGTCCATCTCCTGTTTATACAGAAGAAATTTTAAGTAAGTCTGGTTTTATACACAGATTTTTTAAATTCCTGAGATGTGCTGACCCTTTGGAWGTCAGCAGGATGAGGACAGTTCAGCCTGGGACTCAATGCATGTAAACATAGGTATAGAAATAATTGTATCACTGGTRTAAAATCTTAGTTCTTGCCTTCTCAAAGCTGAGCAAAAGATTGCAGAATCATTTTTCAAAAAAAATATTGAAGATTAGCAAAAATGGTTCATGCCTCCTCACTTTCCCTCCTTATAAGCATTTTMTGACTGAAATCACTTACTTTGGGTTAATCAGTTTCCTCAAGATTATTATAATCAAGAAAGAAACCAAAAACCCACCCCCAAAAAACCAAATCTGCTGATTATGTATATACATGAGAGATGCTGCCTGTAYTTCTTGATTTCCAACAAGCATTTTGTCTCAGACAGGATTCTTTAGAAATATGTTTTAGATAGGATTTTTTAAAATAAAATATGAAATTAAAGCTTTTCTTCCCCCTAAACTAAAAGCACCACAGCTGTTTTGTTTTCTGTACTGCTGCACTGAACAGCAAGCAAAAATGCAGCTGTTAAATCAGTTGCAGATCAGCGTGGCAGGCCTAAGTACAGCTAGTTCTGCTTGTCTTGCAATTAATGTCAAGTAAAAGGAGGTGACAGTAATTGGGGTCGTTGGGAAATGAGCTTTCCTGAGAAGGGAGAAGCACTGTGAACAGASAAATGCAGGGTGCATTGAGAGCTTCATGTGTCAAGCAAAAAAAATATCCAGATTTAGGACTAAGGGGTGGCATTATGCAGTTAATGAAATGCACATCTGAGGAATTCCTCTGAAATATTCAGCTGGAGCCATCCCTGGCTTATGTCTGGGAAGGCAAAGAATCCCTGTCTGGTGATAATCCCATGATATCTATGGATGGTGTTTTCCTTTTTTTTTTTTTTTTTTTTTTTAAATTATGGGATTTTACCTGGAATTAAGACTCACTAAAATGAGTCCATCATGAAAAATGGTCCAGATAAACAACTTCTGCTGAACTTAATGACATGAAGCTCTCAGTCATATTCATTGCCTCTTATTGTATTTGCAGGGAATGTCCTGACAAAGGCAGGAATGATGAATCTGACTCCATGTTCTCRGAAGGCTAATTTATTACTTTATAATAATATATTATAGTAAAGAATACTGTACTAAAATATACTAAAGAATACAGAAAGGATACTTACTGAACACTAAAAAGATAATAATGAAAACTTGTGATTCTTTGCAGAGCCCAACACAGCTTGGCCCTGGTTGGCCAAAGAGTGAAAACAACTCACAGCAGAATCCAATGAAACAATCACCTGTGGGTAAACAATCTCCAAACACATTCCACATGTGAGCACAACACAGGAGAAGCA
The DNA here is from genome assembly GCA_014549065.1 of Cardinalis cardinalis. Taxonomy (NCBI): domain Eukaryota; kingdom Metazoa; phylum Chordata; class Aves; order Passeriformes; family Cardinalidae; genus Cardinalis; species Cardinalis cardinalis. Next base: position 281,000 of record JACDOX010000495.1, read on the forward strand.
AATGAGATAAGAATTGTTTTCCTTTTCTCTGAGGCTTCTCAGCTTCCCAGGAGCAAAATCCTGGGTGAAGGGGTTTTTTCAGAAAATGTGAATGCCACACCTCTCACCTTTGTGTCCCTGGATGAAAGATAATTGACAGAGGGAGACATCAGTGCTGGGCATCCTTGTGCAGGTCTGGGCCCTCACAGTCAGGGCAGAGCTGCCTTTTGCTGTCTGTGGGATTCAGAGAGCGATTCAGCTCCTCAGAGAAATGTGTTTTGAGGTAAGCACTGGACCTTCTCACAARGGACTTGAGTCTGTTGTCCTCAGAAAGTCCTCTGGTGTCCTTTGAGATGCTCAGAGGTGTTCAGATATCCATGCAAGGTTGATGGATGGCAAAATCATAAAATCAGGGAATAGTTTGGGTTGGGAAGGATGTTAAAAACCAACCAGTTCTACCCTGCCATGGGCAGGGACACTTTCTACTAGACCAGGTTGCTCCAAGCCCCATCCATCATGGCCAGGAAAACTTCCAGGGATGAGGCTGCCAAAATATCTCCAGGAAATTGTTCCAGTGTCTCAGCACTATGATTCCATGATTCTGTAACTCTGTGATTCTATAACTCTGTTACTCTATTATTCCATTTTTCTAAGACTCTATGACTATGATTCTATAACTCAGTGGCTCTGTGATTCTATGACTCTATGATTCTATGACTCCATTATTCTATAACTCTATGATTCCATGATTTTATGACTCTGTGGTTCTGTGACTCTGTGTGTGAGATGCCAGCAAAGTTCTGAGGATCTCTGTTAGGGCAGGCTATATTTAAAATAATTTTGTATTTGTAATGATTTAGAAGTTAYTTTATTCCCATCAAAATCCCAGATGCCTATGTTCACTGGCAAGGAACTGATAATTAGTGAAAGAAAGCATCCCTGGTATGTTCTGGGATTTATGCAAATTATTATGTAAATGAGAAGGCCTGGGTTAAAGGAGTTCTGTTTAAAGAATATTTCTGTATGAATTTTTGAGATGACTTTCATAGGTTTTGGTCAAATTGCCTGTTAGACCAAAATAGGTATATAAAAAAGGGGAGAAAAACTTCTAAACATTTCTCTTTCCAAAAATGCTTTCAGTTTTTTAATCATTAAGTTTTTAACTGCTGCTTCTTGATTTTTCCAAAACAAGTCTGTCATTCTGTGCAATAATTTTAGTGAGAATGATGATAGTTGGTGCTTGAAGCATTAACACACGTTAAATGAAACTTCTCTAATTTYCAATGGATCATACAATGAATGTATTTGATAGGGCTGAATGAAGTGAGACATCATTTGATCTTTATTAATACACTCTATTAGCAGAAATACCACTTCTCTCTAATGTACTGGTGATGGAGTGAGGGTTTTAAACTGTGTTCAAGCGTGCACAGATGGATACAGATGGTGCATGAAGCAATTCTAAGTGCATCAATCAACAGCTTCAAGTGTGTTTCATACACAAGAAAATACACATTGCTGAGAATGCCTTTGGATTACCACAATTATGCACTAAAGTGAAGATTCCCAGTACAGCTCCTGTTATGCAAAGACTGAGTCAGTCAGGCAGAACTGTTTCCTGTGTCATTTAGGATTGCTATGAAATTCTCCATCTGGACCAAACAGAGGGAAAAATATGAAAAAGGAAAAAAAATATGATGTCCTTGCCTTATACCATGGAGGGGAATAGGAAAAGTGAAAGGTGAAATATCTATCAATGAAACAGTGAAGAAGTGACAACAAAGATTCACTTAGAGATGCAAGGAGAGGGTGAAAATTAATTGTGAAGATCATAAATCTGTCTGTACCCAGCCATAAATTCCACATGGCATTAAGCCCTGTCAGGGAAGGTTTAGGTGGCATATTAGGAAAAGGTTCACCCTGGAAAATCTCCCAAGGGAGGTGGTCACAGCACCAAGCCTGACAGAGATCAAGAAGGACTTGGACAACTCTCTCAAGCACAGGGTGGGATTTTTCAGGTTTTCTTATGCAGGGCAGGGGTTGGACTTGCTCATCCTTGTGGGTCCCTTCCAGCTCAGGATATTCTGTGGTTCCTGGATTCTGCTGTGTTTAGGCAAAGCAGTCATTACAGTTAGTAGTAGAATAAGTACAGATAGACAAGAGCCTGGCACTWCTGATAATTTTTTCATCTTTCACCTTGTATTTCAGGACAAGGGGAGCATTCTGATGTGATGGAGCCCCATGCAGTGTGCACTCAGTATTGGTGTGCTGACAGAATTGCCCTGAAGAATTTCTAACAGCTGTGATCATCGACTCACAGAATCATGGAATCACAGAAGAGTCATAAAATCATGGAGTGCCCGGAGYTGGGAYGGACCTTAAAGATCATCCACTTCTAACTCCTGCCATGGACAGTGACACCTTCCATTGTCCCAGGGTGCTCCAAGCCTCAATGTCCAGCCTGGCCTTGGACACTTCCAGGGATCCAGGGGCAGCCACAGCTTCTCTGGGCACCCTGTGCCAGGGTCTCCCCACCCTCACAGAGAAGAATTTCTTCTCAATATCCAATTCAAACCTCCTCTCTGTCAGTTTGAAGCCATTCCCCCTTGTCCTGTCATTCCATACTCTTGTAAACTGTCTCTCTCCCTCTTCCTTGCAGACTCCCTTTAGGCATTGTAAGGCCACAACGAGGTCACCCCGAAGCTTCTCTTTTCACAGAATTCCTAGAATGACCAGGTTGGAAGAGACCTTCAAGACCATCGAGTCCAACTCAGCCCCAACAGCTCAACTAAACCCTGGCACCCAGTGCCACATCCAGGCTTTGTTAAACACACCCAGGAATGGGGACTCCACCACCTCCCWGGGCAGCCATTCCAGAACTTTATCACTCTTTCTGGGAAAAAGTTTTTCACAGATATCCAMCCTGTATTTCCCTTGGTGCAGCTCGAGGCTGTGTGCTCTGGTTGTGTCAGTGCTGCTGGAGAAAGAGCCCAGCCCCAGCTGAGCACAGGCACCTTTCAGGAGCTGCAGAGAGTGATGAGGGCAGCCCTGAGYCTCCTTTTCTCCAGGCTGAACAACCCAAGCTCCTTTTTTCCAGGCTGAGCAATCCCAATTCCCTCAGCCTTYTCCTCCCAGCAGAGCTGCTCTGGTCATCCTGGTGCCTCCTCTGGAGTTGCTTTATCAGCTCCAGGTCCTTCCTGTGCTGGAGACCCCAGAGAGCTGATGGCACAACCTGCATCCACATGAGAACAACAGCAAGGGTGATGAATTTACTGCTCTTACAGGCTCAGCTACCCAGAGCACTGATCCTGCTTCTTGCCTTTGGGATAAATGCTGCATYCCTGAGGAGCTGATGGCCAGCTCAGCCTTGCTGCCCATGTGAATAATGCTCTTTCCAGGGAGAAACACGATGGGAATCAGTAATTCAGAAAAGGCTGCTGGTTCCAGCCTCTCCAGCACTATACCTGGAGTGGATCTATCATCCCAAAGGGAATCTCCATCAGAGCAGACTGCTCTCTGAGGAGGATACAAGCCTGCATCACTGAGCTGACCTTTATTCCATGCTGTTGTTTACTCACAAGAAGRATCTGCAGCACASAGATCTTCAGTGTCCAAGCAGAAAKGTTAAAGGGAAACAATGGACCRTAAATTCGGATGKGGAATTGAAATGTAGCAGCTGAAAAGGAAACATGTAGTGAGATGCTGAGGCACAGACAAGAAAAATATGTTAGGTTTGAAAGAGATACAGGGTAGATTGAGAAATGCAGTGCAGTGAAAGCCAGCACTAAAAAGAACAAATTTCAGAAGCAAACATAATTTAGCCATACAAGCATTGCAGATGAATTATGGAATAATTTGGATTATGGAAGTTCACTTTTGTCTGAAATTTATCCAAATTTGTAAATCTCTGAAATCAGCCTCTTCTTCTCAGCTTGAAAAATTGTTTTTCCAGCAAGTGTTTGGAGGGGATGTGCACTTTGCTCATGGCTTATTTTAGATCTGGACAACTTTTTGATCACTTTTACATTTCCAAAATGAAACCCAACACTGGGTGAAAACCAAGTTTCTCTTTCTTTCTGATTTTCAAAGAGATTTGTCTCCAAGGTTTTTGATTTATGTCACTGACTTTATGAATCGAGTGGGTTTTTGATTCGTGAATCTTTGTTTCAGGCTTAAAGAACCTCCAGGATGTTGGTACTTGAGATTCTTGAGGGGTAAATAAAGGATCAGAAAAGGAAGAGAGGTGAAAGAAGTTGAAAAAACCTATTATAGGGAACTGTATTTTTGGGAGGGCAAATATATGTGAGTTTCCCATGTGAATAGGTGATGAATTAAAAAAGAATACAAATTTCAGCAAGTATTTCAACTTTCCTCACCAAGCTCTTTCATTCTGGGGCTCACAAGTGATGTGAGTTTTCAAATTTGCCTCCTGAATTTTCCTGTAGAATTATGGGAATATTTAGGTTAGGCAAGAAGTTGCCATTCAAGACCATTATCTCCAAGAAACACCTCCCACAATTTCTCATTTTCTCCAGAAACAGAATAAATTCTGACTTTGGAGGCAGGACTGAATTAAATGACACATCCACAAGAACTGTGCAGGTTTTCTAACTGTAAGTGTTGTTTTAATCACCAAAGCAGAGAGATTTTGAGGCAGAGAACAATTTCTATGCTCCACAGGAGGCCAGAGAAGGGAGTGAGACACTCACAGGGGAAGAACCTTTTTGGAAATCAGGTAATCACAAAAAAGACTTTGGGTTTGGTGTGGATTCACCCACTGACTACTTACATGGAATTTATGTAAAGGGATTAAGGTTATGTTATATAAGCAAGTAAAATTCATTGGGTGTTGCTTTTTGTCCCTCACTCACACTTCCCATGTGCCAAAACCCCTGAACCCTCCACTAACCCATAAGGAGAAATCCCCAAAGGTAACAGGAAAGTTCCTAGTTTTGTCTTGCTGATATTTCTGAGAGAAWGAAGAGAATCCCTGGGAGCAGAGCAGCTGCTCCATCTCTGCWGCTGAGCAGCACAGCTGGAGTTGAGATATTGCCCTCACCAAAGCACACAGCTACCATTGATCAGCTGAGCACAAAACCACCAGGGGCTGTGCACAGCCATCCCTGAGTGAGCCTCTGCATCAGGGCAGCCTCTTCAGGTTCAGTGTTATGAGGTTCATTATTATTATTATTATTATTATTATTATTATTATTATTATTATTATTATTATTATTATTATTACTACTACTACTGTCATTATCATTATTATTTACTATATATAATATAGTAACTATTATATATATTATATAATATAGTAAATATTATATATTATAGGTATGCATATTAACTTATTATATATACATATATTATGTATACTATTATAGAATACATTACACTATATATTAATATATATTAGTATGCATATTCATATGTACATTAATATGCATATCATTTTTATATATATAGTTAATACTATATATTAAGATAAATTTATATTTATAAAAATTATATTATTTATATAATGTAAATATTATTATATATGTATATAACTACATATATACATATATATACACATATGTGCATATATACAAATAAATATGTATATATTAWTAATAATAATTATTATAAYATAAWTATTATGTATTAATATATTCTAAATATTGATATATAATAATATCTATTYTATTTTATTGTACTAAATATTGTTATATTTCTAYATTACATTTATTATATATTACTGTATTTATATTATTATAAGGTTCATTACCCAGACAGCCTGGGAAAACAACTTCCCTGGGCTGTTCAGGTTGGGAAGTGCCTTCCTGCTGGATTAGTCCATCAGGACATTAAGGTTGAGCTTCATCTTCCTTCACATCTTCACAGAGTAAAAAATTGCCCTTCCAGTGTAGCCACCTGGACTTCAATTATTCCCTGAGCAGAACAACCATTTCAGGGTATGATTAGCCTGATATATTTATTGTAAAACCATCGATATCACAGGCCTGATCACCACTGACTGTAAATTCTTGTCCAGGTGAAAAGCTGGAACCAGATATTCCCTAAGGTCCCTTCCAACCCAAGCTCTTTAATGATTCTATGATGATGACCTCTCCAGTGCAATACAGCTAAATTTATCCCAGTAAATTTATTAAAATCACACATTTTTCCATTTGTTCTTTCCCACCACTGGTTCAAAACACAAAGCCCTCACCTTTTCCTGGAGTTGTTTTTTTTTTTACCACTGTAGGCTGCTTATCAGAGGACAGCATTCTGCTCTAACCCAAGAATCAGTSAGCCACAAATAAATTCCTCATGAGGAAGCTTTGAGCTAAGTTACCAAAATTTTGACAGGAGCAACTGTGGAGCTGTTATCTCTGCTGATTCAGCTATGGATAAGCAAGTTTTGGCAGAGAAATTATAACAAGAAGGGTGRTAGTTTTTCCTTCAGTACCTGCTTATAAGGAGCATGGAACAACCCCCTGTATTGTCCAACCAGTGGAACCACAGGGGTTTAAAAAGGCTGAGCATAAAACCTTTATTTTTACCCTTTTAATTTTTTTTGTTTTGTTCCTCATTATTTCTTTCATATTTCGGTATTGTTCCAGACCCACAGAAGATGAATCTTCTCCATTCATTGCTTGAAGAAAATGATACTGAGACATTCTCTTCATACACAAAATATTTGGTGTCATGCATTAATTATTTACTCCACAAAGAAAAATCAACAACAACAACAAAAAAAAACCCAACAAACAAACAAAAAGCAAAACAAAAAACCCCCAAACCAAACAAATAATTTAAAAAAAACCCGTAAACCAGAAAGGAATGTATGAATCATGAAAGAAGGGCAGAATGAGTGCTGTCCTTCTCAGGGGTTCCTAAACACAAATAGGGGATATGTTAATCTTGTAAAAGGGTTCATTTAATGCTTGTGATCCTTAATTCTCTAAGTCCTCAGTCATTCTCTTCAAGTTTTGCTGATTTTTTTAGACAATTTCCTCTGTATCCTGGTTTTTTGGTGAGTAAAATGCTCCTCTGGGCAGCCTGTGACAAGTCCTCACCACCCTCAAGGAGATGAATTTCTTCCTAAAAGTCAATTAATTCTTGATTGTAAGGAGTTTTTCCTGTTCTCACTTGCTGCACCAAACAGGTTCTGCTGAGATGTCAGGCACTCTACATATTTTTTGCTTAGGTTTGGGTGCTAACAATCCTGTTTTAGACATTCATGAGAGATTTATGCCACCACTTCTGCATTTATTTATGAGCACATCCTTGGCAGGAATCGGATCAGATGCTCTTTGTTGCTTTGCTGGAACATCATCCTGGGTTATTCTGATTGTAGATTCTATTGATATAATTTTTCAGATTCAGTGGAAAGGGAACTGGCTTTTTGAGAATTACTAATACCCTCTTCTTTTTGATCTATTTTTTTTGGTTGTTTCTTTTTTTTTTGTAGTTCTTGAAAGATGATTAAGAGCCTTGCTTTCAAATGTGTTTTCTTCTGATGAACTGTTTGTGCATGACTAACTTTAATCTTTTGAAGTCCATTTCCTGTAGGTTCTGGTAATCTAAACACTGTAGGGCTTGAGGAAAACCACTCARCCTCTTCTTGCAACATGTAGTAAATTCTGATACTCGGTTTTTCAGTCAGAGCTGTGTCCAGTTAGAGCTGGATAAACTCCCCAGAACCCTCTCTTGTAACCCACAGCCCATGGTTATATCTGTGTGATCCCATTTAGCCCAGTTTGGTGCAGCAGATGCTGGGAACAGGATTTTGAGATGTGAGAGGAGGTCYGTGTGTTAAAGCCATGTGAGAGAAGTTAAATTCTTTTTGAGCCAGTGGTACGTAGGCATTCCAGSACACAACAGAATGGACATGAGGAGCTATTAAAACCATCATGGAAGAAACAGAGAACTGAAAGATGGCAAATCAACAGGACAAAGGAGCAAACAGGCCTGGCCAGCAGCCACTTTTAGGGTCATGAGTGCATTGATCTTTGACTTGGTAGAGAATGGACCCTTGCTCTCCACAATGTGTGTCAGCCAAGAAATATTGGCCATGTGCTTTTCTCTTCTTGATGCTCTGTTCACAATTTGTGCATGTTAGGAAATACCCAACAAAGCTGATGTCCTGAGCTGGGATTTGGGGGATGATGGCAGCCCCATGGCAGGCACCAGTCTCATGTACAAAAACTGTGTGGGAAAGGTCAAATCAAAGGGAAAAAAAATAAAGTTAGTGGCTTTAATGGCTTTAAACTGAAAGTGAATAGATTTAAAGTAGATATTAGGAAGAAATTATTCCCTGTGAGGGTGGGCAGGCCCTGGCACAGGTTGCCCAGAGAAGCTGTGGCTGCYCCTGGATCCMTGGAAGTGCCCAAGGCCAGGTTGGACAGGGCATGGAGCAACCTGGGATAGTGCAAGGCGTCCCTGCCATGGCAGGGGGATGGAACGTGGTGATCTTGAAGGTCCCTTCCAACCTARGCCATTCCATGATTCTATGAATATTTGCAGGAGTGACTGACTCAGGTRTTTTTCCCTGACAAGGAAGCATTTTTTAGTGATTTTTTTTTTGATTGACACTTCAGAATCTTCAATAAGAAGCACAACCTTGCAAATCTGTACCCCTCTTGAAAAGATGAACTTCATTTTGCAGAACAGCCCACATTTTTCATGTCTGTGAAGAGTCACACATGCATTCAAAAAAAAAGTGATATTTTCCTTTGTGCTTTTGATCAAGAAGTCTTACTCTGCTGAGGCTTTTTAGAGCACACCTGATAAATCCATTATACTTTTCTTCTGCTTCACTGCTGATCAAAAGCCTCTGACAACTGACAATAGTGAGGCCATCTGTCACTTTGAAAACCTGCATTTTTGAAAGGAACAAAATCAACCTCTTTTGCCCCAGTAAGGAAGTAAAAAACACAGACAGCTCTTCCCATCCATAAAACACAAAGCTTGTGAATAACACATCATTCCTATTATCACTGCTGGAATAATGGAGTACATGGAGGTGAAGTAACTGATGAGCGTCAGGCATCAGCCTTTGACCTGAGGCAGAGAAAGAGCCTGAGTGTCTCACAGAGAGGMTTTGTGCCAAGGGTTCACAGCTTTATCAGTGACAAACTGATCTAAGTGTGATTACCACTTCTGCTTTCCTGGAAGGAAGCTGTACTTCAGCTCCCCGGCTAAAATGCAACTTCTTTCATTAGAACTAAAAAATGAGGCTGAATAAAGGCTGAAACTCCAGACACTCACTAATTAATTCAAGCTTTGGCAACTTTGGTTCCTGTCCTTCACTGTTTTGTCAAAAGCAGAATTCTTGGAACTCTAAATAGTCATGATGGTTTGGGGTTTGGTGTTATTTTAGCTCTTTTGTGGTTTTTGGGTTAGTTTTTTGTTTTTGTTTTTTTTTTTTTAAACAAGGATAACAAGCATGAACAGTTCATTTTTGTCCTTCTCCTGCATCTTCTACCAAATGTGCTCTTCTTGCTGTGCTTAACAKATAGGTGTTTTTCAGTAGCACTTGTTATCTTCTTTTCTCAGCATTTTGAAAAGATCACTGTCTTGGTTTGAAAAGACAGGTATCTGCTATGGAAGGCAGGATCCTCCCCTGAAATGGAAAAAATAAASCCCCTCCCTCCGAATTGTCATAAATATGAGATTAAGGGGGGATCTCAGGCAAAGATATGAGAGCAGGAAATAACAGTTTTTTATTAGAGAAGAAAATAAAAAGATAAAATAAACAATGCAGTACACTAGAACAACACTGACAGAGTCAGAACACAACCTGACASCCTGTGGGTCAGGGTGTTGGTRGCAGTCCCATTGGAATTGTGGCTCAGCCCTCCTGCAGTGTCAGAGGTGGTACTGCTGGAGYAGGGATCYTGTAGAAAAGGATGTATTCTTCCTCTGAAGATCCTGTGGAAGAGGCAGCTGCTGTTCCTCTGGGAAATCCAGTGGAGAAGCCGTGCTGCTGTTCCAGAATCTCCAGATTATATCCAGGGAGGAATGCTTGGCTCYRCCCTCTGGGCTCACATCTCCCAGAGGGATGCTGTAGTTCTTATCAGCCATGCAGGGACATTCAATAGCTGTTATCAGCAGATGTCCCCTCCTGAGGGAGGAGTGATTGTGGAAGAGATAAGGAAAACTGCCCAGTGAACAGAAGATAACTGCCATACAGATGGCAAACAGAATRCAATTTGCTTGGCAATCCAGGAMAATCACAAATCTCTGAGGGCTAAGTCCTAGCAAAAAACTTTGTCTGCTGCTACAGGGCTTGAAGGTGCTTGAAGGTTATGGGTAGTGAACAGCCCTGGATGTCCCAGACCGATTATTTCTTTAAATTCAGTGGGGTTGGTGAAGGAGCAGGTTGGGCTGCTGGGTTCTGTAACATAAATATAGGTTTATTTCTGTTGCATAAATAAACACACCCATGCCCAACATAGCTGCACTTTCAGCATCCTCCTTGTCCAATTTCACATTGAACTAAAGATTTCAGCCCAGCACATTTCAGGTTGTAGTGATGACCTTTAACACTCATGAGTAGCTTCAAATCTCCAGATCATTTTAAGTATTGATGTTGGACTCTGGAGTATGAGCTGAGCAGAACAGATTAAATCCTGTAAACATTAAAGTTTTGGATGCTAAAAYACACAGGTGGATCTAATGCTCCAAAGCATCTGGCAGACATTCTGTGATAGATGAATAATCCTTWACTGCAGCCCACACAGTGCTGCCATCTCTTTATTTATTTATATAGAGGTACAATTTATTCACATACTGGTACCAGGGAGAGGTGAGTTCAGTTCTAGAAATAACTACACTGAGATACAGATGAGTAATATTATCAAGCCTGTTAAATTATTGCATATTTTTCTCTTTTGCAACTCATTGAAAGTCCTGCTCTTTGCTGATGGATTTAGACATTTTTTTCTGAGCARTGCAAACTGAAATTAATGTAATAAATTAAGAAAGTCTGAGCAGACTTTTAAGCATTATAATTATTCCAACTCATCACTTTTTGGGCTTGAATTTTTTAGCAAAATCAGTATGTCAGTGCATTTACTTAATGCTGCAAGATAGATGTCAGAAGGAGTGACTGGTTGTGAGATGTGTCACCTCCAGGAGTTACAGATTGTCACCTGTGCTTCATAGTGTATAAATGTCCTTTTTGTTAAGCACCAAACTCTGGATGCTGACTCTACATCCAGTTCCTGGGCCCCCAGTACATGAAAAATTAAGAACTGTGTGAACAGATCCTAAAAAGGGCCACAAAGATGCTCAGAGAGCCGGAGCACCTCTGCTGTGATGAGAGACTGAGAGAACTGGGGTTGTTCATCCTGAATAAAGGAAACTTTATTCCAGATATTCCACAGACGAAGGGGAGCTTATAACAAAGACAGAGTTTTGTTTGTTTTTTTTTTTTACCAAGACCCACAGTGACAGGAGAAGGAGAAATGGTTTTAAACTGAAATAAGGTAGGTTTACATTTGACATAAGGAAGAAATTATTKTTTTTACTGTAAGAGTGGTGAGGCACTGGAACAGGCTGCCCTGAGAAGTCATGGATATCCCTTCCCTGGAAGTGTGCAAAGCCAGGTGTGATGGAGCTCTGAGCAAACTCATCTTGTGAAAGGCGTCCCTGTCCATGGTAGGGGAGTTGGGATGAGRTTAACTTGGGTCCCCCTAAACCATTCTGTGATTTTGTAAAGACATCYTTATTTATCTATTTACCCTTTCACAGAATAGTGAGTCGAAGAGCATGAAGATGGCCACAAGCAACCAAACCCAAGTCTCACCAAGATCAGCATCCCTTTTGCACTGGTGCTTGTTCKTGGAAGGGTTTAGGAGAAGCTCAGCTGTGATGTCATCCTGCTGTGCACTCCCAGCCTCCAGTGAATTGTAGTTTGGAGACCTCCTGAAAGAAAATTCTGTCTTTATATTAATAATCCTCAATGGACTTTGTTGTATTAAATTTCTTCAGAGYTTTGTGTTTATGGCAGTGTTTGGCCTCTGGAACATCCTTTGGTGAAGAATAAGAGTTTAACAAGAAATTATATGAAGAAATTTATCCTTTTTATTGTTCTGTGTGAATAAAAAAAAAAGCCTTCACTTCCTTCTTGCCTATAAGAAGTAACTGCCTTTCAGAATCTCTCTATTGTTCCCACAATTCAAGTGGGATTCAAGTGAATCTCCTGTCATTGTACCTGAAGAAACCTGCATGAATTTTCTCATGCTAAAACTCCATACATATTGAAAAATTTGGTTTTTTATCTCCAAGCTGATATGAATTTCAAGAAGCTAAACTGTCTGGTAAACATGTTTTCCTGGGGTTTTTGTTTGTTTGTTTGTTTGTTTATTTGTTTTTTTCTTTTTGATTCTTCCTCTCTTCCTCTGATCTCTGTCATCCCTACCATTTCCTTGTATTTCACTGTTTGAATGCCAAACTAGACAAGAGGGATYCTTCACATCTATCAATGCATATTCAACCAGAGAAATGTGGGGTTTTTTTTTTTCCCCTGGTGCCCAATTTGGATTCAAGAAACTTTGCTGCCTTTAATGGAGCCACCTCCATTTACATCAGCCAAGAGGCTCAGCTCCTTCCCTGGGATAATGAGAGCACTGAGTGAATCGTGCCTTGATGTGGAGTATTCTTTAAGCTGGGAAAGCCCATTTGGTGTTGCTCCTAACAGCTCCTCTCTGATGCAGCTGACACAGTTCTCAGCTTCCTCACAAGCAGCAAGCAAAGAGGCTCCTCAGGAAAAAAAGTATGAGCTGAATGAAATAGAAGTTATGGCTGTGACGTTGCCATAGCAATCAAAGTTCAAGCCTGATGCCAAAATGGTACCACTATAATCACCCATCAAAGTGTCCAGTTGCCATGGCAACTCTGAAAGGCCCTGGACTTCAAGTTCAGTATCTCCACAAYTGGAAATAAATAAATAGGGCTGCTAGTGTTTTAAATAATTAGAATTTACATCTTTACAATGCCATTCTATGATCATGACGTGCTGAAGGCAAAGCCACTTGCTAAACACTATCAATAAATCGCACACTTTGTCAATAACCATTGTGTGCACCATTAGCACACTGCACAAAGTTAACTTCTTTTTTCCTCACGTGTAGAAGTGCTCTATGGCCTGCTGCCTGCTGGAATGTGTATTGAGACATCCTGCTCCGTGGTGTGGGGCTGGCTTTGATCTTAGGGTCTGGGAATACCCTGCCCAGGGACTTGTTCATCTGAGGTTTTGGTAACGGTAAAAAGAATGGAGGGGAAAAAGCTTTTGTTATGTAAGAAAATTTTGGTAGAAGTCACTTCAAAATTGCTGTTATTTACTTATTTTTTTTCTGCATACCTTCTGTATGTATATGTATGAAATGCATCCTGAATGGCAATTAAATGGGAGTCAAAAATATCCCAAGTCAACTGGGGAGAAGAAAATCCTTAAATTAAAAGTGCACATAATTGGCAGAATGCTGCTGAGGAGCTGGACTCTTGCCTAGCTGTAAGTCTATCTTTTCCCTGTGTCACATGCCCCAGTGGTGATGTTTCTGACATTAGCATTTAAAGGACTGAAAGAGTAGAAATACAAAGTTAAAAATGTTTTAATTCCAACTGCTTAATGGGGGAAAAACATATTTTCATCTCTCCCTTTCCTCTCATCAGTTTCTGTACCAGGAGAAAAGGAGTATCTGTCCATTTTGGTTTTGGATGATCCAAACTGGAATCCCATAGCCAGTATCACAACTCATTTTCAGTTTCAAAAGGTTTTGCCTGTACAGTCTCTCACTTAAATGGCAAATTCTTACAGCATGTCTCAGAATGAGAGTTTTTTACTGCCTCTTGCAAATATTAAGTCATGTAGAAGCCAAATATGTTCTAATGAATCAGGGTACAAAAAATACCTGTAAATATCTTATGAGGAGCTGTTTCTTCATGGAATCATGGAAATGCTTTGAGTTGGAAGGRTCTTAGAGATCATCCAGTCCCACCTCTGCCATGGACAGGGACACCTTCCACCATCCCAGGGTGCTCCAAACCCTGTCCAACCTGGCCTTGGATCTGCCAGGAATCCACCACCCTCCCAGGGAAAAATTTCTTCCTAAACTCTAAACCAAGTTCCCCTAWTTAGTTTGAAGCCATTTCCCCTTGTTTTGTCCCTCCATCCCTTGTCCCCAGTCCCTCTCCAGCTCTCCTTGAGCCCCTTCAGGTCCTGGAAGGGGCTCTGAGCTCTCCCTGGAGCCTTCTCYTCTCCAGGTGAGCATCCCCAGCTCTCCAGCATGTTTTCTTCATTTTCTTCCTGTCTGGAGCAGGATGCACTTGTTTACCAATGCAAAATGCCCAAATTTTGAACCACATGAGACAAATTTAGTTAACCTTGATGCTAATTTCTGTACTGATGACCTTGTTTAGACAATAGGTCATAAATGAAAACAAATCCTAGGAGATTTCTGCCTTCTCCATCTATAGCAGCAACCACTCATTTACTGTTGCCCAAGATTTTTCGAAATCTTTCTAACACCAGATTTTGATTTTTTTTTCTTGTTGGCTAAAGCCACTGAGATTATTGCTAATGAGAGAAAACTTGGTAGGACTCCAGGCAATCATTTTTGGATATTATATTCAGGTTCTTCCAATCCTCTATTTTTTTGCTGGGAATATTGCCAAAAATGCAAAAGATAGCAATGTTTGGAAAAGATATTTTGGGTGTTAGGCTCTTTCCCTTGTAAGGAGGTTACAGTTAAGTACATGATGACATATGGAATATTTTTTGTGATTCTGTAGTGATAAAATCACTTGCACATTTTAMAATATTAATACTGAAGGAAACAGAAAGTTATTTAATAAACCCACATTGATTAAAACCAGTCACTTTTTCACAGGATTATGCATCGAATTAGAAAKAAATAATTTTGCACATTTTATATGGCAAAGGAAGTAATTGTAAATTGTTTTCATTCCTTGCAAAGTTAATCAAGTATTTCCTTATTACAATGTTATCCTGTGTTCCTCCTTTTCATCAACCATGAATCACGGAGGTGAAAAATCAGAACTCAACATCCCAAGGTCTATGAATCAGCACCATGCTGATACTTTCATTTTGTTCTCCATTATTTTCCTAATAATTCTCAAATTTCGATCTCAGAGTTTAGTATTTGTGCCGTATTTTCCTCATCTCCTACTCAATCAAAAGCCAACTGGTATCAAAATACCTTTCTCTAATCCCCGCAGCAGTACTTGATCTTTACTCAATCAAATACTGTCAKCAGTAAAATGTCACTTCACCATTTACCCTTTCCTGTACTAAGTCAGTTACAAATATTTTGACCATTCCAGGTTATAGCAGMGCACTCAGAAGGATCCCATTTCAATGTCATCCATTGGGAGAAATATTTATTTATTCCTATCATCACTTTCCAACTTTTTATATAACTTTTTAACCAAATAATGTCCTTCTCTCTAATTCAGCAATAATTATTTTCTCTGACAGCCTTTATAACAGTTGTTTGGCCCAAGTTTTGGTTTGCAAAAATCCATAGTGAACAGAGCACAAAGGGTAAGAGTTTTTATAAAGTGAAAATGAATCAGATAAGGAAAATATGCCATTTTTCCCAAGAAAGAGTTTTGCAAACAAATGCTTTGATCCCTCTCATGTTGCTCTCAGAGGAAATGTTTATATGGATACAAATTGTGGATAAAGAAAGCTCTAAACTCATAGTTCACAATTTTACACAGATATTCACATTTCATTGAAAAATCTTTTATCAACATTATCAGCATTCATTGTAGAGAAGGTTGTCATTTCCTGTCAGTGAAGATTCTGATTCACCACTGCTCCTGCTTTTATTGGCAGTTCTAGGTGTTTTTTATTATTCATGCTATTTCATGTCTCTATATTTTTGATATTCTCTTTTTGTACTCATATAAGGTAGTTATTCAATATTATATTAAYTAATTATATTAAATATTGTACACTATGTGTAAGGTTTGTAATGCAAATGATACTTCATCATTTACACCCTTAGAGCACGGTTCCATTTAACAGGAAACCTGAGGAGAGGCATCTTAACATCAGATCAAAACAACTGTAATCTCACAGAGCAAGAATATCAGCTCACACAGAGCTTCACTTCAAATTTATTCCAAAAACAGAACAATGAAAATTGCAGGGCAATATATCTTGACAGTCTTGAGGTCAACTCAAATACCRTCTGTACCCTTCAGCAGACACCATTCAGTTTTTAAGACAGTACTTGCTATAAATACTAAATAATGGGAGRGTTTTTTGATTATTTTGAAAGGAATGCAAGTGTGCACCCACACCTGGGTCATGTTAAATATGTTTTGATGGGCAATCTGGTGGTGCACACATCTTGCACCCATGAAAGCAGTCTGACTTACACATCACTTCAAAAGGAGCCTCCTGGGCTACAGCTGGGTCATGATTTAGCCAAGACTTCTCTTTTGAAGACTCATTTACACCTTGTTTTTATCCGGGAGATGAGCATTTGTCTTCAAGTCCTGAGAAATAATGTATGGTGGTATTGACAGAATTTATAATTATCACATTTTGGTGCATTGYGTTCTGCCCTCTAAAACTTAATTGTATCACAGATCTTTCCCAAATCCAGGAGAACAGGCAGGAATCTGTCTCTTCATCAAAATTACACTTTCCCTCCATTTTCCCTTCCACTGGTCCTGGTGACTCCTACTCTGAGTCATGTGCTGAAGCAGCACAGGAGATGAGCAGTTAAAGCTTTGCAGGAAGATTCTGCACAGTGCAAACAAGATGTCTTTGCATATCTATAGTGGCTCAAATGCATCATTCATTGAAGGGGGACAGCTTTCATTCAGAAATAACAGCTTTGGAGGAAGATTTCAGCTGGCGTGGCATTTTCGTAGAGCTTTGGGTGTGATTCATGTAAGAGTCAAATGTGCACACACATATATTTTTATATATATAAATATATATMTATATGTGTGTGTGTATGCATGGCAGATGATTCAGGCTTTTATTTCCCAGATGGTTGCTGTGACCCAACTTTTCTGAGGCAAAGATAAGATTTGTTATGCAATTTCTTATGTAAGCAGTTTTCCCTGCCACTGCCTCATTAAAACGTTTGTGAAGGGAGTGAGAACGAGCTGAACTGGGTGAATCAAACCTTTGGGTGAGCACTTGGGAAAAGAAAACCTTGTAATTTTGCAGCTTTTTTTTGTGGAAAAGCTCCATCAGTGAATAACTAAAGCTGATCATTTAAAAGTTGGCCAAAATCAGCATGAGTGTTGAGTGATAAAATAGGAAAAAAAGGGCAACAGGAAAGAGGGCTGGTTCAAGATTGGATATTAGAAGAAATTCTTCCCTGTGAGGGTGGCCCTGGCCCAGAAGCTGTAGCTGGCCCTGGATTTCTGGAAGYGTCCAAGGTCAGGCTGGATAGGACTTGGAGCAGCCTGGGATAGGGGAAGGTGTCCCTGCTGTGGCAGGGGCTGGAACTAGATGAGATTTAAGGTCTTTCCACCCTAAAAAATTCCACAATTCCGTGAAAGAAATTTCACCAAAAGAGTGAATCTCTTGCAACTTTCTGATCTCCTGGCATCTCCCCAGTCCATAGTGTCTGCCCTTTATGCCACTTTTATAAAATTACCCAACTAGAGACCTTAAATTAAAGTACAAACAAAATGTTGACTGAGTTAGGCAACATTTAGCAACTTAGAAAAGTGTAAGGAGAGGGTTAGGAGTGTTATCTCACTCTTATCCCTCTCTAGGTAAATCCTATGCTTATAAAAATGAGATCCTGAATAGGCTGAGTCCTCTGGGCAATGTGAACGCTCTACATGAACTTCTAAGTTGACAGGGAGGGAAAAGACACCAAAACAAGGCCTGCTGCCACATTCTGTCCTCCTCCTGATAAGAAACTTCAAGGCAAGAAGAAAATACAAAGAAGAGAAATAGAAGTTTTTCAGTCTTTCTGATTCACGAATAAAATGGGCTGGGAAAGGAGTCATGGAGTCACAGAGGACAGGTTTCAACAAGAAAGAGGGAAAGCATTTTGAGAAACTCCCCTAGAGTGGGAGGTCATAAACAGCCAAATGGAGATGGCAGTTAGATCCTTATTTATAGCAAAACTTATTTAATTTGAGAGGAAGATTGAAATTCAATCCTCGGCCAAACAACGTGCGGGTTCAGAAAGGGCACAGAGTATAAAAAATGCTTGGAAGGAAAAAGCAGCAACCCCTCCAACAAAGAGAAAGTGCTCATGCCCTCACCTCACCTGTYCTTTGTCTGTAGAATCAGCCTGACCCCAGCTGCTAAACGGAGCTAAACTGAGAGAACTGAGCCTGAGAAGGGAGGAACCCYGTGGATCCAGGAGCAATTGCTTGGCTGGGCTGAAAACATCAATAGTGTGCGTCAGAATAGAACCCCAGAGCCATGGAGAACAGAAAATATGAACCCTTGGACTGAGTGTGGAACTGAAGATCTGATGTGAGATTTCTGCGCTTTATGGATGAGGCTGTTGTCAGCTTGTCTCTGCATGGGAATGAAAGGAACAACTTTAAAGCATTTGTCAAGGCTGATTTTAACAAAGGCAGGTGCTGCTTTGATACCTTGCCAGTGATTTCACTTTTCTATTAAACATTGTCTAAACTCCACCTTATCCTATATTTACCTGGAGGGCTTGAAAAGATTGTTGCTGGAAGTGAAAGCTTCCTTCTGAGGCAGCATTTTTACCCAGGAGAATTCAAATGAAATGAGGTTCCTCATCACATTGATCAACATGGAGTAAAAAATCTGCAGCTGAAACCCACGGCTGAGCAAAGTTATGGCTCAGATTAAGTCCTGGGTTAGGTTTAAGACCTTCAGGTTCAGTGAAAGTTTTCTGCAGATTTTTTTTTCTCTCTGTGGATTGTGCCTACTCAATAAACCCCCATACAGGGCTATTTAAAAGTGAAATAGAAGCTACCACCTCATTAATAATCATGATAATCAAGGATGGATAATTTGAATTCTTACAACCCAAAGCAACCAGGTTGACTCAGTGATGCTTTGGATGATCTGGCGTGAAGATTTTGATCCACCATGTTGTGCTGGATGTCAGTGTTGTCTCAGATGTTCTGACCTTCCTGGCCCTCAGCTGGGAGCTGGAATGTGGCAATTTTGAGTGTGTGTGATAGACCTGAGTAGTGGGAATGTGTTGGAACCCTGGCTGCTGAGAATTTCATACTTCTGTGCTGCCAGGCACTGACCCCCAAGAGAACACTGCATTGACCTGAGGCCGTGGAGAAGCTTCCAAACTGGAATGAYAGAACTGGGATTGTGAGTGTGGAGTTTGAATAGAAGTGTGTGATATCACAGGGTGGGAAACTCAGAGTTTAAGGGTTTAGAATAGAGTAATGGATATAAAGCTAGACGGAGGTTTTAGGGTGAAGGCTGATCCTTCTTCTTCACCTTCTTCATGGGTTTGGGTGGTTTTGTGTAATTGGATTTAAAAAGTCCCCATTGCAGGCACAAGGAGTTGCTAATTTGTYACCCCATTATTCTACAGYTCTTCTGAGCCTTCTGATGTTTACATWTTTGTAATGGAGTTCCTCATGCACTTTTCATATAAATAATGATTGTTTTGCATCCCTTTCTGGAGGAAGAGAWAATTGATAGACTCTTGGTTTGACCAGTGTGGTTGGAGAGGTGGCAATTTCATCCTGCAATCCATGGTCACTTTTGGAATTCTATAAATATCGAGGTTCAGAAATAAATGCACATTTTTTACCTTGGACATCTCAGCGTGTGAGTGTCATTCATTTAGTGTTGTATTGCGACAGTTATTGGGTTAAAAGTGAAAATAATTGAGGTGTCATTTCTTAATTGGACAGTTGATCCCTCAAAGGCCTTGCAGAGAGAGAGAGATGGGGCTCCATTTTTAGTTTGTTGGAGTGAAGTGCTGCAGAACTCAGGGTTTGTGAGACTGTGACGGAGATAAGAACTRATAAACAGCTGAGTCCAAACAAGAAATACCATCTTGGGCATTTAATCCCAACAYTGGCAGAAAAAGAAGATAAAACTCGACGGGGATGATGCCAGTTTCGCCTGCATGAGCTACATCAGAAATGGCAGATTCTTCACAATCCAGCTGTTAAAATTCCCTTTCTCAAGCCATGCAAACAATGAGGTGCCTGGCTAGGAAAGGAACTCTGGGTCAGTTCTAGCCCAAGGCAGTGTTCTGACAGCAGAGGAAAAATTTCACAACCTCATTCACATTTTATTTCACTTCTGAGCTTCTCCACATAATGATAACTTAAGAGAAGAAGGTGCTAAACTGCCTTCTTCTCTAGTAATACATCCCTGTAAAAGTCAGTTGGTTTTTTTAGCCATGGCTTGGGGCCATGTAGTCTTAAATGTCCAAGCACCCAACATTTTTTTTTCCTCAAAATATATATTACAGTAGAGAAAATACTGCTATTACACTTCAYAGCTGATTCAGGGTTGGATAGGAGAGGAACAACAAATGTTTGGCAATTAGAAGCAGCCTTTAATACATGRCCTCAGTGCCCTCTGTTTAAGGGGGATACAAAATAAAAACACACATTGCTATTTGTGCTGGAATTTATATATTTCCTGATTTCTTAGCACTGCTGTTCTTCCCCATCCTTTTTTTCTGGGAGAAAAGGAGCAGCTGATATTACTGATGAGCACAAAGAAATGGGCTGTTACATCTGCTCAGGTGGCAGTGATTTGTCTTGAAAGGAAATGTAGTTCTTTAGATTGAGTGTCTGACAGAGTTTTCTACCATGTTAAAAAATTACAGAGTGAATCCAACTGAAATAAATAGAATATGGGGCCTCTTAACATCATACAAAAGCTCTGACTCGAAATAGCAGCTCAAGATACTGCTCTTTTTAGCTTTTTATAGAGTAATAATTGAGCTGCCTGCTCAGTTTTAAATTTTAAACTGCTATGTAGATTTAGGCTGCTAAATAAAAAATTCTTTTCCTCCTTCCTCTTTAGGTTTTATTTTCCTTCTCTTTCCCTTTGCAATGTACCTGAAATAAAGTCATTTTTCAAGCAACCAAATGCTGCTCTTTCCTACCCATCATCTGCTCACTGCTATTGCGGATGCCACTCTGTGCTTTTCTGTTTATCTCAGGCTGGTCTTAAATAAAAATGCTGGGCTAAAATACTGTGAACTAAACTGTGACTATATTATTTTTGCTTGAAAATCCAAACTGAGTGTGTGGAGATATTTTTAGACAAGTAAACTCTGAGAAATGTAGCTGCTTTAAGTCTCTGAAATGACGAGGAAATGAGAAGAGTTTTTTTTATTTAGAGTTTGAGTAAGGCTTACAGGGTTCAGAGGAGAGGCTGTGATCTAGGTGTGCACTCTGAGACAACATATTCCCCAAAAAACATACTGGAGTTGTACTGGGAAGTGAAAAAAAATCTTCCCAGTTTTTCACCTTGATTTAGGAGAGAAGATTCAAGAGAATATTCAAGGGCCAAAGTCAACACTTTAGTGGATAAGCTGAACTYAAATAACAGGGATTTATTGGCATTTTGGGGCAGGGTTTTAATTAAAAAAATATGCAGCTGAGCTGAGGGATAAACCCATAAGAATTTAATACATTGCAAAGCTTAGGCTTAGCTTCCCTAAGATGAGAATGTGCCTTAAAACTGTGAAACAATTCTTTCTGTTCCTTATCACTAACAGCTGGTACATCCAAGCATTTCCCTTTGTGGCTGCAGCACTCCYAGGGAGGTTTCCCTCCAGCATCCCTGCTCCCTGCTGGGTTCTGCTGTGTGCTGATCTAGACCGATTATTGACACAGAACATCCAAAACGGGGCCGTCTYACCTGTGCTGGCCCAAAGGCATGCTCAAAATGAGCCTTCAAAAAAATCCAAAAAGCAGTTCAGGACCTCCAAACACCACCTGGTCCAACCCCCTGGAATGAGCAGGGACAACTTCAACTAGAACAGGTTTCTCAGAGCCCAATCCAACCTGGCCTYGAATGTTGCCAGAGATGTTTCTACTACTTTAAGGGAGTCATAAAAAAGAGGGAAATGCACATCCTCTTGTTTTAAACTGACAGAGGGCAGGTTTAGAYCAGCTGTTAGGGAGGAATTCTTAGAGGGTGGAGAGGCCCTGGCACAGGGTGCCCRGAGMAGCTGTGGCTGCTCCTGGATCCCTGGCAGTGTCCAAGGCCAGGCTGGATGGGGCTTGGAGCAACCTGGGATAGTGAGAGGTGTCCCTGCCCAAGGCAGGAGGTGGCACTGGATGAGCTTTAAGGTCCCATTCAATCCAAAGCACTCTGTGATTTTATGATTCTACAATTCTMTTTGTGCTTATTCCGTTGGTGTTCTGTGCCTTCTAAGAAATTGTAACTTTCTACATTTTAAAGCACTTCTAAACATTGATCCCCAGACCGCTCTTCCCAAAATCTTCTCCCCTATAGCATCCCAAACCTTTTATGTTTTTACCAGCAATGTAAATGCAGTCAGATACTGAAATCTCATCCTTGCATTACTTTGAGAAAGTAAACCATGAGAAAATAAAAAACCAGTCATGTTAACATGCCTTGACTTCTGAGCGTTTGTAATCGCTGACCTCCTGTGGCATTCACATTCTCTGAAAAAATCCCTTCACCCAGGATCTTCCTCCTGGGAAGCTGAAAGGCAGAGAGAGGCCTCAGAGAAAAAGGAGAACAACTGTTATCTCATTTGCTTCTCTTGTGTTGTGCTCACGTGTGGAATGTGTTTGGAGATTGTTTAGCCACAGGTGATTGTTTCATTGGATTCTGGTGTAAGTTTTTTTCCCTCATTGGCCAATTGGGGCCAAGCTGTGTTGAGACTCTGGAAAGAGTCAGGAGTTTTCATTATTATCTTTTTAGCATTCAGTAAGTATCCTTTCTGTATTCTTTAGTACAGTATTCTTTAATATAATATAGTATTATAAAGTAATAAATTCGCCTTCTGAGAACATGGACTCAGATTCATCATTTCTGCCTTTGTTGGAGCATTCCCTGMAAATACAATAATCTCCTGCCTTGTGTTCCCAAAGCATTTTCCATAGCAGGGCACTCTCCATGCAAGCACAACGTGATCCTTGCTGGGTCTGCCTCTCCTCTGAGGCTCTGTGCAGTCTCACACGTAGTCTCTTCCACATGCCTGGAATTCTCTGTGTGGACATTTTTGTCCCTTCCCAAAATACGTTTCTCCCATGAAGCACGACACGAGCRTCTTGCCAAAACCCCCTCCCCTTTTCCCTTCCCATCTGCTGCGTCTTCTTCCCCATTTGGACACAAGCACCTAATTTTAGATAAATCCTAGCAAACTCCAGGCACTCAGTTGAAGCCTAAGTTTGAATCTTCATCATCAAATTGCCATCCTGTTATAGACAAAGGATAAAAAACATTYCTATCTTTCTTTTTCTTTCCTTCTATCTTCTTTACCCTGGCTTCAGAGGGGATCTGCAGTGCTGGCCTTGCTTTCAGCTGGTTCTTTAGGAAAGATGAGATGAACACAAGCTCAACTGTTTTACTTTTCAATTTTTTTTTCCTGGTGTGCTTACCTATATACTTAACAGTAAACAGGAAAGTTTTTTATCAGCGTGCAAATGATACTGAAATCTGTAGGATTTTTTAAAAATTGTGATTATTGCTGTCAAAGTGTTGATTTCAGAGAGATGTCGTGTTTTAAATGAAGTTTTGTACAACTTGTATGTGAGATAAACTSAATATTAAATAATATTAAATATTAAATAAAATAATAAAGTATTAGTATTAAAAATATCATACTAATTGATAAGAATATTAAATTAAAAATAACCCAATAACTCTACGTATATCAGAGATTGATATGCTAAAATATTCCAGGATGTTTTTCCCATTGGTCAATTTTCAGCTTATCTTTTATTTTTGTGCAACATCACAAAATTATTGTTGTTGTTCAAAGACAAACCCACTCTAAATTTCCTTCTCTCAAGTCATCCAAAATGTCATGTTCTAAGAAAAGAACAATACTGTCCCTTCTTCCTACATGAAGCTGTCATATAAAATTTCATTTTCTTCTCAGTTAAAAGAGTYTTTTCTCCTTTGGCTACTGTTATCACTTAGGCAAATATCTGCAGTTAAGACTTTGGATAAATCACAGCATTAACTAGAATATATTCAAGTATTGACTGGTAGATGACAGAAAATAACTAATTCTACCTCAGCTCTCTCTGCCCCAGAAATGGCTACTTACATAAATTTATATATGACCGATTCCAGTGGTTTTATGCCAGATTTTATCCCACATTCTAGTGCTCCAGTTGTGCTAAGGTATGGATTGATTTGAGCTGGCAARCAGATGAAATCAAGGTAGAACTGCTTGGGTTGACAACTGTCATGGAACTGGAAATCATCCCTTTTTTGAACTTGATGTCTGATGATTTTTTTTGTTGTTTTTTTTTTGTTTTGTTTTGTTTTGTTTGTTCGGATTTTTTGTTTCTATGTCGGTTTTTTCTTGGGAGGGATTTGTTTGGTTTGGTTTTTTTGGTTTTGTTTTGGGTTTTCTTTTGGTTTTGCTTTTGCTTTTGGTCTTGCTTTTGTTTGTTTTGGGTTCTTTGTGAGGTTTTATGTTTTGGTTTGTTGCATTTTTAATCAATGTGTGTATGTTTTTTTCCCCTACTTGCCACAAAGCCTTCTACCAAAGCCCTCATCATGTCAAATGCACTCTCTGCATGTGAACAATGCTGCAGCTTAAAGGAAAATGTTTTAAAGCTGTCAAGAAACTGYTCTTTTCCAGATGGCTGATCAAATGGGGGACAGAGACACACAGGGACTGGCTCCAAAGAGATGGATTAATAATGGATGTTGCTCACTTGTGGTGTAATGGGACAGAGACAAAGAAAAGGGAATAAAGCTGATACTGAGCACAAGGTAATCACGACTTTTTAAAGCTCCCTTTTCCTTTTTTGAAAGCCTGATATTCATTCTAGATGTGCAAATGTCTTGATAGATTATTKAAGGGCTACTTGTGTAGAACAGCAACTCAAATTGCCACCAGGTTCTGAAGCCATGGGTTTAACAACAGAATATGAAAATCTCAGCTTGAACAGGGAGTTGCTATGCTCGGAGTGAAAATTCATAAATTAAGGATTATTTTTTGCTCATTCTCCTCCAGCTGAGCTCTGTAGAACCTCCCTAATAAAACCTTCAGTGGAAGATAGTTCACCCTGGTTTGATGCTTTGCAGAAAAAGACTTCAAGGTGCTGCATAAAGATAAGGAACTTGATGCCAGATGCTCAGAAGCACTAGAGACCTCCATGGCCATGAAATCCCACTGAAGTCACTCCAAGATCAAGTGTCACAAGGCTCCTGGGAAACCAGGGAGGTGTAAGAAGGGTTGGATGACCTGAAGCATTAGCTGAAGGTGATGCCTCAGGTTTGGCTTTTATATTTTCAGATTCTGWGCTGCTTTAGTGTGTGGGTCTGAGCTTCATATCAGGGGATGCTGAGCTCTGTGCACAGAGCAGGGAGACAAAACAATTCCTGCTCCAGCTGGGCACCAAGGACAAATGATCCAAATCTCAGCCCCAAGAGCACAAACACCGTGGGCTGGAGAGAGAAAAACAAGCAGGGTGGGACTGCAGGGGCTAAAGCTGGAATGGGACAATGAACTGCAAGATGCAAATGGAGCAGAACTGATCCAAGGGAGAGA
>JACDOX010000496.1:28285-39041 GCA_014549065.1 Cardinalis cardinalis
CGTTAACCCCTCCGCGGCCGCGGGGATCCCCGGTGGCAGCTCGTTAACCCCTCCGCGGGTGGCTGAGCGCGGCAGAGCCGGCGTTAATCACGTCGCAATCCGGTTCAATTGCGGCCTTCCCTGTGATCCTGGGTGCCTCTTCCAGACGGATGGAAAATGACAGACACTTATCCCCTCTCTGGCAGCGGCCCTTTRTCTTCCCACATTGTCACCAGGCTCTCCAGCAGGGCAGGAGTGTGAGCAGGCACACACTTGGGGCAGCTGCTGCATTCCTGCCAGGACAGGCTGAGGAGGAGCTGGGACACACCAGGTGGCTCCGGACAGCCAGGTGCTGCACAAGACCTCCTGCTGTCCCCAGAGCCTGGGAGGAGCRGGTCCGGAGGGGACACCTCGGATGGGGCACAGGAAAAGCCCCAGGGATGGGGCTGGAGCAGCCCCGGGCACGCTGTGCCTGCGGGGCCAGGCTGCAGATGGGGGGAAAGGGGCTGCAGAGAGCTCTGATCCTGCCTGGGATGGGATGGGATGGGAAAGGGGCTGCAGAGGGCTCTGATCCTGCCTGGGATGGGATGGGAAAGGGGCTGCAGAGGGCTCTGATCCTGCCCGGGCTGGGATTGTCTCCCAGACATCCTGCCATATCTTCTCTCCTGTCAAGCTCTGCCTTTCTCTCCTCCAGCGCTGGGTCTGGCCRGGAGCCAGGGCCTCTCTAAACGTTACCAGAAGGGCTGGCAGCAACTCAGCCCTAACTCATTACAGGTCCTGCAGACGTTCAGCTGGGGGTGAAGACTGGCCTCTTTTGGGACCCTGACAGGGAATTTAAATTGAAACGGGAGGATGGAGGGGAAAGAGCCCTACGGAAAAATGAAATTCCTGACAAGGATGTGTGCATGAAACCCGCACTGGCTGCGTGTCCTGCTGTGAGTCACGAGCTCCGTTCCCCCAGCATGGGCTGCCCTCCTTTACAACGCTCAGGGATTGCCTGGATGTGGCACAGTTACCCCTTTACACACCCTAAACCAGTGGCTTTGCTCCCCCCGGGTGTTGCCATGTCCCCAGAGCTGAGTGGCCCCTGGGTGCCGTGGCCCAGTGGTTTTTGTCAGTGGCTCCTCCTTGCTTTGCTGCAGGGCTGGAATTAGGGGTTCCTTCACCTCAAAGCTCTGCTGGTTCCTCCTGTGCTGTTCCATCTCCTTTGGTSTTCTTTGCACCAAGCAAACCCATCRTTGCTCAGCACTGCTCAAACACAGCCCGTGTTGAACACTCCCCCTCTGTGCTGATTTCCACATGATTTAACACTGAAAAATCCCTTGACTCTCTGCCCTTCAGGCACAGCAGCACCTGCAGAGGCTGTTCCAGCAGAAAACAACACAGAAAAAGGGCATTTTATTCTCTCTAGAGTCAGGTTTAGCTTCCACCCTGCCGGTGATTGAGTAACAGCACACATATAAAATGACAGCTAAGAAATAATTAATAAATAAACCATGACAAAGAGCTGAGCTACCAAAGACACATTCATTTCAGCCTCTTTAAACCCCGGGGTGTAAATGCACGCACAGGAAGGGAGTCTGTTAAAAATGCAGCCCCAGGATCCTTCAGCAGAGGTGGGGGAGGTCCCATGGCCCCATCTGCAGATGCCCTTCAATTCCTGTGCCCGACAGGCTCATCAGACTGGTGCCACTGGGCTCTGGAGGGGTGCACAGAGCTGGCAGCAGCCTCTGCTGTGCTGATACACAAATCCCAGTGCCAGGAGCAGCACCTGGACCACCAGGGCTCATCCCTGGGGAGCAGCAGCCCTTCCTGCAGTGCCCTCCAGCCAAGGCTAACATGCAGGATAATTAATARCCTGGTTGGTTGCTTTACAAACAGCCCTTCCAGAGGCTCAGACCCATCTCATCCATCTTAAACAGGTGAGGAAAGGCACGAGTCCAATTCAAAACGCAATCATTGAATCATTTGCAAATCACCTTTTGTCTTCTCCATCCTAAAGCTCAGCTGAGCGTGGCCTCTGTGGTGCTCACCCTCCTCTGTCTGGSAGCAGTTATGGAGCAGCCTGTGAGCTTCTCCATGCCACTGGCACAGGCTGKGCCCATGCCCGGGTGGGATTTGGGAATGCTGCCTGCGTGGGAGCAGGGCATCCATGGGAACGGGGAGATGCTCACAGGGACAYGAAAGTGTTCCCAGAGGAACTGGGGAATGACCACGGGGATCAGGTTCTGCTGGTGAGAGGGGTGGGATGCCCATGCTGGCAGCACCCTGGTGCCTGTGCTCTGCCCTTTCAGCCTGATGCCACGCTGCAGGAGCTGCACTCTGCATTTCTGCACCCGCTTCTGTGCTACCCAACAGCTCCAGGCTCTGGGCTGTGCTTTTCTCCCACTCCTCCCATGGCAGCATCTGCATTTGCCACCAGCAGAGCTCCATCCATTTGCAGGGTGGGAGGAAGCACTGCAGATATTTCAGAAGCCATCCCGTGGCTGAGCTGTCCCTGCTGGGGTTGGCGAGGGGGTGCTCTGCTGCAGCCCTTTGCCAGGGCTGGACTGCTCACTGTGTGAAGGGGAGGCTGAGGCAGCTGCTGCAGGTCCCCTTCTGCCAGCTGGGCACCGCTCACCACATCAGCAGAGGCACTGGAGCCTCACCTGCGTGAGACCCCACGTCACCTGCTCAGGGTGACCCTGCCTGGCAGGGGCCGGACTGGATGCTCTCCAGAGGTCCCTTCCAGCCCTGATGATGCTGTGATCCTTTGAGGGCTCTGCCTGGGGACAGGGAAAAGCTGCAGAGAGCGGGGTCTGGAGAGGACAGGCACTGCCAGCAGCATCCCAGTGCTCAGGGCACAAAGGGGACACGGCCTGACCCCCACAGGGACGTGCCAGCTCCTTTTCCCCTTGGCACAGGGCTGGGCTCTGCRGGCCATGAGCCGTGTGGGCTGTGCCAGGGTTAACTGCTCCTCACCCTGCTCATCCTCACTGCCCCGGGCATCCATCTGCTGGGATAAACTGGGATCTGCCGGGATCGATGCCCCAGCCCGGCCAGGGCTGGGTGTATGAGTTACAAACTCACCGAGGCTGATAGCTGACTATTGGCTGGGTAATTAACCAGCAGGGCTCAGTCAATCATTAAATCCCGTTGAGTGAGGCTGAATGAGACGGTGCCTGCGGGCTGCCAAGGGAACTCCCTGCTGCRCGCAGAGCCGGGTGCTGCCGCAGGGGGGGAGCGGGAACGGGACTGCAGGGACATTCCCCTGCAGGGACATTCCCTGCCAGAACTGATCTCCAGCTCGCAGGCACTGCCCTCGGCTGCTGGCCTCYAGGGGAGAGGGTTTCCCCAGCTGGCATTAACCTGTGCGTGGAGCTCGGACCCTCCTGCTTTCAAGCCAGAGATGAATAACCACAGAGGAGACTTGTGAAGGTGAATGGGCTCCTCCAGAATGTGCTGAAACAAGCTGTGTGTAATAGATTGATAACAGAGACCACGCTGATCTCTCCCAGGCACACTTTRTCACACCCCTGACAGAGGGGAGCTGGACCAGGACGCAGATCCTGCACACCTGTGAGACTGAAAGGCAGTGATGCCCTGGATGGGGAGTGTGAGCTGCAGCAAAAGGCACATGCCAAGGCCACTGTGCCTGTCACMGTCTCTGCTGGACACAGGAGGGTGGCAGCAGCTGGCACACGCTGCTCTGCATGTCCTGAGCTCCAGGACAGGACCAGGCCGGACCAGCTGGCACAGGCTGCTCTGCCTCCTGTGAGCTGTCCTGAGCTCGAGGCGCAGCCTGGGCTGTATCCCCTGATCCAGAGCACAAGCTGCATTTTGCACTCTGGGAGGGTGCAAATCTCCAGGTCAGAACCTCMGGGCCGGCCCTGCAGGCCAGGAAAGGCAGGATGAGCCCCAGGGAGGGGCTGAGCAGTGCCGTGGAGCAGGAGCAGGAGCTGGAGCAGGGCTGAGACCCTGAGCTGCTCACACAAACCGGTGCCTGGCTGTGCTGTGTCAGCTGGCCATGCTCCTGCTGGCCCCCAGGGGCACCCTGAGCTCTCAGAGCCCGGGGAGGAGCTGTGCTGCCAGGCTGCAGCTATAAAAAGCCCCACTATTGCCTTCCAAGCTGGTGATTCAATAACAAAATGCAAAAGTAATATTAAAGCTGCCTGCTGTGCCAACTGCTGGCTGTCTGCAGCAATAAAAATGCCGTAAATCAGCTCCAATTAAAGAGTGCAGAGCCTAACAGGAGGCTCCAAGTGGAGCTGGGAAAAGCCCCAGCACACTGGAATTGCCTGGGCAAGCCCTGCACGCCATCACTTGCCCCTTGCAGGGCACTGGAGCCGGCCAGGGGTGCAGGGCTGGAGCCTGGCTGGGCAAACACTCACTTTGAACTGTGAGAGGCTTGTACAGGGTCAGGGCAGCTGGCAGCACCTGTGCCCCTGCCCAAACACGAGGCAGGGCTTGGGAATGCTCCTCTGGGGTTTTTTAGGCAGACACAAGCTCTTGTGGTCAGGTCTCAAGAAGCTGAGGTTGCTGCTGGCCCTGGATGCTGCTGGTGGTGTGGGAGCTGCTGGTGCTCTGGGCAAGGTCCTTGCCTTCTCAGGGGGGCCCTGAGGAGCTCACACCTTCTCACAAGGCAGGGAGACATCCCAAATGCATTAAGTGTCATTATTTGTCATTTGGGAGACATGCCAAATGCATTATTTGTCTTTAAAAATGGGGCCCAGGCTCCCAAGGCACCCCAGCAGCCATCAGATCTCCACTCCTGCTTGAAGGTTCCCCTCTTTGGATGCTGTCCTCACCAGTTCTTGGCTGTTTGCTCCTCAGAGGGGGCTCTGGAGGGTTTTCCTCCTTTTTGGCACATGTGGGCACTGGAAGAGCAGGTGGGAGGTGCAGCTGGGATTGCAGGAGAGGCTTGGTTGGGAGTGAGGTCCCATCCTGCTCCACCAGTGCAGCCCATGCAGGGGCTCGTGTGCCTTGGCACCACTTTGGTGGTTTTATGTCACAAATGTCAGAGAATCCTGCTGGGATTGCCTGGGTACAAATGGGGCACTTCTTTCCCCATTTTCTGGGGCATTGTTTCCCCATTTGATGGGACATCGTTTCCCCATTGGATGGGGCATTGTTTCCCCATAGGATGGGGCATCATTTCCCCATTGGATGGGGCATTGTTTCCCCATTTTCTGGGGCATTGTTTCCCCATTGGATGGGGCATTGGATGGGGCATTGTTTCCCCATTTTCTGGGGCATTGTTTCCCCATTGGATGGGGCATTGTTTCCCCATTTGATGGGGCATTGTTTCCCCATTTTCTGGGGCATCATTTCCCCATTGGATGGGGCATTATTTCCCCATTGGATGGGGCATTATTTCCCCATTTTCTGGAGCATTGTTTCCCCATTGGATGGGGCATTATTTCCCCATTTTCTGGAGCATTTAGTTCCCCCAGCAGTGTGGGCAGAGGGACAGGGGATAGATGGGGTTCCCAGCCAGGGTGGYGGGTRCTGGACCAGGACTGAGCCCTGTCTRTGGGAGATGAAGACACAAACAAACCCCATGGCCACAATGTGAGGAGGGGAATCTCTCCCATTGGAGAGCTCTGCATGGCAGGCTCATGCTGCTGGCATCCACACACCTAATCCTGCAGTTGTGCTGAGTAAAGGCCAGCTCTGGGCAAGGCTGGGATCCCTGGGGAAATGTGTCCTTTGCAAGTGGATCCATGGGAGACTTCCACCATTTTCTTTGTCTAAGTCTGCAAAATCCTAGCTAGCTTGAACTAGCTGAYCTTGTGATGTTCATCCCAGCTTCATTCACCCTCTGATTCTAAGGTGCCCAATGAAACTTCCTTCTGGCCTTTCCACTGTGTAATAAGTAAATAATTTCCCTTAAAAACAATATTGCAAGGGAGGAGTGCTTCAGCAGGGCAGGCTGGTGCACTTGGGGTGAGAATTGAAAGCCCTCTGTCAGACACAAGTACCAGGGCAGCTTCCCAAACCTGCCCACGTGGTTTTCCCAGGACATTTCCAATCCCAGGGTGTGGTGAGCAGGGCAGGGAGGGCAGATCTGACAAATTCCCGCTCCGAGGGGAGAAGGGAGTTCAGATTTCTGGAAGGGTTTAAGCTGAGATTTGAGAACGATCCCTCCTTTTCCTTGAGGGAAGAGCCCTGCCCACCAAACCCTCGTGCTGAGAGTGGAAGGCACAGCTGTGAAAATCCTGCTCTGCCCTCCCAGCTCCCCCTCCTTCCCAGAGACGGTGGAGAGGAGGAAGCCGGGAGCRGCTGAGCCTGCTCCCCCTGCACACCCAGGTGTTGGTCCAGCACGGTCTGGGACCCTGGTGCTGCTGGCCGGGGTCAGGGCTGGTGTGGCAGCAGGAGCAGGGCAGGGATTCCTCAGCACTGGTGAGGGCACACCCCGAGGGCTGTGCCCAGTCCTGGGCCCTCGGTTTGGGATGGAGGGGCTGGAGCCCGTCCAGAGGAGGGAACAAGGCTGGAGAGGGGCTGGGGACACAAACCTGTGAGGAACACTGAGGGAGCTGGGGGTGCTCAGCCTGCAGAAAAGGAGGCTCAGGGCTGCCCCCAGCACTCTGCACAGCTCCTGAACGGTGCCTGTGCTCAGTGGGGCTGGGCTCTGTCCCCAGGCAGCACTGACAGAACCAGAGCACACAGTCTCGAGCTGCACCAAGGGAAATACAGGCTGGATATCAGGAAAAAGTGTTTTACAGAAAGGTGATAAAGCACYGGAATGGCTGCCCGGGGAGGTGGTGGAGTCCCCATCCCTGGGGGTGTTTAACAAAGCCTGGATGTGGCACTGGGGGCCAGGGGTGAGTTGAGGGGTTGGGGCTGGGTTGGAYTCGRTGATCTTGAAGGTCTCTCCCAACCCAGTGATTCTGTGAATCTGTGAATYCAGTGAATTCTGTTATTCTGTGATTCTGTGACTGTGTGTGGGATGGATCTCAGCCTGTCCTCAGCTCCAGCCCTTCCAGCTCCAGGAGGCTCGGGGTGCTCCATGGCATGCCTTGGCCGCCAGGTGTGCTGGGAGCAATGCAAACCCCAAATCCACCCTCTCGGCCTGGCAGGGTGCTCACCCCTGCAGAGGGGCTATTTCTGCTGCTGTGACATCAGGGGCACTGCAGCCTGGCCAGCCAGCCCTTGTGCAATGCCCTCTGGACAGGAAGGAGCACACTTTCCATTCCTGATTTAGAGARCTTTTAAAACTCTCCAGGACTGAAATACATGCTGGGTGAGACAATGGAGCTGGTGTTTGGTGCTGATCCCTCCTGTTTGGGAACGTTTCCTATTGACACACAAGGTGAAATAAGTGGTGTGGCCCTGGAGGACASTCTGCTGCAAGAAATAAATGTTAACCTCATCTGACTGCCATTTAGTACAGCTCAGAAAGCTTTGAAACTCAAGCATCAAGCATGAGGCTTGAATTTCCCATTCCTTTCATGCCTCTCACATAGAAATGTTTATTATAAAGCAATTTTCTCGTGGAATAATTTATCTTTTATCCCTACACCTCTCTGTTTTGATCCCACACAACAAAGCAGGCAGTTTGCACAGGAGCAGTTCTGCCTTTCCCTCCACCTTCCTTCGAAGGAGTCACAGCACCCTGTGCCTCAGGTGTGACCTCACCTCTGCCATGGGCGCGGGGACATCTCTTCCCTGTGGCCACCCAAAGTCACAGCAGCTCAGGATTTGAACTGGGAAATGAATTCAGATGGTTTTATTTAGGTGTCCCCTTGTCACCACTAGGCTCAAACCTTGTTCTGTGCATATGAGACCCTGCATTTAAATACTGAATCTAAACCCTGGCTCAAAATTGCTCAGGACATTATGGGGGAATTATCAGGGAGTTATGGGGGACAAATCTGAGCCAGAAATCCTGAGGAGTTCTGCTCTGCAGGGGCTCCTGGGGGGCCAGACCCAGGTCTGTAACTCTTGGAGATGCACCCAAAATCTCCCACAGACAGAAAGGGAGGCACCAAAAGTGCCAAACAGCCAAGGAAGGAGGGGTTTTGGCTTGTTTGTGGAAGCTGCAGGGACGTGGGACAGCACAAGCAGCGCTGGGATGCCAGGGGTGTCTGCCCCTTGCAGCAGTTTGTCCTGCCTGGTGCTGTCCCAGGCAGCCTGGGCAGGGAGGGAGCATCGCCCAGTGTGGAAAGGACACGCCACCAGCAGCCAGGCCTCTAAATTAGGAACAAATGGCGCATTTTTTGCTTTATTCTCTGTGTTGTTTCACACATATCAAGTGCTGCTTCAGGCTCACGTGGTTCTTATTGACCTGCCTGGTCCCAGCTCTGGGGCAGCCCTGGGACAGGCTTGGCCTCAAGCTTGCCCTGGTAGCCACAGTATCGAGAGACTTCTGTGTAAAGGTACAGGGCCAATTTTAGGATTAATGACCAGCTCAGTTTCTATTTAAGTAAAAATCCTGTATAAAGATGTTTCTCTCTGCTTTCTCCAGCCTCTCCTCTTTCCAGTCTCCTGGGTTGGACAGAAATATTATCTTTCCCTCCATGGGTTAAAGGCATTGAGTGGATTTGGAGAATTCCTTCCTAACAGGAGCTTGGATAAAAATAATTGTGTGATAAAAATAATAACCCAATGCTATACCCTGACAYGCTCCACATGGCATCTACAGGATCCTCAAAGGTTTTCCATGGAAATAATTTCCTAGAAGAAACTAAACTCCTCAAACMGCTTGTGCCTAGATGAATGTTTTCTGGGTGGTGTTTCCATTTCTCTTTTCAATGGTGCYGAATGTGTAAAAACGGAAGTTTTCTGGGAGCAGGGAGATGTGGAGGTGCTGCCCTGGGGTGTGAGGGTGTTGAGGTTTGGATGCTGCTCCATGCCCAGGCCTTGGCTGCCTTGGGGGGTGACCACAGGTGATGGTGCCGCTCCAGGTGCTGCTCCTGCTGCMMGTGATCTTTCCAAAGGGAGCAAAGAACTCATCAGGCTTCTCCACTGGCAAGTTCTGGCACTGCCAGGGAGCTGCTGTTGCTCTGTGAGCACTGGCTGAGCGCCTCATCTCCCGGAGACCTGATGGCTGAGCAAGGGAAACGCGGAGATCTTGGGACATGCCCGAATTTAGGCAACCCAGATCCACGTGGGGTTGCCTCACTCGGTGCCTGGGGCTGCTCGGGGCAGTGGCCACGAGCTGGAGCTGGAGCTGGAGCTGGGCTGCCCGGGAGTGGCACAGCCCTTGCACAGCCTAACCAGGGGAGGAACCAGTTGAGCCTTTGGGCTTTCATCTGCCTGCGAGTCAACACCCTGAATTTTCAGAGAAACAGGACGTGCAAGACCTCCCACTGCCATGGTAATTACCAGGGAGGCTTCCAGAGAAACCCGGGAGCCAGGAGC
The DNA here is from genome assembly GCA_014549065.1 of Cardinalis cardinalis. Taxonomy (NCBI): domain Eukaryota; kingdom Metazoa; phylum Chordata; class Aves; order Passeriformes; family Cardinalidae; genus Cardinalis; species Cardinalis cardinalis. The sequence continues at coordinate 37,607 of JACDOX010000496.1, forward strand.
TGTGCAGGGCTGATCTGTGTGCAGTGATGGGCTGGGGTGAGCTTGGCACCCCTCCTTCACCTGACTGCCTCCTTTGGGGTGAGCCAGGGATCCCCTGCTCTGTGCCAGGAGCCTGGCACCCCACGTTTGTCTGATTGCCTCCTTTGGGGTGAGCCCAGCTCTGTGCCAGGAGCCTGGCACCCCTCCTTCACCTGACTGCCTCCTTTGGGGTGAGCCAGGGATCCCCTGCTCTGTGCCAGGAGCCTGGCACCCCACGTTTGTCTGAGTGCCTCCTTTTGAACCCTGCAACCCATCCAAAATCTTAAGCTGGACTGTAATGGCAGGTGTGATTTGAAACACTTCTGTTCCAGATCACAGACAGTCCTGCTTCCCCAGCACGGGGACAAGGGGACACATCTCTGCACGGGGACAAGGGGACACATCCCTGCACGGGGACAAGGGGATACATGGACACATCCCTGCACGGGGACAAGGGGACACATCCCTGTTGTGTCCCCCTGATTCCAGCTCCGATGCTCCCTCCTGCCGCATCTCCCCGCTCCTCGCCCCGCTCGCAGCCGGGAGCATCCAACACGAACTCCTTCCACAAAAAGGCTTTAACGCCGAGCCCCTCGCCCAGGGCAGGCGGGGCAGCAGCCCCGGGGCTCCACAGCCGTGCTCCGGGCTGGAGGCACCGGGCGGGCCCCGGGAGGCTCGGCCAGGGAGGAAGGCTCTGGGAAGGCCGGGGAGCGGGTCAGCTGTCCGTGATGGACGGGGAGCGCGGGTCCCCCGAGGCATCCACCCCTGGCAGAGCGCGGCGAGCCCCGGGGCGCTCGGAGGCTCCGCTCCCGCCGCCGCTCCGCATCCCGGCCGAGCCGCGATGGGCACTGCCCGGCGGCCGAGGCTCCGGAGCCGCGGGGACACGGCTCAGGACGGGAAACGAGAGCCGAAGCGGGCACGGGGCCCGAGCGCTGCAGAGGCGGCCCGGGGACACTGGGCCGGGACACGGCGTGTCTGCGACCGTGCGGGAGTGACCCGGGGCCGGTCACCGAGGGCTGCGGCCGGCTCCGCGGGACGGGCCGCGTGGGGAGCGGGCCGGGGCTCTGCAYAGCCCGGCTCTGACCCCGGCCGCGGTGGCGGTGCCTGGGACGGTRCCGGGGACGGGGACATGGACGGGCGGCGGGGACGCGCGGGCGGGTGCGGGGGAGGCGCGCTCCCGCCGCTCGCCGCAGCACCGGGGACGCGCCCCCGCCGGCCGTGCTGCAGCGCGGGGCGGGGCCCGCCGTGACGGGCGTGGCGATCGCCCAATCACAGATGCGCTGCGGGGTGACGAGAGCCAATGGGCGCTGAGGGGGCGGGGCGCGGCGCGGGGGCGGGCCRGCCCACGGCGTGCGGAGGTTGCTATGGCTGTGGCCGGAGAGCGGCCGCGGCACGGACCAATGGGAGCGCGCGGAGC
>JACDOX010000496.1:76570-99903 GCA_014549065.1 Cardinalis cardinalis
TGGCTCTCTGGGAAGGCAGCTGGAGGGGAGCCAGTGGCCTTCGTTAAGCAGCTTGAACCTCATCTGATTTCCCTGCAGCCCACAAGGCATTTCCCAGGTCAGGGAGGGGTGGTGGCCCTGCCATGCTGGGTGCTGTCACTGTCACAAGGTGCGGGAGTGCTTCAGGCCTGCCTGGCACTAAGGAAAGCAGCTCTTCCACTGCTCTTTCCTTCAGAGATGGTGCTTCCTCCTGGAGCAGACCCCTTGGAGGGGCACTGACCTGTGTCTGGGATAATACCTGCTGCTGGGAGCTGTTCCTGGGAGGAGCAGCTCCATCCCTGCTCTTTGCCGTGAGCCCTCTCCTCTCTGAGCTGCCTGTTCTCCAGTGAGAGCCCCTCCCGTGGTGGAAGTGCTTCTTGAGCAAGGTTTGGGCTCAGGCTGCTCAGGAAAGAGCTGCAGCTGGTTGAGTCAGTGCCTGCATTTTCCTAAGCAAATTGGAGCTGGGATGAATTTGCCTGCAGAGTTCTGGCCTTTGCTGAAAATGGCACTCCAGCTTTACATGCAATGAATTCAAAACCATGTTCAGCTTTCAAGTGCTCATGCTGGCTAAACTTTTCCTCTTTTAAATGTGCATGAAKCTGCTTCAAAGCAGGAGCTTTGCTGCTCCAGGGAAGAGCACTTGGACATGGGATCCTGCGTGAATTCACCAGCCACTGGCAGGCTTTGTTTGACCTGTCCCTGAAGGTGGCTCCCAGGGAGAGATCCCTCAGTTAGAGGATGGAGTAACCTTGTGCTGCCAGCTGGAGCCAGGCAGGGTTTGCTTCCTTGGGAGCACAGTTTGGCGTGGCCCATGGCTGGAGCTGAGTTTGAGATTCTGCCAGCCTGGAATGAAGGAGGTGAAATCCTTTAGCAGAGCTGCCACTGGCTGAGGTGAGGCTGCTCCTCAGCCCAGGGCTTTAGTTGTTTAATTTATGGCCACAGATTGAGTTGTATTAAAACAAGGTTTAGAAAATGTTAAGCTTTAGCTTTGTGATTCCATCCCCATTCCATAAATACTGTACGTGGTGTTACTCATAGAGTTTACCTTTTTTGGGCAGGTTGATAGAGGTAGAAGATTTTAATTTAGTTTTGTAATCCGTGTGTTTGCACTCCTGGGAAAGAACCAAAGTATGCAGATGTCATTATTCCTGTAAATGCAAAGGGCTTTATCCTAAATCTTCTAATTCTTTCATAGTATGTGGCAGCAGAGCTATTTGCCACGATGCTGCAGGAAATACTTGGCATTCCTGTAAGCTCCAGGGAGAGCAGGACTGGGATGATAACATCCTCTGGTGCTGCTTTTCAATGAGCTCTTGCACAAAGACTCTCTCTAAAATACCCCTCTGATAGATTTAGAGGGTTTTTAACACAAGGAATGTGTTTCAAGCTGCTGCCTTTCCTGTGCTTGTGCTGTCTGACTYCTCCAGCCCTGTGCTGCCCTTTTCCAGAGCTGACATCTGAGCTGTATTTATTGTAGCAGCTTCTCTGCACTGCATGTGTTACAGGAGATTTTCCTCCTCTAAAATGTAATAAACTTGCTTCTTGTGATTTGACAGAAAAGATTATTTCTCTAGCTTTACAGGCACAGCTAATAGTGCATTCCCAAGCTCTGTTGACAATAAGAACAAATTGTATTGTTTTAAAATGTAAATGTATATTTTGCTGTGCTTCTTACTTCTCTTACCTGCTGGAATAGTTTTAGCATTAGCATTTTTTAATACACATCCAGAAACAGGCAAAGCTGCTTTTATTATTGCTCATGGTCATGAATTATGTTAATGTAAACACTGCARTGAAAGGGAAATGAGAAATAAAGACTTGAGAAGCAAGAATTGGCACCTGATGGTTTGGGGCTTTTTTTTCTGCTTATCAGTATTCACATTTGCCTTGTTTGTGGGGACTCTGGGCAGGGTGGAAATGGGATTTTTCATYAAGTCAGAGGGTGTTGTTCCACTTGTCCACTTGTCCCAAAGTGCACTGTGTTTCACAGTGATGGTATCTTGGCAAAAAGGAAACCCAGTTATCCATTAGCCAATTCTCAGAGTAATCTCCTTTGCAACCAGCTTTTCAGGTAGCACCTTGCAGGTTTTTCCAGGCACTGAGCAAAGCCAGCCCAGCCAACAAGTCTGCAGGGAGCTSCCCTGTCTCCCTGGAGGCTTTGGGGAATGGAGGGCAGAGCTTTCTTATCTTCATGTTCTGTGCTATTTTCTGATTGTGAGAAGGATGGAACCCAAGTGGTTTTAGCCAGACTGCTGGAGCTGTTTCCAAGGAGCAGATGCCATCAATAATCCAGGGACCCTGGGTGAGGTTTTGGCCAGGAGCAGATGCCATCAGTGATCCAGGGACCCTGGGTGACGTTTTAGCCAGAAGCAGATGCCATCAGTAATCCAGGGACCCTGGGTGAGGTTTTGGCCAGAAGCAGATGCCATCAGTGATCCAGGGACCCTTGGTTGGGTGTTAGCCAGAAGCAGATGCCATCAGTAATCCAGGGACCCTGGGTGAGGTTTTAGCCAGGAGCAGATGCCATCAGTGATCCAGGGACCCTTGGCTGGGTTTTGCCCAGAAGCAGATGCCATCAGTGATCCAGGGACCCTTGGTTGGGTTTTGGCCAGGAGCAGATGCCATCAGTAATCCAGGGACCCTGGGTGAGGTTTTGGCCAGGAGCAGATGCCATCAGTAATCCAGGGACCCTTGGCTGGGTTTTGGCCAGGAGCAGATGCCATCAGTAATCCAGGGACCCCTGGCTGGGTTCCACCTCTGGAGCTGAGGCCACAGCTGGGGCACTGGGGCTGTGCACTGTCCCACAGCTCATCTGCAGGGCCATTTTGCCTGGGGTTTTCAGCTGTTTCACCTGGAACTCCTGTGAGCAGTCCCAGAGCTGCAGTGAATGCAGGTTCTTGCTCCTGGGTGCAGAAATGCCCATCCCACCACCCTTCAGCAGAGGTTCCCCTCTCTTAGGGCCATTCCCCATGGGATTTCTGAGATTTTAGAGTTTTGGAAGGTGAGGAACAATGACAGTGTTTGAGTCTTGGAAATCTGGCCCAGTGTCAATCTCCCTCCTGTATCTGCAGATTCAAACCCCAGGTGCTCTCTCAGCTCCCTCTGCAGCTGCTGAGTGCAGGGTGAGGGCAGGGATGCTCCTCAGCTCTTACCTGATCCACAAGTGCAGCTCTGGAGGTGCTGAATCCCTAAGCAAATGCAGATTAGCTAAAAACTGGGGTGTATGATGACAAAGGCTGYGCAGGAATGTGCCTAAATTCCCCTGCTAAATGAACATTTCCATTATAAGTAGCTTAGAGGAGAAATAAGCGGGCAGGGAAAATGTGTGCTTGTCATTCTCACAGAGGAGCTGGCTTCCAAACTGTTAATTTTTGAACAACTGTTGAATGGCAGGAGTGCTTCCACTCTTTCCATGCAAATCCCCATCATAAAACCCTTTTTAGCTTCCCACACTTCAGAGCTGCTCACGGCAGTCTCTGTCTCCCTGGAAATCTTCCTTCAGTGCCTTGCACTGCCTGAGCCCTGCCTGAGGCACCCCTGAATCCCTCTGGGGCTGGCTTTGTCTGGAGATCAGACCTAGGTTAGGGGAAAAAACCCCAAACTGTCGTTTTTAGAGCTGTAGTAACCTCATTTGTGATTGCAGGGACGTGAACCTGGTCACATTTCCTGCTTTGAATATCTCCTGTAAACCTCTCCATAAATTCTGTCTAAACATGGTCTGCTTTAAATCCACCTCTGGCTTTAAAATGAAATGTGCATTTGCTGTCTTTATTGATCTGTGAACCCATTCATTTCTTTATGGTTTCATGTAGCCCTGTGGTCTTAAATAYCTTTTTAACCTAGCAAAGACTCTGAGGTGAGCAGTGGAAAGAAAAGAATCTCTTGTTTAAGGTGTGTTTTACTGCACTCTGTTTCTGGCTTCTAAAGGGGCTGAATGTTTCCCTTAACTTGGCAATTCCCATAACCAAACCCTGGAGTATTAAAATGGTGCTAAGTGTAAAAGTGTGTGTGTGTATATCTCATGATTTAAAAATAAAAATGTATTTTAAAATTCTGAAGAATTCTGCCTGCAGTGATCCAGGCAGGGCACAAGTGTTTCATGTCACCTTGGCTAGCAGAGGGCTTCAGGCACAAAGCCAAAAGCTCTTAATCAAGCTGATGTCACACCTTGTACCAACACCTCAAAGCTCAGGAGGTCTTCAGGATGAGGGAGGGATTTTAGACAAAGGCCTTGGGGTTCCCTGCAGCATCCCTGCTTCTGGCTTTGGTCTGTGCCCAGCCAGAGCCMTCAGTGGGGTGGGTGAGGGGCTGTAAACAAAGGGTTCCTGTTGGTGAAGGTGGATTTTGAGGGAAATGTCTGCCCTGTTTTGCAGAGGTGAATCTGGTGCTGGGAAGACTGAGAACACCAAGAAGGTTATTCAGTACCTTGCTCATGTTGCTTCCTCCCATAAAGGAAGAAAGGACCATAATATTCCTGTAAGTTGGGGTATTTTCTCACTTCTTCGTTGCTCTTTTTGCAAATTACTGTCTTTGCATTTGAAAAAATGACTTTTTTTATTGAACTGTCATATAATCTGTGCAATTTTGTCTCAACCAGTATTTTCTCTTTAGCAGTGGCTGAAATGAGCAGTTACATCAAAATTTCTAGTCYATGTCAGCTGCCTAATTTCTGTTGTGAAATTAAAGGCTTTATACAAATAAAAGCAAAGCTTTCTGATGCAATAAACCCAGTTTCCCAAAAAGATTCAATAAACCCAGGCAATTCTAACTGAGTTTAGTTCCCACTGGATGCAGTTTTTGGTATTATATTTGTGAACAAGCTTTCTGTGCTTTCAAAAATTAACTTGTAGATAGGAAAATCATTCAGCTTAAAAACTGCTGTAGAGTTGCTATATCTAGAAGCCAGCATCTAATTAAAAGCTCAGATTTTATTACACTATAAACAAGTGAGTATATACTTTTATATCAGAGAATATTTGCTTTTTTGGTAGCTTGAAACCAACTCTGGTTTATATAGAATTTTCTTCAGATTTCCTGCCAGGCTTCAACATTTGCACTGAATTTTGAGTGATTCTCTGCTTTTAGAAACCAGGAATAGGTTTGAATGTTCATTGTTAGGAGCACTTGGATATGTTGGCAGTGAAGTTTTAATTGAGCTTTGCCCCAAACAGTGTCTTGCTGTAATCACAAAGGGTTTTCCAGTGGCAATCCTGKTGTCTGTGGTGGCTGGCACATTCAAACTGCATTATCTTATGGAATTATAGAGTTAGAGGCTTACAGAATTRCAGCAAAGAGCTCTGAGATCAGCCCAGCTCCCCATTCCCACTGAAGCATCCCTTGGAGTGTACCTGCACTCATGCTGTGACTCTGGTGGCACTGGGACATCTCCCAGCACGAGGGATGTTCTGGGAGGTTTGGAGTTGTGCATGTTCTCGGCTTTTCCACTGTGCAGCCTTGCACAAACCCASTGCTTTTTCAGTTTCTACAGAAGCAAAACTGCCAGCAGGCTCCTGGAGAGAAGGGAATTGTGCAGRGTTTGCACCAAGTGTGTCTAAATACACTGTTGACAACTTGGAATACCTCAGACACTTCTGGAAGCCTCTTGCCCAGACACCTTTCAAAATGTGCCTSCCTTCAAAGTGAGATTGCATTGCCCAATCCCCACAAAAGCTGAGTTTTCAAAATCTTGAGGGATGGGGATGATGCAACTGAGGGAGCCTGTGAAGGCCCAGAAAGAAAGGGGAAAGCTGGRATGTGAACAAAAGGAACAGGGAGTGTCCTGAATAAAAGTCTTGGATTGTGCCCTTTATTCAATGCAGTGCCACAGTGGGCACTGGATTTGCCATGWATCCATGAAAAATGCAGAATGTTGTCACCAAACTCGTTTTGAAAATACAAATGAGTCTCCCTTGTTGTGCAGCCATTAGTTTGTGTTTACATATTGGGAACAAAGAATGTCCAGCCCTCACAGGTGCCACTGGGAAGGTAGGAAGGGTCAGAATGGGGGTTACAGAAGCTGCCCTAATTTACCCTGTTTGCATATTCATGAGAAAGCTGCAGAGGGCTGGTGGTGATCCACAGTGCAACCTGTGCATTACCCTGTGCACAAGGAGATGCTAAATAGGCTTGTTAAATTAATCCATGGCTTGCAGTCTGTCTGTAGCCATCCTGTTACAGATAGTTATCAGTGACATGGGTGTTTCTGAGCCTCTTTGAATGCCTCATTGATTATTTTTTTAAACAAAGCAATTTGTATGCTAAGCCTAGGGTTAACTGTGATTTGCCTGACCTAGTTCTGTGAAAACAGAACAAAGCAGGGGAGCCCCAGAGTGACACCTCAGAGCAGCTCTGGGGCTCACCAGGTGCCTCCTCCAGCTGGGATGGAGGGGAAATGTTCAGCTTTTCTGAGAGCTCTGCCCATGCCCTGCCAGCCTGGCCTGGCTGGCATCCAGCTGCTTCTCCAGGAGGCTTTTCTGCCCCCAGATCCCTCTTTCCCTAGAGCTGCCAGAGTCCTGCCCAGCCCTGAGCACACGGGCCTTGGAACTGGAGTCAGGGGCACAGGGCTGAGTTCCAGCCTGAGTTTCAGTGAGGGTTCCTGGGTTGTGAGTGTGGGAACCTCATTCCCTGGGTGATCCCAGTGTCTCATTCCCTGGGTGATCCCAGTGTCTCATTCCCTGGGTGATCCCAGTGTCTCATTTCCTGGGCGATCCCAAGGTGGTGTCCTGGCCACTGCACCCAAAGTGTGGGGAGGAGGAGAGGTGGCAGAGGAACCTGAGCACCTGTGGGGTTTGGCAGAGCCAGCTGAGGCTGCAGCAGCCCTGAAAGAGGGAATAGGGGCTGGGCAGGGCTGGACAGGRGCTGCTCTGAGGGCTGAAATAAGGCAGGGTGTCCATCTGCATCAGGGGAAACCTTTACATCAAGTGCAGATCACAGAATCCCAGAATGGGTTGGAGGGGATGCTAAAGATTATCCAGGGCCACCCCTGCCATGGCAGGGACACCTCCCACTGTCCCAGGGACACCTCCCACTGCCCCAGGGACAGCTCCCACTGCCCCAGGGACACCTCCCACTGCCCCAAGGACACCTCCCACTGCCCCAGGCTGCTCCAGCCCCAGTGTCCAGCCTGGCCTTGGGCACTGCCAGGGGTCCAGGGGCAGCCCCAGCTGCTCTGGGCAACCTTCAACCTTCACAGGGCACAATTCCCAATTCCCAATATCCCATCCAGCCCTGCCCTCTGGCACTGGAGCCATTCCCTGTGTCCTGTCCCTCCATGCCTTGTCCCCAGTCCCTTTTATGATCTGGAAGGGGCTTTAAGCTTTCCCCAAAGTGTTCTCAGCCCAAACTGCCTCTGTTTTCACTAAACCCAGCTCTCACACTGGTGCTGTTTTAGACTTCAGAACTCATTACTGGTCCTTTCAAGTTAATGATTGCTTTCAGTGGCTGCCTTTGCCTTGGTAGCTGAAATGCTAAGTTGCTTRATTTGTTTTATTAATTTCTAAAGAAACAGAATTAGTTTTTGAAGGACAGGATCTCGGGCAGGCTCACTCAGGCTAAAGCTCCCCTGGGTTTCCCAAGTGGGCTTTAACTGCCCTCATTTAAACACAGAGAAGGTCAGTCTGTGCCTGGTGGTGCTCAGTTGTCTCTGGTAGGGCAGGAATGGACACCCAGCAGTGCAATTCATCTTTTGTAAATATAAACAAATGAAACTCCTCTGAATCCCGAGGGGCTCCTGTCCTGCCCCRTGGTTCCAGGAGGGCTGGCTCTTTCCTTGGCAATTGGAAAATTCACTTCACTCACCTGAGCAAGCCAGGCCTCTGCCAGCTGCCTGACAGAGCTCTGTCCACATCTGCCATCCTGCACTGATGAAGTAAGAGTCACAGACAGAGGGAGCACMTTTAGCTGGCTGTAAAAATCTCATGTTGTGTGTGTTTCTCCACAATATTGTGCCTCAGGCTCTCAGATGTGAACCTTAAGATTACTAAACTCACAGTCTGATCCAAGGAAGAGAGGATGGAATTGAAAATTTCTGCTGAAGCTGTGCAGATTTGAATTTCGAAGGGTTTTTATTTTACTTTATTACCTTCACATTCCCKTTGTCCTTCTTGCTGGCCAAGTGTCCAGTGCAGGGTTGTGCTGCTGCTTGAAAGAAAGAAGCAAAGGTCCTGTCTCGAGTGTGGGTTTGCATTTTTAAATATTTGCARTAGGGTGCAAATCCAGCGCCCTGACTGCTTTGTGTGGCTCCCTGTGAGCTGTTCCACCCCTCTGGGAGTGCTCAAGGACAGTGATTGTGGTGTGAGGGTCCCCAGGACSAGGTGAGAGATGAGAATCTGACTCCATGTGCTCAGAAGGCTGATTTATTATTTTATGATATTATATTATATTCAAAGAAATTATATAGTAAAACTATACTAAAGAAAAAGAAAGGAKACATTAGAAGGCTGAACAAGAATGACAATGAGCCAGATTTGGACTCCTCAGAGTCCAACAGAGCTGATGGTGATTGGTCATTAATTAAGAACAATTCACATGGAACCAATCAAAGATGCACCTGTTGGTAAATGGTCTCCAGGTCACGTTCCCAGCAATCAGTTACTGGTTTTGTTCTTTTCTGAGGCCTCTCAGCTTGCCAGCAGAGAGTCCTGGGCAGAGGGGATTTTTCAGGAAATGTCATGGTGACAAGCGATCACCTCTCACGCCTGGCACCCCAGGGCTGGGCACAGGGGGGCTCAGGCTGGGTTAATTYTGGAGGCAGTGCCCAGTAATGCAGCTCCTGCCTGTCCCTGGCTCACAAGGGYGTGTGCCAGGCYGGGTCTCGTTAACCCTTGCRTGGACACGGGTGCAGCKCGTGGCACGTGCCAAGAGCCCTGTSCTGCAGTCTGGGCAGTGTCTGTGGAACTCTCTGTGAAGTGAGTGTGGTTAAGGGTGCTGACAGTGCTAATGTGGGATGTGACATGCAGCTGGAATGCCTGCTTGCTAACTTATCATTTGTTTGTTTGCAATGAACAGCCCGAATCTCCCAAACCCGTCAAGCACCAGGCAAGTGKTTTTTTTTAATGCTTTTCAAGTTATGTAGGAGAACTGATGTATATTCTGCTCTTTGTGCTGATAATGTGGGAAACCTTGAAGGAACACACAGCTAGTAGAGAATTCTGGAAATATTTAACTGGCTTTCAGAGAGGGAAGAGTGAGCAGCTCATGAGTTTCTCAGCATTGCAAAGGATTTTAACCACTTTTATTGCAAAGAATTGAACCACTTTTGAGTCCTGAAATGAAAGGTTTGCCCTCTCTCCAGCCACTCTCCTCCAAATTACTTTGTGTATATTGGGTAATATGCTGCTGAGAGAGTGCAGAACACTTTTAAAATATTAAACAAAGCACTAAATAAAAGATTTGATTAATGGAAGCTACAAAATTCTTTTGATTAAGTGCTTTGTCTGAATATTTTTATAGCTTTGCAAATCACCAGCGAAGACTTTGATCTCAAGCGTGAAAGGCCTGGCATAACCAAAAGCCTTGAGAAGTGAAGGATTTCCCCAGACTTTCTAGGACAGGAGGGGTGAGCAGAGTGGGATCGGAGTGGAGTTTGAGCTCCAGCTGCTGTCAGTGCCCAGGCTGGCAGAGTGCTGGGCACATCCCCTGCCCTTGGCAYGCTCCTGATCCCCTGGCCCTGCTCTGGTCCCAGTTTCTGGGAGAGAAGGAATTGCAGGGCTCCAGGTGGAGCTCACCTGGAGGAGGCTCAGGTGGAAGTTGAGGGCAGGGCTGTGGGGAGGGATAAACAATTGCTGCCACAGGAGAAATGCCCCAGTCTAACCCCAGCTGGTAAGTGATGCCTTCGAGCTTTTAAATAAAGCAAGAGCTCTGTCCCAGCTCCTCAGGGTGTGACCAGCCGTGGAAGCTGAAGGGTTAATTCAGCTGGGTGAATTCCCCCCTTGCMTTTCTCTGGAGCTGATGAGTGCAAAGGGAAATAGTAAAGGGACCTTCAGGTGTGATRTATTGGGAGCAAAAAGCAGTCCCTGGGCAGCTGAGGTGCCCTGGGAGCGTGTGGTGCAGTCAGACCCAGCTGTGGGGCTGGGCTCTCCTGTTCAGAAGCTGCAGACATTCCCAGTGAGCAGCTGAATCCTCCCTCCTTGCACACATCAGTCTTCTAAGGGTTTTTACTCAAATGATTGCCAAATCCATGAATAGGCAGAGTGGTGTTTGGTTGAGCCCTCCTCTTGCTTGGAGCTGGGTGCCAGGGTGGACATGAAACGTTTGCTGGTGAACATTTGAACTGTGGCTGTGGAAAATGCTAATCCCAAGGTGTTGCTGCTGCATAAGGCATGGAATCATTAACATCTGTGTTTCAATGTCCTTGGAAGTGCAGAGTGGATCCCTGCTGTATGTGAGTAGCATGGAGCTTCCCTGCCTGCCCAGGCCTCCCCAGAGCCAGACCCTGGGCTGCTGAGGCTGCTTTTTCTGGAACTGAGGCAGTCCCTGGCCTTGTGTTCGTGGTGCTGCATGAGCCATTGCATGCCCTCACTTCTCCCACAGTTCCCATTCTGCTTTTTCCAAGAAGTTCTGGGGAGATGCTGTGCAGGGGCTGTGCAGAGGCCAGGCTGGAGTTGAGTGTCTGTGTAACACCCTGAGCCCTTCCCAAAGAGGGYTGGGTTTGGCTGAAAGCAGTGCCTGGAGAGAGGAAACCCCCAAATGAGGAGCCTTTTGCACAGCGAGGGCTGTGACAGGTCTGTGTGCACAGCACTGAGCTCTGCTGGTTCCATGGTGTTCACCCTGAGCTGAGCATCCCCTGCTCCCTCAGCTCCTCAGGGTGGTGGCAGCCAGGAGCAGCCAGAGCGTTTAGTGGGTAAATGTGTTTATCCACATCCTCTGCTGCTTTATTGCAGGTTTATCCCGGGTTTATCCCGGGTTTATCCCAGGCCAGGCAGTGCTGGTGGCACACAGCCATGCCATGCAGCACTCGCTGGGCACTCAGGGCATTCCTTATCCAAAACCTTGCAGAGTTTGGACGTGCCAGCTGTGCCAGCTGTGCCACACTCCCTGCCCAGGCTGGGCACTCTGGGTTTATCCCAGGAGCAGTGCTGAGGGAGTGCTCCCTGGACCTTGGTGTGCCCACAGGAGCAGGGAGAGGGGAGGTGGGAGCATTCCAGGCTCTGAGGCTTTTACTTGGGAAATTTGGAGAATATAACAGCACAGAGTGGCTGTAACAGGCATCCAGTTTCTCTCCAGCTGCAGTTTTTTGTCAGTTTATAAATGCTTTTAAGCTGTCACCTTGGCAGCCCTGCCATGGCACTGCTGGCTCTGCTCTGGGCTAAGATTCACATTTATCCTTCTGCATTTATTCCTTCTCTGCTCACCCCAGCATTTAGGGAATGTGTAGTCCCAAAGGGAGCACATTTGGAAGGAAGCAACTCCTGAGCAGATAACTTGAGGTCACATAAAAGGAGGAGCAGCCATTTATTTCCAGGAGAGCTTGAAATATATTTCAATATACAAATYAAACTCTTGTAGGTGTTAAGTAGTGAATTTTAAAAATTCCTATCTAAGAATTTACCCCGTGTGGAAGCCTTAGGAGACTTAGTGCTTCCTGTTCTTTGATGCTTGGTCTGGGCCTTTATTCACCAGGACTATAAATAATTGGAAAAAGCAGGTTCATGAACACAGATGTCAGATTGGAGACTACATTCCAGACAGCTCCACTTATTTTTTTCCCCACACCATCCTTCAGAGCAAGAAGACAATACATTTTCCTGTGTACATTTGTGCCTCCTGGGCTCTTGGAAGCAGCACAGACTTTTTTTGTTACAGACCTCCTCATGGACAGAACTTGTAAAAGCTGTTGTGCAATTTCCTTGAGATAAGTACTTCAAATTCTAAACTCATTGGCCAGGGCTGACAGAAGCATTTAACAAATGCATTAAGCACCCTGAGCAATGCTGGCTGGATTGAGCAATTTGAAAGCAGTGTTTGTAATTGGTGTTGCTCAGTGCTGGTGTGCCCAGGTCAGAGGTGATGCACTGAGATGAGTTTCAGTCTGGCTGACTGAAGGGGAGTTTCACTCACCTGAAAGCAGGTTTGAAAATGGGTATTTCTGAGTTTGGAAATAGGTGTTCTGAGATAGCTGTATTGCCAGCACAAAGTTTAAACCTAAAACYTTAAGTCAGTTAAATTGCTTTCCTCCCTTAAGCACTCAAAGGTCTGTGCCTGATTTCATTAGCCCTAAATGTGACTTTTCTTCCCCACATTCAGTGACTTTCAACATCCATCAAGTCCTGTCTGGTCCCTGCTCTGTCTGTCTGTGTCTCTGTGTGTGTTTTGATAAACAAACACCCCCCCAAAATCCAGCCACGTTCAGCCCTGGATGGAGGCAGCTGCAGGTTTGGGAGCGAGGGGAGGATGAGCATCCCCCTGCGGAGGTGGTGGCACTGCCGCCCCAGGGGAGGTGACTGCAGGACAGGCAGAGCACCTGGGCCCTGTGCTCTGGATAAATCTGTTGTGTTTGTGTCTCTGTGGTTTGCAGGGGGAGCTGGAGAGGCAGCTGCTGCAGGCCAACCCCATCCTGGAGTCCTTTGGCAACGCCAAGACCGTGAAGAACGACAACTCCTCCCGCTTTGTGAGTGCCCTGATCCCTGCAGAGCCCCCTGATCCCTGCAGAGCCTGGGCACCTGCAGAGCCTGTGCCCTGATCCCTGCAGAGCCTGTGCCCTGATCCCAGAGCCTGGGCACCTGTGCCCCTTCCCCAGCAGAGCCTGTGCCCCTGATCCCTGCAGAGCCCCCTGATCCCAGAGCCTGGGCACCTGTGCCCCTGATCCCTGCAGAGCCTGTGCCCTGATCCCTGCAGAGCCTGTGCCCTCATCCCTGCAGAGCCTGTGCCCTGATCCCTGCAGAGCCTGTGCCCTGATCCCTGCAGAGCCTGTGCCCCTGATCCCTGCAGAGCTTCCTGATCCCTGCAGAGCCTGTGCCCTGATCCCAGAGCTGTGCCCCTGATCCCTGCAGAGCTTCCTGATCCCTGCAGAGCCTGTGCCCTGATCCCTGCAGAGCCTGTGCCCTGATCCCAGAGCCTGTGCCCTGATCCCTGCAGAGCCTCCTGATCCCAGAGCCTGGGCACCTGTGCCCCTTCCCCAGCAGAGCCTGTGCCCCTGATCCCTGCAGAGTCTGGGCACCTCATCCCAGGGCCTGGGCACCTGCAGAGCCTGTGCTTCTGATCCCTGCAGAGCCCCCTGATCCCTGCAGAGCCCCCTGATCCCAGAGGCTGTGCTCCTGCCCCTGCTGCTGCAGAAATCCCCTGTTCCAGGTGTTCTCTGACTGTATCAGGAGATTTCTCTCTCCTCTTCCTCCATGAGTCCAGGTTCCCTTACAGTGCCTTCTGCTTTCTGGGCTCACTGAAGGCACCTCCYCACTGGCTCTTGGCCAAGTGATTTTATTCTGACTCCAGCCATCCCTGAGCTGACAGCAGCTCATARTCTATCAGATAGAGCTGGGCTGGGCTTGTGTGCACAGATGCTGCTGGGTTGCTGTCTGGTGCCAAGGACTGGGGCACCCCATGGCACTGGCAAAGCCTGCAGCCTTCCTGTGCAGAGCTGTGGCTTTATCCATGCTTGGGCTGGAGAGAGCATCCTGGATTTCTGCAAAAGCACACATAAAACCCCATCTCAATGTCCTGATTTTCTGCRGGAGAGTCAAAAGGCCACTGTGTGACCTGGCCCAGGTGGCAAGCACTGCTGTAGCTGCTGCATGTTTTTGTTGGCTCCCTGCCTGCTGTTCACAGTGTTTTGGTGGCTGATAACTGCTTCTGATGGGTTCCATTGTTTTAAAAATTGTGGTRGAATTCAGGATGAATAAATAGCTTTTTACCACTTCTTAGAACTTCCTTTCCTTTGAAGGAAAAAAAAAAAGAGCCATCTCTTATTTCAGGGGGAAGATGTTTTTAGTACAACTTCAAAAGTGTTCAGGAGGTATTAAATCATTTTGCTTGTGAGTACAGCACTAAAATGTACAGAACAAATGAAAGATTTCTTGTCTGCCTTTGACATTTCAACAGTTGCTTGGATTTATAATGCATGAACTCAACTCCATGATAAGAACTCTGGAAAACTGTATGACTAAATCCATCAGCCCCTTCAGCTGAGAAGGGAGAGCACAGTTCTGTGGAAATTCAGCTTTTTTAATTTTACAGCCCTGTTATTTATAATGTTTCCTGATGCTTATAGAAGCTGGGTATGGGATTTATAACATCAACAGGTTTCACTGCACAGTGATTCCCCTTTGTTACCTGTCTTGAATCCATCAGAGGCTGTACTAATTTRATGAGAATACTTCTTCTCCTAAAAGATGTTAGCATCTGGTTTGTGTTATTTTGAGCTCTGCATTTCCATCATGAACATAATCACTCTGATGGCTCCAGCTCYGTTTTCCTAAAGGAACCAGTATAATTCATTCCAGATGGTCTCATCTCATGCAGAAAAAAAATTATCTTTAACAGCCATTTTCAAACCTGATTTAGAAATCTCTGTCCTCCCACGAGGTGAGAGGTGGTTCAGCCTTGCCCTGCTCCTGGTAACCCAGGCAGGACTCAGAGTGGCCAATGGATTTCAGTTTTTCCCCTTTTCTCTTCTACCAGAGGCAGGTCTCTTGTGTTCCAGGGGATCAGTCTCTGGTTTGTGTTGCCAGKAGAGTGGCCTTGCTGGATTGATGGGGCAGCACTGACTGCTTCCCTCTGATACRGCTTTTCCAAAGCCCTGGGCTCAGTGCTGTGGTGGTGTCAACAGAATTGAGCCCTTAGAGGAGCAGGAGAGAGGCCGTGGAGGCCTCTTGGAAAAGGAGGGAGAAATCCTTTGGGCCAGGCAGCACCTGAGACTGAAGAGCTGAGGCCCCTTCAGGCACCAGAAAATGCCCCAGAAATGTGCACACCTGGAATCCCAGCCTTGCCCCCCGCCTCAGAGCGTTTGCTCWGGGAAAATGGAGCCTCAGAGGGGTTTGGATCCCAAATAAATCTGCCCTARGAGTTCCCCAGCCCTGGAGGGTGTTTGTGTGCAGTGTGCTCCCTTGGAATGAGCCCGTGGGAGGGGAARGGTTCCCTCTGAACCTGGGAAATCCTTGAGCCCTGAGTGTATTTGGGTTATCTTTGGTATGGACAGCATTGTCTTAATTAAAAAAAAAAATAAAATGAAAACATCTTCTTTCCTTTGCAGGGCAAATTCATCAGGATTAACTTTGATGTCACTGGTTACATTGTTGGGGCCAACATTGAGACCTGTATCCTTTTTCCTGCCACATCCCTACGAAGCGCAGCTGCCCTGCTTTGTTTTGCTTTTAACCCTAGAATTCGCTGGAATGCAGYGAGAGGTTGCCACACTTGGACATTCCTTTGACAGCATCCATCTCTCCCTTKGTTTCAAAATAACTGCTCAAATATCACAGATTCAGCAGCTTGTGTGTGCTCAGAAATCCTAAACTCCCAAATCCCTCCCCCTGGAACCTGCAGGGTTTTCAGGCTGGCCTTAAAGCCAGGCTGTGTTAGAAAGGGAAACCATGTGAAATGTGCTTGTTTCCCTTGGGAACATCTCTGAAAATCCCCAGCACCTTCCTGAGGAGGAGCTGAGCCTCCGTGGGGTGCCAGGAGCAGCCCCTGCCTGGAGAGGAGCTCCCGATCCAGGACAGAGCCCAGCTCTCCTGGCTACCATGAAGGTTCAGGAACACAGGGCCTTCTATTATACTTCATTAATTGTAATTAATACCAAAGCGAATTCAGTTTTAGCTCTAAGAGTTGTTCTTGTTTATGAGTGTGAAACCAAGTCAAAATACAGGCACTGAAAGCCCTTCCCTGAAGTTGTTTTCTCTGTGCTAAAAATGCATTGTGTAATTTTGAGTTTTGTGGGAGAATAGCAGTGGAGTGGTCATAAAAGGATGGAGTTTGGAGTCTTGCTAAACAACATGAAGTGAATATTGATCATAAACAATGCTGTAGTTAGGCTTCCATTTGGTTCCTGTGTTTTGAAACTGCTTGATCTGAGCATTAAATGTTTGGAATTGTCAGAAAATGTGATTTCCCAATAAGGCTGGGAAAGATCTATAGTTATTCCAAGTATGCTGCAATGATAAGTGCTTTTTTTTTCATTCACCATAGCACAGGAATGAAGGCAGCCTTTAGGAAAGTCCAGATGAATTGTTTTGCCCAGAGCTTTGTGGAAACAGGAGAATTTAACTCTTGGGGAATTTCTTCTTCATCACTGGAACCCATCCTTGGCACTGTCATTTCAAATCCCTGTCCTACATTTGCTTTACAATATGGGATATCAAGAAATAAAAAAATGAAATAAGGTTACAGCTCATGGCAGCTAATCAGGCACTACCTGCTGCAGAAATTGAGTYTGGGAGCTGTTGAAAGGCAGTGGGGATTGTTATGGGGAAATGCAGTGCTTGGAAGGAATGGCAAATGCACTTTGGATAATAAAGGAGTTCAGCAGCTGCTGCTTTTGGGATTAGGAGTTCAGCTGGGACCTCAATAGAAGTGATGATGGAGAAGGATGGGAGCTCCCCCTCAGCAAAAGTGCAGCTGGTCCATGGCAGACAGTGGTGGCTGCACAGAGCAGGGGATGCAGGGAAATGCAGGGGGATGCAGGGGGATGCAGGCATGGGAGTGTAGAAATGTCAGGAGTTTGCTGAGATGAGCACTGGGTTTCTACCAGCTGGAAATCTCTTATTTAGTCACTAAAGTCCATGTTGGACCAAGTCCTGTCACAGAATGCCAGCCTGGTTTGGGGTGGAAGGGACCTCAGTGCCCATCCTGCCATGGCAGGGACACCTCCACTGCCCCAGGGACACCTCCACTGCCCCAGGGACACCTCCCCCTGTCCCAGGGACCTCTCATTGCCCCAGGGACACCTCCACTGCCCCAGGGACCTCTCATTGTCCCAGGGACACCTCCACTGCCCCAGGGACCTCTCATTGTCCCAGGGACACCTCCACTGCCCCAGGGACCTCCCACTGCCCCAGGGACCTCCCACTGTCCCAGGGACACCTCCACTGCCCCAGGGGCACCTCCACTGCCCCAGGGACCTCTCATTGTCCCAGGGACCTCCCACTGCCCCAGGGACACCTCCACTGCCCCAGGGACCTCCCACTGCCCCAGGGACCTCTCATTGTCCCAGGGACACCTCCCCCTGTCCCAGGGACCTCTCATTGTCCCAGGGACACCTCCACTGCCCCAGGTGCTCCCAGCCCCAGTGTCCAGCCTGGCCCTGGGCACTGCCAGGGATCCAGGGGCAGCCCCAGCAGCCCTGGACATTACTCCTACAATTCTCTCTGGTCTCAGACTGGTTCCCTGGCCTGCTTTGGAGCTCTCAGCAGATTTTGAAGCAGGGTGAAGCAGGGATTGCAGGTGGCCCTTGACTCCAGGTGACCCCAGACCTGCTGGAGAAGTCCCGAGCCGTGCGTCAGGCCAAGGACGAGCGCACGTTCCACATCTTCTACCAGCTCCTGGCTGGAGCAGGAGAACACCTCAAGTGTAAGCTGGCAGTGTCCATCTGACACCCRTTGGGTGCTGCATTGGTTGTTTCGGGGGTACAGGGGGGGGTTTGAGTGATTCTGTGGTTGTGAGTGGTGAGCTCTAAAGGAGAGGCCGGGCAGCTTTGCCCTGAAGTCACTGCTGGGTTGTGCTGGTGTTCAGGGGTCCCAGGATGAGTAAAGAGATGAGAATCTTGACTCCGTGTTCCAGAAAGCTGATTTATTATTTTATTATATATATTATATTAAGAGGAAATTATGTATTAAAACTATACTAAAAGAATAGAAGAAAGGATTTCATCAGAAGGCTTGAAAGGAAAGGAAAGGGGTGATAATAAAATCTTGTGACTGCTCACAGCCCCGACACAGGTGGCTGTCATTGGTCATCAAGTAAAAACAATTTCMCATGCTGGGTAAGCAATTCTCCAAATCACATTCCAAAGCAGCAAAAGATGGAGAAGCTGAAGCTTCCCAGCTTCTCAGGAGAAAAGAGCCTAATGAAAGGATTTTTAGAAAATATRTCTGTGGYGCTGGGTTTTATCAGATGTGCTGGGGAGCCGCTCTGCCATTCCAAGCCAGTGTCTCSTCCCTGCCAAAGCCCAGTTTGGGAATCCCTGGATTGGAGCTGCAAAGTTCCCAGCTGGAGCCAACCAGCCCCATCTCCTCCAGCCTACRGAGAGATTTAACCCAAACCCAGTGAAACCCTGGCCTTTCTTCGAGCCGTGGCAGTGCTGGGGTGGTTGTCTCAACTCTGTTTGGGGCTTTTCTCCCCCTCCTTGGGAATTCCTGGTGGGTTGTGATAACTGGAGCTCATAAAGATACAGACTTCAGAGAGCTGGTCCACTCCTCCTGTAGGAGATAAGCTGTGCTCACATCCTTGATGGGATCATCAATCCCCAGCTCCATTTCTGTCTGGGCCTGTTACCTTTCAGTAGAGATTTCCGTTTAGGATGTTCCAGATGAGGATTTGAGATGGATCTGGGTAATGTTCTGGGGCTGGTTTAGTGCATTGAAGGGCTCGTGGAGGTTGCTGCAGGGAGAGTCTGAGTCTGGCCTCAGCTTGGGAGGTGCACTTGTATTTTTAGGGTATTTTTAGGGTTTCAGAAGCTGCTCTCCTGGCTTGTAGCCATTTCTGAGGGATTGGTTTCCCAAAGCAGAGCTGGGGAATTGAGTGAGAACAGAGCACGGGTGGGTGTGAACAGCATTGCTGAGCTTATTTTTCTGTCTCTTCCCCTTCCCCCAACACAGCTGACCTGCTGCTCGAGGGATTTAACAATTACAGATTTTTATCTAATGGCTACATCCCCATCCCTGGGCAACAAGACAAGGACAACTTCCAGGAGACAATGGAAGCCATGCATATCATGGGCTTTTCACACGATGAGATCTTGTGTAAGTTATGGAGCYGCTGGAATTTCCAGGGTCCTCTTCCCTCTCTCTCTCACATACACACTGCTAATTTCGTGTCACCAAATTTAATGTTGCTTCAGTGTCTCTGACAGCCTGAAGAAAATGTTTGCTTAACTCCAGCTGGAGTTGAATTCAAGCCATTTGCCCAAAGAGCACAGTACAAACTGTATTTCCTCCCTGAACTTCTTTCTCCTTGCAATCTGGAAGGAGAGTGACACAAGAAACAGGGGGAAAATGTGTTCAGCTGAGCCCTGTGCCATGGAACTGATGCAATGTCTCTTGTTATCACAGCCATGCTCAAAGTGGTGTCCTCAGTGCTGCAGTTTGGAAACATTTCCTTTAAGAAGGAGAGGAACACAGACCAGGCCTCCATGCCAGAGAACACTGGTGAGTTCCCCTGTCTGGGTGTCCTTGGGCTTGTGCTGAGCTCTCTGCCTGCCCTGTCCAGGGCAGTCCTGGCAAGCACAGAGCAGTGCTGAGCATCCTTGGGAGRGCTCTGGGCTGATGGCACCAACAAACAATTCCTAAACCTCTCCCTTCCATCTCCTGCTGCAGACAAATGCAAATGTCCATCAGGGGAATTGATGCTGTTTGCATTGCTGCTAAGCTTGGARCAAGTATTTTGGTTGTAATCTTGTTTATTGCCCTCTCCAAAGATTTAAGCCCTAGCAAGAAGTTCATGCTTAAATCAGTTTGTTTGCTTTGGTTGCTGAGAGCAGTTTTGTTGCCAATGATAAGAGCCCTGGAGCCAAGCACAACTTCCCTGGTGCAGTGGCTGAGGACAGGAATGCTGCATTTAGAGCAGGCTCATTGCTGGAGTGTCCTGGCAGTGGGGCTGACAGACRCTGAATTTATCAGTGCCTGCAATGCAATCAGCGTTTGGAAGAGTACATTTCTTCCCCCACCCAAAAAAACCCAAAAAGCTGCTGAGAGGCACATTTGAGGTTTTTATTGAAGGCTGCTGTGCCAGCTCTTGAAAAGTTCTCATGAGAGGCAGTTTGGAGAGCTGGCATCAGTGGAGGGGCAGGGGAGCCCCCATTCCCAGGAGCTGCTGATGTGGATGGCTCAGCTTCTTGTCTGGTCTCATTCTGTAGCTGCCCCAAATTCCTGAGCACCTGGGTCACTTGCAAAGCCCAAAATTGTCCTTTCTGAGGGCAGTGCTGCTGCCCAGGTTAGAGGTCAGTAGTTACTGACCTGGCTTTTGGCACTTTCTGTGTTGCAGTGGGGAGAAAAGATGGGTGTGGGGTTARTTTTGAGGCTTTTCCTGGTTTAGGGAACCCACCCAGGTCGTGGTCCATGTGGGAGGTATGGTGTGGAAAGAGAGAGATGCTTCTTGGCTCTCTTGACTTTAGTTGCATTACCATTGGTTTTTAGACATCAATTCTGAATTACAACACTGGCTATAAATACATTGATACTCTTGGATATTTATAGTACTGGATCCAAAATTCTGATTGTAAAGCCAAAGGGATTAAAAGCTCATATCACAATTAAAGCATATTTCTGCCCTCTTGTATTTTAAGAATTTGGTATATGGTCTAAGTTATTGCATCTTTGTGAAGGAATTGAGGGTAACTGATCTCTCTTTTCTTGTCACATCCCATTGTGAGGGTTTCCCTGCGCCCTCTGCAGAAATCAGGGTGTCCCTACAGGGACTGCCCTTGCTCAGAGCTTGGGTGTGACACAGGCTGGCGCTGCCTCTGTGGGTGGGGGAGTTTGTGTGGGCACTGAGATGGGAACCCATTCAAAGAACCTGGCAAGCAAATTCTCCTCTGGAGATGGGAAATGGAGATAAACAAATCCTGGGCTCAAGTACAGCTATCAGAGCAGCCACAGAGCCTTTGTGGCTCRGGAGGATGGAGGAGCTGTGCTTGGAGTGTCAGTTCATGCTCACCAGGTTGGGAAGGGACCTTGGAGCTGGGAGGGCAGAAGTTCAAACTGACCATAAAGGTCATGTTCGCCTCTGACAGGAGCTCCTCAGTATCTTGGCTTTGTAATTAATTCAGAACTTTCTGTCCAAACCCCAGCAGTAATAAAACATGGGTCAGGACATCAGGGTTTTCTCCAGTCCCGCCTTTTAAATTGTCCTTTCTCATTACAAACAAACAAGGAGGTGCTCTGCCTGTGGCAGGGGGTCAACTGGGTGATGTTTGAGGTCTCTTCTACCACCTGCTCTGGATCATTGTCTGGGATCTCACCTGCTGTGGTTTATTGGTATCATTCTCACCTGCTGTGGTTTATTGGGATCATTGGCAGGGATCTCACCTGCTATAGTTTATTGGGATCGTTGGCAGGGATCTCACCTGCTGTGGTTTATTGGGATCATTGGCAGGGATCTCACCTGCTGTGGTTTATTTGGATCACTGGCTGGGATCTCACCTTCTGTGGTTTTTTGGGATCATTGGCTGGGATCACCCCTACTGTGGTTTATTGGAATCATTCTCACCTGCTGTGGTTTATTGGTATCATTCTTACCTGATGTGGTTTATTGGGATCATTGGCTGGGATTTCACCTGCTGTGGTTTATTGGGATCATTGCCTGGGATCACCTCTACTGTGGTTTATTGGGATCATTCTCACCTGCTGTGGTTTATTGGGATCATTGGCTGAGATCACACCTATTCCTGCTGTGGTTTATTGGGATCATTGACAGGGATCTCACCTGCTCCTGCTGTGGTTTATTGGGATCACTGGCTGGGATGTCACCTGCTGTGGTTTATTGGGATCATTGGCTGGGATCACACCTGTTCCTGCTGTGGTTTATTGGGATCATTGACAGGGATCTCACCTGCTGTGGTTTATTGGGATCATTCTCACCTGCTGTGGTTTATTGGGGTCATTCTCACCTGAAGCACAGTTTATGACTGACTGGAAGGGCTGGGACAATAAACTCCATGTCTCTGGGTCATGCAAGGAGCTGAGTGTGGTATTTGGGGTGCKCTGGGACCCTCCTTCCTTGCACTGAAATATCCTCTACAGCATCCCCTRGCTGCATAATATTTCCAAGTTCTTGTTTTACTTGTTTGTTTTGGAGATCCTGAGAGCACTTCCTGCTTGGCCCCTGAGGTTGTGAGCTTTATCTGATGTGCTGGTGCAGATTTGTATGCTCAGAGCCCAGAAATGCTCCTGTTTGTGGCTCAAGTGAAGGAGTGCTCAGTTTGTGACACTCCCCTGATCTCACTGCTTGTGTGTCAGGCCATGAACCCTTCTAGTGAACATATGGCAAGACAGAGAATCTCAACATTAAAGAGCAATAATAGTTTTCTTAATACTAAAGAAGAAAATAATGCAGCAGAAACTTACCTATATTAGTATGAACATCTRTTTTCCAATGTTGGTTTGAAAAAACAGCTTTTTATTTTCATTTTGGCAGTAAAAGAAGCTATCAGATGATAAAGATAAGGGGCCARGTTCTTACTGGGTGCTGTGGAGAGCTTCCTGCTAAAGGGCAACACTTCCCTGGACCTAAAAATACCTTCAGTGTCACTGTCATTTTTAGAAGCGTGGAATCACAGCCACCCAAGCTCCTGGGCCGCGTGTTCAGGGGAGGGACTGATGCAGCAGGAGCCTGTAGGGCTGGTGTGGGTAACGCACGTTTAAATAATGACGTGACATCAGGAAGGTTCTGCTGTTGAAGTGCCCTGCTGCCTGTGGTGTTGTTCTGTGTGAAATGTTGGAATCCCAGGCTGGTTTGGGTTAAAGTTATCCYGTTCCRGCCCCCTGCCAWGGCAGGGGCCCCTCCCACTGTGCCAGCCTGGCCTGGCGAGTGCTCAGCTCCCTGGACAAGGTGGCACAGCTCTGCCTTGGGGTGGCACAGCTGCCTGCCCTGAGCCGGGCTTCAGGCACCTTTAGGATGGTGGATTTGATGTGYGATGTCCCAGTGCTGTCCTTTTTTCCTGGGGATCAGAAAAGGGATGTGTTCCCTTTCAGAGCAGCTAAATGAGCTGTTAATGAGCTGGGCCCTGATGAATTCCAGCCTTTCCCTGCTCCCCAGGCACATCCAGCTGTGTCCCTGTGGAGAGCTCTGCCAGCCTTGGGGCACAGCCCCCGAGGCTGGCACTGACCTGGGCACCTGTGCTGGCTCCTGAGATGCCAGCTCCTGGTGAGGAGCTGCTTCAGGTGTCAGGGCAGGGTCTCAGTGCTCCCTTTGTCCCTCCCTGTGTCCCTCTCTGTTCCYGTGTCCCTCTGTCCCSGTGTCCKTGTGTCCCTCGCAGTCGCACAGAAGCTCTGCCACCTGCTGGGAATGAACGTCATGGAGTTCACCCGCGCCATCCTCACCCCCCGCATCAAGGTGGGCCGGGACTACGTGCAGAAAGCCCAGACCAAAGAACAGGTGAGCTCTGAAAGGCCCAGAGAGCCCAGACCAAAGAACAGGTGAGCTCTGAAAGGCCCAGAGAGCCCAGACCA
>JACDOX010000496.1:100514-111544 GCA_014549065.1 Cardinalis cardinalis
CTCCTGCACCAGAACAGGTGAGCTCTGAAAGGTGCTTTAAGGGCCGAGGGAAGCTGCCTTGTCCTCATTAGCTCCTAACAAAGACAATTGGCTTTGAGTGTTTGCTGCTCTGTTAAAGCTTTAGTGTCTTTGTGAAGTGTTCTTATATGGTAAAAATCATTTGTAGAACAGAAGGAACCTTTCCATTTCCTTGACTTTCTCCTGGTTTCATCCTTTCATGTTGTGACATTATCAAATACTTGGAGACCTTTTGTTTTTATGGAACAGTTTAGAAAGAAATTTTTCTTAACATTGATCGAACTCCAAACTGTTCCTGCTGCTTGTTTTCATTCCTCACTGGTATTAACTCCATCCAGCTTCTTCCTTCACCGAGTTATTTGTGATAACATCCATGTCTGTGTCCTTTTGATGGCTTTTCCAGGGTAAATAAATGTTCCTGTTTGGGTTTGCAGGCGGACTTTGCAGTGGAGGCCTTGGCAAAGGCCACCTACGAGCGCCTGTTCCGCTGGCTCGTGCACCGCATCAACAAAGCCCTGGACAGGACCAAACGCCAGGGAGCCTCCTTCATTGGCATCCTGGACATTGCTGGCTTCGAGATCTTCGAGGTACAGGGAGATGTCCCTGCTCAGGTTTTCCTGTTTCTGTGGGGTCAGGACAGCTGCAGAGGCACCGAAAGCAGCGTGGTCTGAGGTTACACGAGGGGTTTGTTTGGGGTACAAAGGCTTTGACAGCCCAAAGTTACAGTGCCAGAAAATAATAATTTAATATTTAATCCTTTACATGTGATAATTGTTCCTACTATAATTGAATTGTTCCTACTATAATTTATGTCATGGAGATTGGTAGAATTGCTTTCCAGTTTTCTTTGCGTTACATTCGAACTTCGCAAAGTTTTGGAGAATTTCCTTATAAAGTCAAAATTTTGCCTCCCAGATCTGTGATGTCTTGTCACTGACTCATTCTTGAACACTGCTGTTATTTTGTAGCTGAACTCCTTTGAGCAGCTCTGCATTAACTACACCAAYGAGAAGCTGCAGCAGTTGTTCAACCACACCATGTTTATCCTGGAGCAAGAGGAATATCAGCGAGAGGGCATCGAGTGGAACTTCATTGATTTTGGCCTGGATCTGCAGCCTTGCATTGACTTAATTGAAAGACCTGTAAGTTTGCACATGAATAATGCTCTGAGGAGGAGAGCTTGGAGTGCTGACTGTGTCTTTTGCTGCCTGCAAATGAGACATTTCTTTGTGGAGCTGTCATTAAAAGGGAATTAACTGAAATGCTGAATTAACTGAAAATACCATGTATTGTTAATAAAAGGATTTATCCAGAGGGGATTTTGCCCTCATGTCAGTGTAAAACACTGAGCTCAAGATATGAGGCTGCTATTTTTATACCTTTTTCCCTGGTACTAATGAAGTCATTAATCCTGTCAGTGTCATTAAACTGTGCCATTGTGGTGTAGGAGCTTTGGGACTCAGGTAGAAAGTTTTCCCAAGACTTGTGGTAAACTTYCTTCATTGGAAATCAATAGCAAAATTCCTGAAACTTCGTGTAGAGTAGAGTTTCCCCTCAGAAAATTGCCTTGCAAATAGGAAAACAGGATCTTAAAAGTGGTTTTAGTCTCTGTGATTTTTAACRTCCTCCTCTGGCTGCTGAATCCATGGAAGCTGAGGAGCACAAGGTGCAGATGGGGAGAGCAGAGACTCCTGGAAGTTTGTTGTGTCCATCTCAGAACTTTTAAATGAAACCTGGGCCAGTGCAGGTACTCTCCTGCCTGTTTCTGTGTGTCCTGGGGTGCAGGTGAGCTCCCAGTGCTGCTGTGCATCCTGACCAGCAGAAAAGCTGCATTCCTCTTTCCCTGTGGCAAAAGGGAAATCTTGTTTCACTTATCAAAGCTCTGCACTTTGTGTGTGGAACTGAGAAAATTCTGCCTCCTTGGAAGGCRAAATCTCCTCCAAAAAGCTTCAGGGGACAAGTGTGGCTGCCCTCAGTGAATATAGGTGAATATCCTAAAACACCTCAAGTTATTTATTMATTTCAAAGCAAACCTCAGTACGCTCTCAGCTGTTCTGTAAGTGTGATGCCAGGTACATGGAAACATCTCTCACCAATGGATGAACTTTGTATTCCCTCAGAACCTTTTAAGTATAAACCCTTGCAAAGCAAGGCTCTGGTCAGCATGGACCAGCTCAGTGGTGTCCCCATGGATATTGGAATGAGTTTGTTTGAATCAGCCATAGCATCCTTCTTGACCTGGACTCCCCCAGAGCTTGTTTTACTGAAATCAGGCTTGGAGCATTTTGGGACTACCCTTATTGTGATGTTCAGTGGTGCACTGGAAATATTAAACTTAAAAAAAATATACATGTATAAAACATGAACACGTACTCAACCTGCTTTTCAGGCAAATCCTCCTGGTGTGTTGGCATTGCTGGATGAAGAATGCTGGTTCCCTAAAGCTACTGACAAGACATTTGTGGAGAAATTGGTCCAAGAGCAAGGAACTCATTCCAAGTTCCAAAAGCCAAGACAGCTAAAGGACAAAGCAGACTTCTGCATTATTCACTATGCAGGGAAGGTAAGGGCTCAACATTAAATTCTAGTTTGGAGAGGTTGGTTTGGGGAAAGTTCTCTGCTTTCCTTCCAAAGCCTGAGTGCAAAACTAGACAACTTCTGCCTTGGTTGGAGCAGAACCATGCTGGTCTACAGAGATTTTAGGGAATCTCTGTAGGGAATTAGGGAATTTTAGGKCTCCCTGGGTTGGGATGAGGCCCAGGTTTTGGTATCAATGATTTTTTAGCTGCTGAGCTGGGGTTTATTTGGGAACCACAGGTTTGGCCCTTTAAAGATAAGAACATTGTTTTCTGTATAGAACCAAGTGTTTAATGTAAATACTGTAGACAAATTCTAAAAAAATCATGCTGCAGCACATCCTTAATTTTCTCTCCAGTAATTTAGATAAAGTAATTGGTGTCTATCCTAGAGCTGGTTTTACATCTTCACAATGAAACTTATTTTTGCAATAAAGTGGGCAGCAAATAAATACCCAGCTGTCAGTAAGAAAGCAGTCAGATTGCTGAATTTTAAAGAAAACCCCAATTTACTCTTTCAAAAGCAAACTTGTGGTACTTTGAGCTGTCCTAAGGAGGCTCAGCCAGCAAATGTGAGCACCAGGCAGGGCTGGATCTGAGCCTGGAGGTCTTTGCCAGCCTTGGTGGTTCTGAGCTTGGGCAGTGAGAGGAAAGCACCTCTGATGTTTGRTGCTGAGAAATGGAAACCTGGAGCAGGTTTTGCTCTGAGCCTGAGCCCTTGGCTGCCCTGCAGGTGGACTACAAGGCAGATGAGTGGCTGATGAAGAACATGGACCCCCTGAACGACAACGTGGCCACGCTCCTGCACCAGTCCTCTGACAAATTCGTGGCTGAGCTTTGGAAGGATGGTAAGAGAGCTCTGAGCACASATTGTTGGTGGTTTCACCTCGCTGGATGAGTTGTTTGGGGTGGTTTTTTTATGCCTGTTCCTTCCTCACCCTCCACTTCTCCATTGTAAATCCCTACAGCATTTTCTCTCTTACTTAGTGCCCAAAGTCCACCAAGGAAGCTGAGTTGCACCTCTGGTCCCTTGCACATGTACCATTTCTGAGTAGCTGCTTCTCATGTTCATTACTGGAACTGATACTCACTTATTACTTGCTTCTCTGTGTCCAATTTCATGTGGAATCTTGTCCAAAACTCTTGGTTGGGACTTGCTGCAGTGGAGTCCTGAGTGTGAGCAGCTGGGGTGGTTCTTGCTGTTGGTAAAGCATTGTAAACACTGTCTCTGTGAGCACCAGCACAGCTATTTCCTGTGCAGTGATGGGTGGTACTCTGGAAATCCACATCTCCTAAAATTCGTGGCAATAGCAGCTGTAGCAGTGCTGAGATTAAAATCAAATCCTGTTTTAGCTGCACACTGCTGCTCAGCCAGGTTACCTGCCCATCACCTGGAAGTATTTAGCAGTACTTGCACCAAATGACTCCTAAAAGCAGAAATAGCTACATAAATACTTAGCAGGGACTTTTCTATTCTGCTTTTTAACATCACAGTCTACTGATTAGASCACATTTACATGTCACAGGATAGAAACCCTGCAGTTTGTTACTTGAGGAGGAAGTGCAGCTTGTGATTTACGTGGTGCTGGAGGTTAATGCTGAGTTTCCCTCTTTGGGCAGCCAGAGAGAGCAGCTTTAATGAATCTGTAARGAACTTTTTGGTTGGGGATCTGCCCCTTTCCCTTGGAGGGCACACACAGAGCAATTGTGTTTTGGTCCAAATCCTCACACCCTGTTCCCACAGACCATTGAAATGTGCATGGGATATGTTGTGGCACAGTGAAGTGTGTTTGCAATTGATGAACCTGTTGTTTTTACTAACTCAAGTGTCTTGTGTGTCTGCTCTTCTGTCTTTGTGTTTCTGCTGTTTCTCTGCCTTAGAGATTCAGAATATTCAGAGAGCCTGTTTCTATGACAATATGTCTGGTCTTCATGAGCCACCAGGTGAATGGATATAAAACACTAGGCCTACTAAAGGCAGGGCTGTTGTACCTCCAGGAGAACCATTTTTGCTCGTAGGCTTGCATGAACTTCTCATTTCATGCTGAATTTAGGTAAAACCCCCCCAGCCCCCCTGGGGCCCCCAGTGCATTCCTGTCCAGCTGCTGCTGCACACACACAAAGCATCTCCAGTTTTGCATTGCAGATGAAAAGGTTTGTTGCTTCCTGGTTCCATGAGGAGATGTAGAATTGCCTCTAAAAGTGACAATTCTGGTAGCTGCAAGCATTTGAGAGAATGCAAAAGCTTTGGAACACTATCAAGCTTCTTTCTGCAGTCCAACATTGACAAAACTCTGGGATCTTTTAGGATGTGGCTGTGTCCTTTTGGGAGGAGAGCTCAAGAATGTTTTGAAGTATCAGGATGAGTGCTGCAATTTTAGTGGGGGTAGAAAGTGAAATAAACTCCTTCCAGCCTTGTTGGAATTGTCCTTTTATTTAAAAGCCTATTAATTTTAATATTTATATAAGCTGCAGATGTTTTTAGGGGTATTGAGAAATCAAGAAGTGCACTTGGAATGTTTTTGAAGACACTTTAGATATTTAGTTCAACTTCCTCATCTTTCTTGGATTCCTTTTCCCCAAGTTTAGCAACACATGGATGTGAAGGTTGTGCCCTCAGGTTTTGGGTTTATCTCTCACCACTCCTGATAGATCCCATCCCTGAGGAAACCAGGGATGTTCCTAAAGGAATTCCTGCAGAGCTTTGATCCAGGGGCTCCAGCCGGGGGCGATGGCCCAGTCATGCAGTTCATGCTTTAACCTACAGGCAGAGCTCACATTTCACTCCAGTCATCCTGTTTGGAGTATAAATCACCCACCTAGAGCTGGAGACAGAGGGGAGCAGCACAAAGCTGCAGGGTCAGATCTTTGCCAAATTGTAGGAAGTGCAAGGTGAAATAAAGCTGAGTGGTTGCAGTCCTTATGGGGCCTGGTGGGTGCAGGTTTCTAATATAGACAATCACTTAATCCCCTATAAAACTGACTTCTGTARTCTCTGTCCCATGTCTGATTTGGGACTGAATTCTGCTTCAAAACCAATATTTGGGATGGGACCTTTTAAACACCTTATCACCTACTTATTTCTCCAACTTTAATTTTAATTCTTGTGTTCAAAACCCTGTGGAGGATCTAGGCTCTGCTCTACATGCAAGACTTACAATTGATTATTCAAACTTGCTGCCCTGTGTTTCTCTGCTTTTGATTTTCCTCTTTTTTTTTTTATAGACCTTTGACCAGTTGAATATGAGGAAGAAGTTAAATAGTGTCCCTTATTTGTCAGATAATTCTGGTAGCAGAGCATAATTCCCTCTGCTTTGGTTTAAGTGAATTTGAAGATAATGTGACAAAACTGAAGCTGTAGCCTACAAGTAGATTCTTGTTTCTGTCTGCTCAGCTTGGATTTCGTGGAGAATCCACAAATGTTGGGWTTTGCTCAGTCCTGAGAAGCACCAGCTGTAATTACTGAGGTGTTAAACCACCTGTGTATCTTTTAGTGAACTGTTTAACAATCCTTGACATGCACATGGAATTACCTTCAAGGTTTGGATAATGGCGCTCACATTTCTAATTGTGCTTCTGAAAAACAAACCCTTGAGATCCTTACCCAAAATGTTCCAAAAAATCAAAGACAAATCTCTATTGTGATGCTTTATTAAAGGCAGCTTGGAAGTGCTTTGGTGTGGAGTTTTGCTGGTTGGAAACTTGTCTTTTGGGCAGGGAGATCTTTGYGGGTGTATTTAAAAATGGGAAGAACTCTCTCAAATAGCAGCTGAGCACAAGTCTGGCAGATACTTTTTCCCCTCTTGTCACTGAAATAGCACTGTTTCCAACTCTTCTGGAAATTTCTATTGAAAGATGAAGTAAACTCAGGTTTAACCTATTCTATTGTCATAAGTGGCTTTTCATGCACAGATGTGTAGTTCCAAATGTTCACYCCATAAACACTGTGCACTGGAAGGACTCAGAGAGCTGCCTGCGGGCTGGCAYTTACCTCTCTGTGAAGTGATTTAAACGCAGCAGTCAGCTTTCCTGGTCATGTAGAACTGCAGGTAAAGAGCTGGATGTTTCAGCCTGTACCTCCTGAAGCTGCACTCTTGTGCTGGATGAGTCTGTGGCTGTTGGTCCCCGAGCTTGTGTCGCGGTCCCGCTGCGCTGCCTCGCCCGCCGGCGCTGTCCCCGGCTTCTGCTGCTGCTCCCGTGCCACCGGGGCCACCAGGGCCACCGTGCCGGCCCCTCGGGGGCCGCTCAGCCCTTGCCTCTTGTCCCCCGCAGTGGATCGCATCGTGGGGCTGGACCAGGTGACGGGCATCACCGAGACGGCCTTTGGCTCGGCCTACAAGACCAAGAAGGGCATGTTCCGCACCGTGGGCCAGCTCTACAAGGAGTCCCTGACCAAGCTGATGGCCACGCTGCGCAACACCAACCCCAACTTCGTGCGCTGCATCATCCCCAACCACGAGAAGAGGGTAGGGGCTGCGGGCCGCTCCTGCTGCTTGCTTCTCCCTGTTCTCACCTGCCCTGAGCCCCGCGTCCTGCCCRGGCCTTCCCTCTCCACTCGGGGCTGTCACGCTGGGCACTGTGCTCAGAGCTCCCCGCACGTGCCCTGACCCACCCCGCTGCCTTCTGGCCTGAAAACTGAACGTACACTTTGCCACCGTAATCATTATTTAATAATATAATTTAATTTTTATTTTTTAATTTATTTAATTTATAATTTGTAAGTTATTTAATCTATAATTTAATTTATTTWATTTATAGTTTAATAATATAATTTAATTTATAATTTGTAATTTATTTAATCTATCATTTAATTTATTTAATKTATAGTTTAATAATACAATTTAATTTATAATTTCTAATTTATTTTATTTATAATTTAATTTATAATTTAATAATAGAAATTAATTTTATAATTAATTCAGTAATTATTTAATGCCAATTAAAAGAATCTGTGTTGTATTTTGTCCAGGCTGGAAAACTGAAAGCACACATTGCCACTGTAATAATTAATTCAATAATATCATTTAAGTTTTAATTTATAATTTATTTAGTTTATTTAATCTATAATTTAATCTATTATCTAAATTAATTTTATAATTAATTTTATAATTTATTTAATACCAATTAAAAGAATCTGTGTTTTGTTTTGTCCAGGCTGGAAAACTGGACCCACACCTGGTTCTAGATCAGCTCCGGTGCAACGGGGTTTTGGAAGGAATAAGGATTTGTCGKCAGGGATTCCCAAACAGGATCGTGTTCCAGGAATTCAGGCAGAGGTAACAGCAGCAGCAACAGCCTTCTGAGTTTTTAGAAGCTTTTTGAGTTCCTTATTAAATARTTGGAGACYCCACATTCCTCCCTTCTCCCCTAGCCCAGCTCAAAGAAAATCAGAACCTGATTGTGAGGCCTTGAATTTCTTGTGTTTAACTACTGCAGTTATTCTGAAGGCAGTRGGCAAGGGAAACAATCCAAAACTGGCTGCTGGAAAAGCTTCCTGGAGGAATTCCCTAACTGTGCTTTTTAAATGTTTATGCTATCAATTGTTGATTAATTGAGATTAATTGTTAATTCATTAAGATTAATTGTTTATGCTATAAATCACACTGCTTATTGCTGAATGTAAAGGTGTTTTATCATTTATGCTATTAGTTTATGCTATAATTCACACTGCTCATTGCTGAATGTAAAGGTGTTTTATCATTTATGCTATTAGTCTATGTTATAAATCACACTGTTACTGCTGAATGTAAAGGTGTTTTATCATTTATGCTATTAGTTTATACTATAAATCACACTGCTTATTGCTGAATGGAAAGATGTTTCTTCATTTGCCTTCCAGGTATGAGATCCTCACTCCCAATGCAATTCCCAAAGGTTTCATGGATGGTAAGCAAGCCTGTGAGCGTATGGTAAGTGTTCATAGCTAAATATTGTCCAAACACTGAAAAATTCCCCGTAATATGTCCTTTTCTTGGTGTAACAACAATGCCCTTGCCTGTCTGTTCAGATCAGGGCCTTGGAGCTGGACCCCAACTTGTACAGAATTGGACAGAGCAAGATCTTCTTCCGAGCTGGAGTCCTGGCCCACCTGGAGGAAGAGAGGGACCTGAAGATCACAGACATCATCATCTTCTTCCAGGCAGTGTGCAGGGGATACCTGGCCAGGAAGTGAGTGTGCTTTGGGACTGGATCTTCCCTTGGCTCTCTCAAGCCTCTCTGACTGGGAGCTGTGCTTTAAAACTTGAATTTCAGGACAGATTTTATCCTGAGGAACTGTAACTGTATCCTGGGTATTGAGAGGATTTTTGCCTGGGGAGAATTTGCACCTTCATTCCTTAAGAATATCTCCTTGCCCTGCTCTTCTTGCCTTTGTGGCACACACAGCCCTTCACAGTGGCTGCAAATTCCTTTGTCTCTCCTCCTGTCCCACTGGAGGTTCCTGGAAGTTCTTTGGAAAGCTGCCTTTAAAAATTTAAGTAGCTAATCCATCCTGATTTTGTCTTTCTAAGAAAAAAGGCTGTTGAGACTAAGAGCAAACAGCATTTTTAATTATTGGAAATGGTGAACACAGCTCTTGCTCTGACTCTCTAGGAGCAAGAACTCATAAATTCAGTGTAGTTACTGAAACTCATAAGTAAGCCTATTTATGATCTGTAGGTGTTGTAGGGTTGGGTAACCTGAAAATTAAAAGATGGTCAGCTGTATTTAACACATTTATTTATTTAACTTCTTGCTGTCTTCAGGGCGTTTGCAAAGAAGCAGCAGCAGCTGAGTGCACTGAAAATCCTGCAGAGGAATTGTGCTGCATATTTGAAGCTGAGGCATTGGCAGTGGTGGAGAGTCTTCACCAAGGTTCCTTCTGTTCTGTTTTTTCTGTTTCATTCACCCATMAATAGCTGAGTGCAGGCTCTCACATCTTCGTTCCCCACCTGTGCAGGTGAAGCCTCTTCTGCAGGTCACTCGTCAGGAAGAAGAGCTTCAGGCCAAGGATGAGGAGCTGATGAAGGTGAAAGAAAAACAGACAAAAGTGGAGGCAGAGCTTGAGGAAATGGAAAGGAAACATCAACAGGTTTGTGTCCAAGATCAGCTTTTGATATGCAGGACGTGGGTTATTGTGCTCTGGCCCCTGTGAGGGAGCCAGGGAGGGTCAGGTGAGCTGATTCCCACTCTGCTGGGGTGTGGAATGGGAAGATACAGCACTGGAGTGTGGAATAGAGATGCAGAAACTTCTTACCAAAACAAAACCTGATTTTGTGGCCTTCCCTGGTTTACAGGAGAAATTCAGTGGCAGTTTCATTCTGTGCCTGGGCTGGGCAGGCTGTGGGCAAACACTTGGGGCAGCTCTGCAGGTCTGGTGCCTTTCTGTGCTGGCAGAAATTTGGTGAATAAAGGAAGAGCAGTTCCAGTGTCCCCTGGAGAGAAAGGAGCTGATGGATGGACCCTCAGTGGATTGGGTGGGGGCACTCCAGGGCTGGCAGGCAGTGCCTCCATTCCMGTGACAAGGGGCATCCTCAGGGATGGGGACTGGGACTGGCCAGAAGTGCCAGGACCAGCCCATGGCACTGCCCTGCCACTCTGCAGGAAATGCTGCTGGAGCCAGAGCTGGGGTCCTCTGGGCTGCTGCTGCTCAATTATAATTATGTATTATTTATTATATTGTAGCTTTATGTCTTTTTGTAACTTTTATCTTTTTGTTTTCCTTGTGAGAGGAATTTCATGAACAAGATACCTACTAAGGTTGATAACTACAATGGAAATTCTGGGTGCTGCAAGAAATCATGTTAGATGTTTGGCCATTGTTTCCTCAAATTTAGTCTCAGCATTTCAGCAGATTGTTAGGAGGCAATCAGAGATGTCTTTCTATAAAAGTACCAAAAGCCTCTTCTGGAAGCCCTTGGTGTGGGATGTGGACATGGGAGGCAGGAGCTGGAGCACAACATGGCCTTGAAGTACCTCTGTGGCTGTCACAGGTGTAATCTCTCASCAGAGTCTCTGAGTGTCATTTTTGAAGCTTCGCTGCCTTCTGTATTTGCAGGTGCTGGAGGAGAAGAACATCCTTGCAGAGCAGCTCCAGGCTGAGACAGAGCTCTTTGCAGAGGCTGAGGAGATGAGGGCTCGCTTGGCTGCCAAAAAGCAAGAGCTGGAAGAAATTCTCCATGATTTGGAGTCCAGGGTTGAGGAGGAGGAGGAAAGAAACCAAATATTGCAGAATGAGAAGAAGAAGATGCAGGGCCATATCCAGGTATGGCTCTCAGTGACTGGAGGGGGGAAAGTGGGATGGGGAAGCTCCCTCAGCTTCTCTGCAGGACAGAGGAATTTGGCTCCTGAGTGGAATAAAAGGTTCTCTTCTCTTCTCTTCTCTTCTCTTCTCTTCTCTTCTCTTCTCTTCTCTTCTCTTCTCTTCTCTTCTCTTCTCTTCTCTTCTCTTCTCTTCTC